>VDFB02058242.1:305676887-305928551 GCA_007258455.2 Sequoia sempervirens | reverse complement strand
GAGGGAGTGAGAGAGAGAGAGACCCGAGAGTGGGAGAAGGGGTAGGATGGAGATAATTGAGAGAGAGAGAGAGAGCGAGTGAGATAGAGAGAAGGTTGAGAGTTTAGGGTCAAGGGTAGAGGGTAGATGGTTTAAGGTTTTATGTTTTAAGGGTTAAGGGTAGAGGGTAGATGGTAGAGGTTTTAGGTTTTAGGCTTTAGGGTTTAGGGTTTAAGGGTTAAGGGTAGAGGGTAGAGGGTAGAGGGTTGAGGGATTAAGGTAGAGAGTTTAGTTGGGTTGAAGGGTTTAAGGGTTGAGGCTATAGGGTTGAGGGTAGAGTGTATTGGGTTAAGCATAGAGGGTAGAGGGTTTAAGGGTTGATGGTATAGATTTGAGGGATTAGGGTATAGAGGGAGGAATATATGGAGGTAGAGATGGAGGGAGACATGAGACAGAGATAAGGAGAGAAGAGGAGGGAGGGACAAAGATAGATGCGGGTTGAGGATCCAATGTATAGTGTAGAAAGTTGATAATTGAGGGTATAGGGTTGAGGACCTATAGGGTTGATAGTTTAGGGTAGAGAGAGAAGGGTTAGGAGAGATATGGAGGGAGTGAGGGAGAGAGAGAGACCTAAGATAGGGAGAGGGGGTAGGAGGGAGAGATTAGAGAGAGAGAGATGAGGGTTGAGGATCTAATGTATAGTGTAGAGAGTTGATAATTGAGGGTATAGGGTTGAGGACCTATAGGGTTGATAATTTAGGGTAGAGAGAGAGGGGGGCTAGGAGAGATATACAGGGAGTGAGTGAGAGAGATAGACTTGAGACAGGGAGAGGGGGTAGGAGGGAGAGACTAGAGAGAGAGAAAGATAGAGAGAGAGGGACTAAGAGAGAGAGAGAGTTAAGGGTAGAGGGTAGATGGTTAAGGTTAGAGGGGAGAGAGATAGAGGGAGTGAGTGTGGGAGAGAGATAGACCTAAGAGAGAGAGTGGGGGTTGGAGGGAGAGACTTGAGAGAGAGAGAGAGGGGGGTTGAGGGTAGAGTGTAGAGGATTAAGGGTAGAGGGTATATAGTTTAAGGGTTTAGGGTTTAAGGGTTGAGGGTAGAGGATAGAGCGTAGAGGGTAGAGGGTAGAAGGAAGATGGTAGAGGTTAGAGGGTTTAAGGGTTGAGGGATTAAGGGTTGAGGGTTGAGGTATTAGGGTATAAAGTTGTAGACACAAAAATTATACTGATTGATCTCGTGCACCTAATCCTAATTTACTAACACTAGTTCATCCTGAATCATCTCCTTTACTAACCATTTAATCGAATAATCTTTATTTGATTAAATTAACCATGTTTTGTCTTTTAATTAAATAATTCAATTTTACCTGATTAAATCATTATCTTCTATTAATTAAATAAATCATTTTGTTTAATTAATCCTAATGTCCCTCTTTTAATTAAATAATTCAATTTATTTAATTAAGTCATAATGTCATCTCCTTTAAATTAAATAAATCAATCTTTATTTGATTTAAATCTAACACCATCCCCTTTGATTAAATAAATCAAACTTTATTTAATTAAGTCTAGTGGGTATGTGCAGGATCATGATGGGCCAAAAAGTGGCGATATGATGGGTATGTGTAGGGATGTGGATGACAACTTTTTTTTACCCAAAATTGATGAAATGGAAAGGGTTTTTAAAGGAGATTCTTAGCTTTCCACCAATATAAATTATTCTTTACTTTGAATTTATTAAATAATTATTATTTATTTTCTATTTGAATTACGACTAAAGTCCTCATTGATAGGTTGATTGAAAAATATATATTGCTTTCAAATGGTATCACATTTTTAAATCTGAAACATGCATCACATTCTATGATTCACATACTATAGGATTAAAAAAGAAAGAATTTCATGAAGTTTTGACAAAGTTAAGGTGGTCAAACATACGAAGTTTTATATTTTTAAAAGTTGTAATAAAAATTCATAATTAATTATTTACTTGAAAAAATTGGAAAAAATATGCATCACATCAAGACATGAGTCATCTACTTATATCTAAAATATTATAAAAAGGTTATCATTTTATTGTGGTTGGTGGTTGACACACCTACTTATTTTTTTGAAATTTAAGTACTATTGCATTGAAATTTCAAATTTTCACCATAGATTTTAAAAATAAACCTAGTAGTTTAGAAACTACATTCAATTTGCTACAGATTCTATTCTTATATATTTTTGAAATAATATAGATAACGTATTCAAATTTTTACGTCAAGTTGCCTAACTCTGATTTTTGTGATTTTTTTGCCACTTAAGGGCCTTTTTTTCCCATGATGATCTTGCACATAACCTAATATTCTTTATTCCTCTGATTTTGATTTATTTAAATCCTAAAATCTAAGTCAAAGTGTCAAATCAGCTAGTCTCCATCTAAATTAATCAAATCATGATTAATCCTAACACTAATCCCTCAAATCCTCTAGATTTTGCAACTTGTGCAAGTAAATCAATTTATTTGATTTATAAATTCATCCATTTTCATTCAAAAAGGCATAAAGTTGGAATATTCCACAAATTTGAAAATTCCCTCCCAAAGGACTTGTCCATCCAACAAGGCATTAAAGGCCTCTTACATGTCCTTTTCTTGAGCCAAGTGGCATTTAAGTCTTCTTTCATCTTCCTCCAACATGTCACTTCTCCAATTTCAAATATCCACCTAATGGCATTTATGTGCACATTCATCAAAATGTGCTCCACCTCTATCCACTCACATGTTGACAAGTGGCATTATGCTATTGGTTGATGTTTTTCCCACATTCATCCTTTTTTCTCATTCTTCCATCATTCTCTTCTATAAATAGAAGACTCTTTTACTAATTTGGGATCCACAATCTTAGGCATTTTCATCCACAACTTCATGCAACATCATTATCTTCATGTTTTGAGCAAAGTTCATCCATTTTCATCATTTCATAGCTATTTTATGGAAACATTTATCATGGAGCACCATTGATCATCTTCTAGCTTGCAAGGAATTGGGAAAGGGCTATTTTACACATCAAAATAGCACCAATTCCCCCATGGGATTGAGAGTTTTTTTTGTTTTGAGCAAGATTAGATAAATTTTATTTGTGTTCTTCATGTTATTTCTTGTTCTTAATATTTCAAATGAATCTTATGGGGAATGGTAGTTTAGATGTGCATAATGGACTAATATTGTCTTGTTTGTTCATATTTGTGCAGGTCTAGGATCACTATTCACATTTTGGCACTAGAAGGAGGGCATAAATCTCAAATTTAACACACCATTTTGGTCAATTTCATTGTTTTTCAAAGGGTTTGTTCATTAATCTCAATGTAGTGCACACGTGGCTTCTTTTAGCGCATCGATGGTGACTTTTGGCACATCCAGGCTCTATTATAGCGCATCCAAGACACCTTCTAGCACATTCACTTACTATTTAAGCACATTTGGTCACTATTTTAGCGCATCTTGTCACTACTTTAGTGCATTTGGTCACTTCTTTAGCACATGTTGTCACTATTTTACCGCATTACCGCATCTGGCCACTGTTTTAGTACATCTGGCCATTGTTTTAGCGCATCTAGTGTTTTAGCACATCAGGGCTCTGTTTTAGCGCTTTTATAGTCAATCTTAAAATGGCTATATCTTGGTCATACAAAGGTCTTTTTTGAAGCTTTGTTTTTTGAAATGGGGTAGAATTTCATAAGCTATGCAATGGTGTAAGTTTTTTTCAATTTTTTTATGGTTAAAATTTTCAATTTTACATCTAAATTCAAAAACATCATAACATGGTCTAAATTTTAGGGCTTTTATGCTTAATCATTCATCTAACCTTTATATCTTCTTGTTTCTTGATCTCATCTAACATTTTGAGCACTTTTGTAGGTTAGGAAATCAAAAAGGGAAAGGAGGAAGCAAATGTAAGACTTCTTATGGCATCTTCTTTCTATTGTATCAAGTGTTTTTAAACACATTGGAAGAACTTCTAATTCCATCCCAAGGATTTTGTCACTTTTAGTTTTAGGAATAAAAATAATTTTCATTTGAGCTTAAAAAGAACAAACAAAAGGATTAAAAATAACTTTAGGAAATTACTAGATTTTCTTTTGGATGCTAAAAATTGAACAAGCAAATTTCACACTTCATCTTGGTGCTTAAAAATAATCCATTGTTGCTTTTGAGGTTAAAATGAACATGTGTATTTTGTGTTTTGTAATTTCGTGTACAAAGTCTTGTAATTTCTTGTACAAAGTGTTTTGTAATATCATTTAAAAGGCGTATGCACTTCTCTCTCACTTTGTGGAAATATTGAGAATCAAAAGTATTTTTGTGATATTAGGTTGTCTAAAATATTTCCTCCACACTTCAATTTGGGCTTTTAAAATTGAACAAAATCTTGCGAGTGTGAGTAAGTATATTGCGTGTGTTCTCTCTTTGTTCACACAAACAAAGATTGATTGAACTACGAATGTACTTACTTTTTTTTACCTTTAGAGGGCATGTCTTGGTGGGAAAAATTACTCACCCCAAGGGAACAACCCAAGCGGTAACGAGCATAAGCCAAGCTCTTCCAAACCGCTATATAAATTTGTGGTTGTGATGAAAATCATAAAAATGGGAAGCAGTGCATGATAACTCTCCCCAAGTATCATTACGATGTGTAAAGCCCTTGTTCTAAGGGTTGGGAGATCTTTCACACTAATTTTATCATTGCACCCCCTAAACTAGATGCCCTTGCTATGAACCTTTGTTTAGAATCCAAAATCCCAATATTTGTTGGCATTAGGAAGTTGGACCTCTGGAGTCGTCCCACATACTTGCAGTTCTTTGTAGAGATGAAAAGTTCATCATGGGAGATTCATGAGAACTAAAGCTTGGATGACCCATACAAGTGAGTGTCATGGAAGGGAGCTAGTGTGGTCAAGCTTCTAGTCATCCGCTTTGAATAAGTGCAGTTGGATTTATTCAAGTGGGAATTCAACAAATATTTTCTTTTCCATCCTAGGATTGTGCAATCTTTGAGTTAGTTAAACGCATTCCTTGGATCCAAAATCTTGAAAACAAACATTCAACAAGGACATGGAATTTAAAACCTTTAGAAGAAGCAAATACCTTTGAAAAAATCCAAGTGCTACTACTTGTCCTAGGGATTTCATTGTTAAGGCTTCTAAGTATTTGGATTTATATCTCAATTTTCTCTCACTAAAGTCGAAATTAGGGAACTATTGCCTTGATTTTTTCAATTTCCACATAATGGAATTTGTGGGATGAAAATAAATTAGGACATTAGAAACTTAGTTTCAAAATATAAAGCAAGAAAGTGTTTTTGGTAAAAGCAATTCATTAATCAAGATAAAATCAATTGAACCCCACACATGTGCTTGTTTATATTTTGTCTTATGGTCTTTTGAGCAAACATTGATCTTTTAGTTTGAAGTAATCTTAGGGAAAAACATGTCCTTCAAAACCTTGGTCTTGTAAACAAGTCCCTCTTAGGTTCATTTAGGATCAAAACAACCAATCATTTCATCCATCTCAAACATGAATCAAATCCCATCTCACAAACAACTTTTGAACCATTGGAAAAATAATTCATGCTAGATTTTTGGAAAATCCTTCTAAATCAAAATCAAAACCATCTTGTTTGACTAAGTGTGTGTAGATGAATCCTTATTCATACACTTAGTTAAATTATCATCTTGTGGACAAGTTTATTCCAAGACAACATCTAACCTCTTGGAGTTTATGAGTTCATTGTCAAACCCAAATCAAATCCAAATGCAAATCAAATCCAAAAGTCCTAAAGTCTAGTATTCCTCCAAGGGTTTTAAAATTTCAACACCCATATCATTTACTCCTTTCATCCTTCATTTCATCATTGGTCCTAAATTCCATAGAGGTCAACAAGGTGAAAACACAAGAGGAACATGGAATATAAACTTGCTTCATACATGATGAGTGATCTAAGTCAACCAAACTATCAAAGCCTTACAAAACCAATGGATTATCAAAACTCACATTTAGAAAATCCATAGATGGGATCATTATCTCCTACAAACCTCAATGGTACAACAAATGTGAGTACGCCCAATCTAAATTTTGGAACACCTTTCCCCATGGTAATTTTAAATCAAAGTCAAAACCTACAAATCTATCAACCGAACAATCAATGCATGAGTCTTCAACAAAACAACATCATCCCACCAAATCCATACATGCCAAATGTGAATATACGAAGTACAAGTTTACCAAACATGAACAATTCAAATCCACACTTGGTAAATTTTGTGATAGATATGTTTGAAAATCATACAAATGTAGTTCAAAGTCCAAACAATATGTTAAAAAATCCATGTATTGATCCAAGCCAAGGTAACACCATGCAAAATCAAAGTTACTTAAATAAAGTCAATATGATTCCTAATGACAACAATGTTCAATTTCAACCTATAATGCCAAATCTAAACATCATTCCAAATCAAAACATTGTCCAAATTTAATTTGTCCATGACCCCATGCAAACACCAAAAGTATACATTCCAAATATGCTTGAACAAAAACCAAATCAACTATACCAAGGGTGCCAAGATCAAAATCAAGATCAAATTGTGCAAGATCAAATTGCTACACTTACCAAAATGTTGATTCATTGCGTCAAGAGACATCTCCACCCCAAAATCAATACACTCTTCCATTGGTTAAACCATGTCATCAAAGCAATGACTTGTGTCCACAACCACATCAAGAACAATATCGCCAAAGTCAAGAAGTTGGACATGAAGATCAATAACATCAACAACAAAGCCAATCACCATATCTCAAAGATCAATCACCACATCTCCAAAATCAATCACCACAAGTTCAATTTAAAGTACAAATATCACAAGGTAACAAACGAAAATACACACCACTTGGGGGACCAATCAAACAGGTCATGCAATAGTTGGTACAAGAATATCTCATCAAAATCCCCTTTTATGAAAATTGTCAAGAGCCTCAAGTTAAACCACCAGGGTATAACGAGAAGCACCTTTGTGATTTTCAAAAAATAAAGGGACACACAACATCAAATTTCATTCAACTCAAAAATCTCATCCAAGACATTATTGATCAAAAAATAATAACTATTGGGGACAATGATGAAGATTCAATGACTAGTGATAGCATTGAGAATCTCCACACCACAATTTTTGAAAACAATGATCAAGATCTATCCATCAATAAACCCCTTGAAGATGTCTCTACCTCATCCAAAAATCAACTCAACATACATCAAGAGCCACTTTTTAGTCATGATCAAAACCCCTCAACAATATTTGACAACGATCTATTTCAAGGAGTGTCAAAATTATTTGATCCTATTGACATAATCCATGATCCATTGACCAATGATCATGTTGAAAATGTCTCCACATAACCTAATGAGATAGAGGACATATCTCAAGAATTTATTCCAAAGAATGATCAACATCTTTCACCAAAGTCTAGCTATGGTCCTTTCTAAGACATATTGACATCCTTTGACCTCATGGTTGCATATATTGAAGGAATATTCAACTCAACACTTGATCCAAATTCACCCAAATATCAAGAGGATATTGAGCCATTTCCCATGCCTAATGAAGATAGCCAAGAACCCTTTATAAGAAATCCATCCTTTGAAATTGACCCATGTCAAGAACTTGATCCAAAGCATGTCAAAAGTAATTCCAAAATCATTCAAGATAAAGAATTCATATCTCCAAGATACTACAATGATCTAATGGACACTCTCCTATCTATACAAGATGTTGCAAATGATGATCATATCCATATAGAACATATTGACTCCATCTACCCATGAGATGCTTACTCCTAATGGACATGTAGATGATCTTCATTCAAAACAAGAGTCTCATACTCTTGATATCATTACCAAGGAACAAGAGTCTCCTACTCTTAACATTTTTACACATGATCAAAATATAGAAAAATATAGATACATATCAGAAATGGGTGATGAAGAAGGCTTCTACAGAAGTTGTGAATCATAAACATCCTATGAAGGCATATCAAAAATGAATCATGAGGGAGACTTTTACGTGGATAGTAAATCATCAACACCTCTTGAAGAACCATTAAAATATGATATTTCATAAGATCAAGCCAAAGATATGAATTAGGAAGTTATCCCACTTATGGAAGATTCTATCACTTATAAACGTGGATCACTTAATTTTTGTAGGGAAAGCTATCTTATCAATGAAGAATCTATCACCTTTGAAGATCTACAATAGAGCAGAGAAGTATTAGCACCTTTTTTCCAAGGTAAATAATATCCTATTGCAAATAAAATGTTTCAATAGATGAATTATCAAGGCAAAGGATTAGGCCTACATGAACAGGGTATCCTAAAACCAGTGCATATTATTGGAAATCCTAAGCATCAAGGTTTGGGGGAAACTTCATCTCAAGAAAACGTCAACATAGGAAGCACAAAGAATCCTTACGATGAAACCAATGCTAGTACTACAACCAGCCACATAATGAATATTCATCCACCCATCACCCCATCCACGAATTGGGATCAACGTCAAAAGAAAGATTTGAATCAATGCACAAAGAAAGTTACCAAAGAAAAAGAAGTTGAGAAGCATAATGGACAAATAAAATACACATGGATACCAAAAAATACAAAAAAAGATCATCCCTATCAAATTCCATTAGTCAAAGAAATAATGGGGCAAAATAAAAAAGGGAAAAGTATCCATCAAAGGTGTCCACAAAGGAAAAAGTGGGCTTCTAAAGAAACATAGAAAGTATATCAAGCAGTTGGTCCTAATTCCATGCACACTTCCATATCCACCCATTTTTTCTCATCTTCTCAAGTTTGGAGAGTCAAAGATTCCAAACTATCAACCACTCCATCTCCTATTCCTAATCACACTCCACTATCCACTCCTCCATGCATGATATCCAATTCTCATATTGACCATGTATTGGCAACAAACCTTCATCATAAGGATCCATAAAGCATTATATTGCAATGTGCGCACAAAGATAGAGTTAACTCTGGTATCAACAAGGTAGATCAGGAATCTCAAAAGTTGTATTCAAGTGCACGTATATTGGAAAAGAAACTTCTTCAAGTAGGATATTGATGACACATTATGACGAAAGCATCTACATAGACACCACCAGGTGGTTCAACATGAGCTTAAAATATTTCAAAAAAATAAAAAAAAGATTGAAAACAGTAAATAAAAAAATTGTCCTCTAGTGAAAACCACTATGGTGGCACTTTGGGCAGGTACCATGATGAAAACCTAACAAACATGCATCATGTGTAGAATCAAGCATATAAATGCACTAATTCAGGTGAAAGAATCTTATATCATCCATCAAAATCCAACATTCCATCCACCTTATCCATAATAAATCTATTCATCCATGAACCATTTATCGAATCCATTTTCATCCATCTACATCCATCTTCCAACTTATCTTGATCTTGAAAAAGTTTGGTGCACACTTTACACTTGCTTATGGTAAACATCTTGACATGGACCATTTTCATTGATCCTATCCTATCCAACATTATTTGAGCCATGAAGCACTATCCAAATGAGCATCCTTTGTTTGAACACCTTATATTATTGCAAGATAATCCATATCCCTCCATCCATACATCTAACCAAGCATCCATCCATGACATTTCAAACATTGCTAGAAATTGGGGGAAAATATTCACATCTTCCTTCTAGAATAAATCTTGATCTATATCTTCAAACTTATGTGGTGATCCGAACATTGGAAAACATAAAATCAAATTGGTCAAGCATTTGGAAGCCAAAATTCAAATCACTAGCCCATGGCATATTTTGACAAGAAGATGTTCCTTATCAAGCATTATCTTTCATCGAACATCTATCCAAATAATCAATATCAGTCACATCTAATTTTCACTTTAGCATCACATCAAATCATTCAAAACACTTTTGTTCCAAACTAAGCTTCACAATCTTGATCAGTCGAATCCAATCAATCCATCATCATCCCAGTCCTTGCGTTGCTTAACACTATCCTTGCATTGTTGTGTATTCTCAACAATGTTATCATCATCAATCTTGATCAATCAAATCTAATCAATTCCTCATCATCTTGGGATATCCTTCCCAATCCTTGTGTTGCTTAACACTATCCTTGCATTGTTGTGTATGATCAACAATGTTATCATCATCAATCCATCAATTTGATCAATCAACCTTAGCTTGGTTTTCAACAAAATCCCAAAATAGAGCACTGATATCATCACACATATCCATATCAAAATCATCAAAATCATGAGAAAAACCAAAAAAATCCAAAACATATAAAAAAAAATCCAAAAATAGGTCAAAAAGTTAGAAAAAGTCAAGAACATGTTATTCGAACTACGTCATCTTTGAGCTTAAACATAGGAAAGGTTAATCTTTTATCATCCCCCAAGACACAAACACACAAAAACATTTGAAAAACATAAAAACACAAAAGCATTTGAAAAACACAAAAACACAAAAAATATTTAAATAACCTGAAAATAACAAAAACAACCTCCAAACATTTCAAAACATCAAAAACATCTAAATATTTAAAAAAAATCCACCCGTCCCATTTTGCTTCACCCACAATAATCAATCATCCATAATAAATCAATCGTCACCTTCATCCTTTGGCAAAACAAATAGAAAAAACAACAAAAATCATCAAAAGAAAGCTTTGAACACAAAATCAAACTCTTGATCATTCGCAAACATGTCAATCAACCTTATATCAACAACCTTTCAAACAACCTATCAACTTGCCACCATCCACTAACATGTCCTAGGATGCATCCTTACTACAATGGGCATTATCTTAGGCAAACACTTTGGATACTTATCCTAAACAAAACACATCCCCTTGGCTAGAGGTATGAAGAACATTGACTTATTTGTGTACTTGATCTTTTCTTTTGATTTATCTTATTGCACACATTCCAATGACCTCTTGATTATGTCTATCAAAATGATTTACAGAGAAAGGAATGGGGCATTGATCATTATCTTTCATTTGCTGTGCTTTTTGGATGTTCTTGTAATATAACTTGGAAAATACTTGCTCTGTTGGGTATGGATGGAAGGTGTTTTGGACAACTTGTTGACTATTACATTGTTAGGTTTTTCCTTTCTATGTTTTGGTCCAAGATGTTTGAAATATATTTTAAGTGCATCCTAGCAAAGTTTTCGTATGTCAGGTGTGAACAAGAATACTCCTATTTGTTTGTCAATTCAAAGTCCATTACACTAGGTGCAATGCCATCTTGGTTCTTTATACCTTGATGCATCATATCTATGTGTGTTATCAAACATAAGGTAAGTAAGCCCTTTTAAAATCCCAATTCCTGATAAGAGAAGCATCATAATCATCACTCATCATCATTTCTAATAAAGTCTTAGCAGATCATGGACTTGTTGGATCCTCTTTTCATCCATTTTATTCTTCTTATTCTTCTATCTTTACTAACATTTCTATCCAAGTATCAAATCTATGTGTTATATCAAAATATGCATGAGGCTATCCATGGCCGATGACTGTCTATACATCATCAAAACTTTCTACATCAAACATTCAAGCTTTCTAGTCCTCTTTGAGCTGAATTGATCTTGAACCTCTTTTTCATGAGATCGACCCAAAAATCCAAGTTTTTGCTCGATCTCTTGATGGGGAAGTATACCAGTGTAATTCTAATCGCTAGGGCAACAATGGGGCATCTAAAAAATAGATTTTTTTTTGAGTTTTGATCTCGGCAAGGTTATTCTTTGAACCGACCCAACAAGTACATTGCTTCAAAGAGGGGCAAAATGTAGACACAAAAAATATATTGATTGATCTCGTGCACTTGATTTTGATTTACTAACACAAGTTCATCCTGAATCATCTCCTTTACTAACCATTTAATTGAATAATCTTTGTTTGATTAAATTCATCATATTTTTTCTTTTAATTAAATAAATCAATTTTATCTGATTAAATCATTATCTTCTATTAATTAAATAAATCATTTTGTTTAATTAATCCCAATGTCCCTCTTTTAATTAAATAATTCATTTTATTTAATTAAATTCTAATGTCATCTCCTTTAACTCAAATAAATCAATCTTTATTTGATTTAAATCTAACACCATCCCCTTTGATTAAATAAATAAAACTTTATTTAATTAAGCCTAATATTCTTTATTCCTCTCATTTTGATTTATTTAAATCCTAAAATCTAAGTCAAAGTGTCAAATCATCTAATCTCAATCTAAATTAATCAAATCATGATTAATCCTAACACTAATCCCTCAAATCCTCTAGATTTTGCAACTTGTGCAAGTAAATCAATTTAGTTGATTTATAAATTCATCTATTTTCATTCAAAAAGGCATAAAGTTGGAATATTCCTCAAATTTAAAAATTCTCTCCCAAAGGACTTGTCCATCCAACAAGGCATTAAAGGCCTCTTACATGTCCTTTTCTTGAGCCAAGTGGCATTTAAGTCTTTTTTCATCTCCCCCCAACATGTCACTTCTCCAATTTCAAATATCCACCTAATGGAATTTATGTGCACATTCATCAAAATGTGCTCCACCTCTATCCACTCACATGTTGACAAGTGGCATTATGCTATTGGTTGATGTTTTTCCCACATTCATCCTTTTTTCTCATTCTTCCATCATTCTCTTCTATAAATAGAAGGCTCTTTTACTAATTTGGGATCCACAATCTTAGGCATTTTTATCCACAACTTCATGCAACATCATTATCTTTACTTTTTGAGAAAAATTCATCCATTTTCATAGTTTTCATCATTTAATAGCTAGGTTATGGAAAAATTTATCATGGAGCAACATTGACCATCTTCAAGCTTGCAAGGAATTAGGAAAAGGGCTATTTTCCACATCAAAATAACACCAATTCCCCAATGGGATTGAGAGTTTGTTTGTTTTGAGCAAGATTAGATAACTTTTATTTGTGTTCTTCATGTTATTTCTTGTTCTTAATATTTTAAATGAATCTTATGGGGAATGCTAGTTTAGATGTGCATAATGGACTAAGATTATGTTGTATGTTCGTATTTGTTCAGGTCTAGGATCACCATTCATAATAGTTTAGTTAGTTGTAAGGGTTTAAGGGTTGATGGTTTGGGGTTGAGGGTTTAGGGTTGAGTGTTTAAGGGTTTTAGGGTTGAGGGTACATAGTTGAGGGATTAGGGTAGAGAGGGAGGAATGGATGGAGTAATAGATGGAGGGAGACATGAGATAGAGAGAGGGAGAGAAGAGGAGGGAGGGACAAAGATAGATGATGGTTGAGGATCTAATGTATAGTGTACAGAGAGTTGATAATTGAGGGTATAGGGTTGAGGACCTATAGGGTTGATAGTTTAGGGTGTAGAGAGAGAGAGGGGTTGGTAGAGATATAGAGTGAGTGAGAGAGAGAGAGAGAGACCTAAGAGAGGGAGAGGGGGTAGGAGAGAGACTAGAGAGAGGGAGAGAGAGAAAGAGTGAGAGTGCGAGAGAGATAGAGAGAGAGGGACTGAGAGAGATAGAAATAGAGGGAGAGAGAGGATTGAGGGTAGAGGGTTAAGGGTAGACGGTTTAATGGTTTAGGGTTTAAGGGTTTAGAGTAGAGGGTTTAAGGTTTAGGTTTTATGGTTGAAGGGTAGAGGGTAGATGGTTTAAGGGTTAAGGGTAGAGGGTGGATTGTTGAGGGTTTTAGGGTTTAAGGTTTGAGGGTTGAGGGTAGAGGGTTGAGCATTGAGAGAGATAGAGAGAGAGAGATGGGTTGGGAGAGATATAGAGGGAGTGAGAGAGAGAGAGATCTCAGAGAGGGAGAGGGGGTAGGAGGGAGAGAGAGAGTGAGAGAGATATAGATAGAGAGAGAGATACTAATAGAGATAGAGAGAGAGAGAGAGTTGAGGGTTTAGAGTTGAGGGTAGAGGGTTTAGGGTTAAGGGTAGAGGGTTAAGGGTAGAGGGTATAGGGTTGACGGTTGAGGGTAGAGTGTAGAGGATAGAGGGTTAAGTATAGAGGTAGAGAGAGAGAGAGAATTAAGGGTAGAGGGTAGAGGGGAGAGAGAAATAGGGTTGAGGAGATAGTGTCAAGGGTAGAGGGTAGAGGGTTAAGGGTAGATGGTAGATGGTTTAAGGGTTTAGGGTTTAATGGTTAAGGGTAGAGGGTTTAGGGTTGAGGGTTAAAGGGTTAAAGGGTTAAGGGTATAGGGTTGAGGGATTAGGATAGAGAGTTTAGTTGGGTTTAAGGATTTAAGAGTTGAGGATATAGGGTTGAGGGATTAGGGTTGAGGGTAGAGGGTATTAGGTAGAGGGTAGAGGGTAGAGGGTTTAAGGGTTTGGTTTTAAGTGTTGAGGGTTGATGGTTTAGGTATCCCATCCCTCTATCTCAAACTCCCTCTCTCAATTCTCCCCCCACCCTATATAAATATCTCTCTCTCCCTCTCAAGTCTCTCTATCTCTTAGGTCTCACTCCCTCCCATGCTACCTAGACTAATCTGTTTCAATCCAATCCCCTCTCTCACACTCCCTCTCTTTCATGTATCACATACCTCCCACCCTACCTAGACAAATCTATTTCACTCCAAACTCCTCTCCCAAACTCCCTCTCTCTCCCCCTTTGATATTTTTGTATCTCTCAAGCCTCATCCCTCCCAACCCCTCTCATGTTGTTAGGTCTTTCCCCCACCCTAACTAGATAACTCTCTATCCCTCTCAAGTCTCTCTCTCTCTCTCTCCCAGGTCTCACTCCTTACCATGCTACCTAGAATAATCTCTCTCACTCCTATCCCCTCTCTCTCTTTCTCAAGTCTCAGTCCCTTCCTCTCTATATCTAGAAAATATTTCAAAGAAACACATTTGGTTCTCTCCAAATTTGGCAAGTGCCAAATGTGTTTTTACCTTGAAATGGTAAAATAGGGGTTGACCCCATGATTCAGGGCCACATTCTTTTGCATTTGTCTACTTCAACACTTTATCCACCTCAGAAATGCCTTTTTTATGTAGTTGACTCCCTATTGTACCAATATATGGTTGATCCATCACCTTTTTACCACCAATTTGCATGCTAGACAACGTAGAAGAAGACAATTTGAAGTTTCTACATAATTTTACATTATCTCAGGTATTATATTCATTTTCGTAATATTGAAATGTTTTTATTTAGTATATTTGTTTGCTTTTGACAATATAAACTAAATTTGTTTCATGATTTTATTAATCATAACAATTGGACATATAATTCAAAATTGAATTAGATGGGAGTTGCATAAGAAAGTTTAATTTTTATGAGTTTGAAGAAAAAAATTAAAAACATGGCATAATTTAGATTAATTCTTGTTTAAACTTATATAAATGACATCAACTTAACACAAATTTACTTATGAATTCTATTTGCATTGCTTATAGTAGTCCATTTCCAACATGGCTAGTGGAATTCACTCTATTTCATTTTAGGTAGATGTTTATATTCAATTTTTTTGTTTTGTTTCGACAATTTATAGACCATTCATTTGATGATTTTATTAATCTTCATTGTTACACATAGAATTCAACATTAAATTAGATGGATCCTGCATGTAAAAGTTTATTTTTTAGGAGCTTGAAGATAAAAAATGGAAAACATGACATAATAGATTCAAATTCATTATTGGTGATGGTTGTGGAAAATTTTTTATTTTCAACTAATTTGAAAAACCTAAGACCTTTCATCAACGTTAATGCAAGTTTCCATTAATTTTTTTGTGCCATAAAAAATCACCTTCATCATGTGCTTAGATAAATTCAAGTGACTTGACATAGTTGTTAATGCAAGTTTTCATTCATTCATACCATTTACCTTTCTAAAAAATAAAAAAAGAAAATTTGGTGCAATTGAAAATGCTTTTTGTCTTTCTAAGTTACCTCATTGCCAAAGAAATAGTGAATAATTCCAAGATATAGCATCACAAACCCTTCTTTGAAATCATGTTCTTCATGGTTTGGTTGACAATCACAATGTGGTTTTGACAACAATAAGCACAAGATTGTCTAGTTTCCAAAGGTGGAAGCAACTTATAACCTAGGTTTGACACTTCTTTGATCCTAAGCACTTGTCCACACTCCAAATACTCCCCTCAAACCATTCTTAACATTGACCAACGCTTACATGAAGCAATTTTGTACAAATCCCTCAAAGTACTAGGTTTTACACAGTATAGTTGCAAAAAGAAACAAATTATCCTCAATAACTCAAGCAAAATGATTATTTTGCAATCGGGTATTTGCACGATCATCATGGAAAAAATAGGCCCTTAAGTGGCGAAAATTTAGAAAAATCAGAGTTAGGCAACTTGACGTAAAAATTTGAATAAGTTATCTATATTATTTCAAAAATATGTAAGAATAGAATCTGTAGCAAATTAAATGTAGTTTCTAAACTACTAGGTTTATTTAAAAAAAAATCTATTTGGTGAAAATTTGAAATTTCAATGTAATAGTACTTAAATTTTAGGGAAAAAATAAGAAGTAGGTGTTTGTCTGACCAACCTAACCACAATAAAATGATAATATTTTTTTATCAGATTTTAGATATAAGTAGAGGACTCGTGTCCCGATGTGATGCACATTTTTTTGTAATTTTTTCCAAGTAAATAATTAATTATGAATTTTTTATTGCAAATTTTAAAAAATATAAAAACTTGTATGTCTGACCACCTTAACTTGGTCAAAACTTCATGAAAATCATTTTTTTTAATCCTATAGTATGCGAAGCATAAAATGTGATCCATGTTTCAGATTCAAAAAATGTGACACCGTTTGAAAGCTATAGATGTTTTTAATCAGCCTATCAATCGGGACTTTCATCATAATTCAAATAGAAAATGAATAATAATTATTTATTAAATTCAAATTAAAGCATAATTTGTATTGGTGGAAATATGAGAATCTCCTTTAAAACCCTTTTCATTTCATCAATTTTGGGTAAAAAAAAGTTGTTAGCCACATACCCTACACATACCCATCATATCGCCACTTTTTGGCCCATCATGATCTTGCACATACCCAACCCTCATTTTTTCAGCACATGCATATAGGGCTACAAAAAATTAGTACCAAGTTTGATATATTTTCACCAGATGCATCAAAAGTTATGGGTTTTTTGAAGCTCGCTATAAACCCTAGGTTGGGGATAGCAATGTTTGATAAGATATGAAATGTTTGATAAGTTACATTAGTTATGCAATGAAAAGTAATGCTTTGAGTTTTAAAGAAATGAAATGCAATGTAATCAATGATATGAATATGTTTCATAAAATTCTTGGTCTGTTTCATAAAATGCAATGTAATCAATGGTATGGATATGTTTGAAACAATGCATTACTTACTTTTCTTGCGGTATGGAGGTAGAAATGTATGAAAATTTTTGTAGCATAGACATGTTTGATAAGATTATTTGGTAGACATGTTTGGAAAATGTGGTAGTATAGAATAAGGCAGTGAACTATTTGAAAGAATGCCTCAAAGAAATGTGGTCTCATACTGATGTCCATCACCATGAGATCACATTTCTTGGAGGAATTTTTCCAAACAACTCACCTCCTTATTTCATAAAATGCTTTGGTAGACATGTATGAAAAAGGCTAAGGTAGACATGTATGAAAATTTTTGTAGCATAGACATGTTTGATAAGATGCGTTGGTAGACATGTATGAAAAAATGTGGTTGCATAGAAAAAGGTAGTGAGTTGTTTGAAAGAGTGCCTCAAAGAAATGTGGTCTCAAATGGCGATGTCCATAACCATGAGACCACACTTCTTGGAGGCATATTAACAAACAATTCGCTACCTTATTTCATAAAATTCTTTGGTGTGTTTCATAAAATGCAATGTAATCAACAATCTCAATATGTTTCATAAAATTCATTACTTACTTTTGTTCTATGTGTGTTTGTGAACATGTAGCATTCAACATCATGCCGAGGAAATGACTAAAGCCTCTAACACCAGAAGAATGTGAAGTTAAAAATGGAAGGAGAAGAGAATAAAAAATGCAAGCTCATGAACCAAAGGAATTGCAGCCCATACAACAAGAAATTCTCATGCAATCTAAGAGAGATGTCCAATTGGTAGCATGAATGAAAAAAATTCATGGAAGGGCACAAATGGATCCCAAAGTTGGGGGCACATCATCAAACATTGGTGAGGTTCAATGTAGACCATCTACAATATATCATGCTCAAAGTAAAACAACAATCACATCTCTAGTTGAAGGCACACCAACAAAAATATGTGGTTTTCCGACTACAACGAAAAACACATCTCTAATTGAAGACACACCATAAACAACATTACGTTTTGAAGGAACATTAGAAAACACATTTGTATTTGAAGGCACTCCACATAAAACATCTCAAGTTGGAGCTGCAACATCATTTCTTCTTGTACAATATAGATATTTCATGATTTGGGCTGCAAATGGGAGGATTATTTCCCTGCATGTAAATTGCTACAAGTATTGAGAAATGGGAGGATTTTCACGATGTTCTTCCATCACTATTGTAATATTTGTTATTGAATTAGTGTATTTTTTTAAATATAAAAAATAAGAGAAATTAATACATGCAAATGTGTATATTCCTTAATATATATGCCTCAATTAAATGTGTATATTACATTTAAAGTTAGTTGAAATGGTTTATGGTTTACATTTAAAGTTTTATTGAAGGAAAAGCATGGGGATTTATGACATAATTTGAAACAATGCCTTATATTGTGGAAAGGCATATTTTCTTCCTCTTCTATAAACCCTAAAACTCCTTCCATCATCATTTTTGGACATTAAAACTTGATCAACCCTTCCTCATTTAGTATGCCTCAACATGAGGCTAAAGTTTGCATCAGAAGGCTATGAACTCACCTTTCTAATTAATATGTCCCCACTATGTATAAGTCTAAACCAATAAAAGGGAATCCATCATTTTCAAGCTTATCTACTCTTAGGTTTTTAGTGTTTGGATTTCCAAAATCTACTCTAATCTTGGATGAGTTTTAGATTCATTGTCATCTTGATTTGTCTCTTTACATAATCTCAGTCACCCTTCAAGGGCTTCATTGAAAATCAATGGAAAAGAAATCTTAGTACACCTTTCCACCATTGAAAACCTAGCCTAGTGGGCATCCAAGGAAGGAAAAACACACCAACAAGGGGAGAACATCATGAAAAGTGGGGGAAGAAATGTTTCAATACCCTCTGATACCTTTGAAAACAACCAAACATTCTTCAACCAACCAATCTCTCCAAACAATCATTGGGCATTTGGTGCTCTTGTCAACTTTGGTAACATATTCACATGGCCAATAACACAAACAAAGGATAGAACAACTGTTGGCAATTAGGATTGCACCCTTAGTCAAGCTAGGCTTGGCTATCCTTTTGCAACATGGAAACACTCTCTAATTTGTGGTTCAATCAATGAGTGAGAGTGAATCTCCAAAGTGGGATGGTTCCCTCTAGTAAACCATCTAATCTAAATACTTTCATGGGAAAAGGGGAGAAGGAAAACTAAAAAAGTAAATCCTGCAGCCTAAGATGATTAACTAGAAATTAAGTGGTCTTGACAACTTAGTACTCAAAAAATTCTCTTTAAAAACTTTGATCTCACAATACAAACCTGAAACCACCTAATTCATTAATAATTTGCACAAAGGCTCACTAATGGAACACAAAATGCAACTTGAATTAGAATAGACTTCTGAAACAAAATTCACAACACCAAGACATAAAGAGGATTCAACTCTTGAATCACAGTTAACAACAATTGATATCATAAACTCTGAACAAGAAAATGGGAAGAAGAAGCTTGTTGTTTTTATTGAAACAAAGGAGTACAATATCAAAATCTGATTCAAATGAGTTTACAAGTCTCTCTACAGTGCATACAAGAGAAAGAAAGAAAATTATGAACCCTGAGAAATTCAAACTTTCTCAAAATTATAGGCCTCAAGTGACATCAATGGTGAGAATAGAAAAAATCAGCTCCATTTGCATCTTAGAATGGCAACCCTTCAATTTTCAAGCTCAAGCAAAAATCCTAGAAAATAGTGCCAAAAATTTTGCTCCAAACTGCCTCAAAAAGATGGAAAATTTCCATATGTTTGTCACCTACTTTTCCAATCCGCCCAAGAACTCCAACTCAAAATAGAAACTTGCCATGAAGGCTCAAGTGCACAAACTGCATTTTAAATATTAACAAACACTAAGGTAATTTATAGAAACATTACCATTAGTGATGTTTTACAATCACTACAGTTTAAAAAAAAAATAGAAACTCTCCTAATACACTTGATTTTGCTTCTTGAGTTCAAATATTTTGATTTTTACAGTTTGAGTAAAAAATCAATATTTGCAAAAAATCAAAACTATGTGAAAGCTCCTATGTTTTTGATTTTTCATATAAAAAATCATAAAAAGGATAATGAGCCCTAGACCCAAATAAAAAGCTAAGGAATTGACAACTTGGCCTAGTGAAATGGGCAATGTGTATATGGACCACATGGAAAACATAGGGCAAGGTATAGTTTTTATTTTATTTCTACAGAAAACACTAAAATGCTAAGGCATTGGTCAACCTAGGCAACATATGAGATGGGGCATCAATAAGCATTTTCTTTTGGAAAATAATGTGATTAAAATCACATTTGAATTATGCACATGGGGAAACCCTAGCATCAAAACTGATTCTAAACACATTTTTGGCTATCATTTTATCAACCAAGTTTGGAGAAAATGGGGCTTTGTTGGGCGCCACCATGAGAATTAGGGTTTGAGTTGGAAACCCCACCTTCGAGCTTCTTTCATGGTAATTTTTTGGTGAATCCTTCTCTACATTCGATGGTGAGTCTTTTGTCTCCATTTTAATGTCTTTTTTCCTTCATTTGACATTGGAAAATGGCCTTTAGGCTCTAGCCTTGACTTGGTTTTTGATGCACTCTATGTGTTTTGTTCTTTTTTTGTTTCTTTGCCTTGTTTGGCCACCATGAAAATGGTTGGTTCGATCTCTTTGATGAAGCTCTAGCCATGGGATTGGACTGATTTCTCCACCTACAACCAAGGTGAGCTCTTTTTTCTTCATCTTGAAAGCATTTTCCTCTTAAAAAGAGCTCAATTTGTGAGCTTGTTCAAAAAAATAAGTGAAAAATACATTTTTCTGTGATTGGCCATTGTACAGGCCATGGCTTCACCATATATGTTTCTTTTGTTTTTGTAGAATAGTCTTCTTTTGGGATCAACCCATGATGTAACAATGTATGGGACTTGTAAAGAAGACACATTCTGGAGAAAACTAAGCATTTTGTTATTGTTTCGAGGGTTTGTAGACCCTTCATGTCCGTGGCCATTAGCTTTAAAAAACCCCATTTTATGTAAGGCTCCATTATTGAATGCACTTGAGCCCTTGTTATCTTTGTATTTTGAGCTTCTGAGATGAAAACCCAAGTGGTTTTGGTGTTTTGTGAAGAGGAAACCTCTCAGGTCATAGCCATGAGAGAACTAGTGAGGGTTTCTATGCACTTCCATTTCTCATGCCTTCCACTGCATATGCACAAGCAAAATGTTATTTTCATTTTTTGGGTTTATGAACCCATCATGGTCATGGCCATTAGCTCCATTATTTTCATTTATGATGGTAGGATCCTCTTATGATAAACTCAAAACACTTGATTTGCTTTGTATTTGTGTTTAGAACACAATACCCTAAATGGGTATCACCATTTGTAAGAGAGAATTACTCTCAGGATGTGGCCATGAGAGCTTGGCTGGGTCCATTTGACACTTGTTTATGAGCTCGAAATGCCTCCATTTATTTGCATTTTGAAACTTCTTAATGCACACCATGTGGTTTTTCTCTTAAAATTTCAAAGTGGGTATTTTGCATTTGTTTTATTTTGAATCCCTAGTTCACTATTGCATAAGCTCACTATTTTGAAAGCAAAATGATTTCACCTTTTCAAGCTCAACACCTACAGCTATAGCTTTATTTGCTTGTTCTCATAATGAAGATTTATCTTGACTTAGAGATAATTCTCAATGGAACACACTACCCTTCTTGCATTGTTTGAATCTCCCCAACATGATGCACACACTATTAGCAATCTTTTTCTTTCCATTCTTACTTGAAGTGCATAGATACAATAATGCTCAACTTAACTAATGCTTTCCAGTTACTTATCAAAACATGTTTTCTATTCCATGCAATTTCAATGTTTAGCATGATAATGAAATTTTTACACATTCTTGCAAAATGAAACACACAAAATCTCCTTTTTCTGTTCAAGTGCACTGCATATAACTGCTTCTATTTACTTACTTACTTGTAAGGCTGCACTTAGCCATCATGGTGCACCTGTAGATTACTTTGCTGCTTATTGTCACTTATCTTATTCACTTGAACATTCAGAAAAGTATCTCAAGCTTTCACTTTTTTCACTATATCATCTGGCATTGCAATGTAATAGCTTTTGTAGCATCAATTGTTTTGGAACCAACTTTGAATTTCTTGTATTCAATTGACATCAATGATGTTGTTTTACATTGCATTCAGCTCAAACACTTAGTGTAGTTATTTTTAGTTCATTAGTGCTTCTTTTCCTTCACTTATTGACTTTCATGCTTGTAGCCACTTGTCACTATGTTTCTTGATGGACTCAACCTTTCCTTTGTACTTTTCATGCATTTTTATCTCCTAGGCCGCAAATGTTGATATTAAATTTTGATTTATGCATAGAAAATTTTGAAATACAACACCATGTTGAAGGTGTTAGGGTTAGAAGGTAGATATATAATAGTTAAATGCATATTTGATCAATAAAACAGAGAAATAAAACACACATAAAATTATAGCAGAAATAAGACAACACAGAGAATTTAACGTGGTTCACCCAATCTGGGCTACATCCACAAAATCGTAGCCATCCAATGATTTTATTATCTAGTGTAAAAAATATTAAAATCTCACTAATAATAATATTTTTCATCAAACTGTAACTCCCATCCCAATCCCTTATAACAAGCTTAGAAGCTTCCAAATTAGGGTTCTACAAAGTCAATTTTTTTCTATGATGACGCAAAAAATAGGGATTTTTTTCTTCTCAAGGGCTGCCATCCCTGAACCCCTACTTTTCAGGGGCTACCACCCTTGAATCCCCACCTTGGGCCTAGCTTGGCCCCGGACCTCGGTGATGATACATGAAGAGTGTATAGTATAGCACGATCAATCACCACATAGCAACAATCTCCCACTTGGAGACTGATACGAGATGATACTGTTGCACTTACAAATCCCACTGAAAATAAGCACTTTGGACCCTGCTCTCTATTATACTTGAATTCAACCTTGAAGGCCAACCGAAGTTGAAGAGGAGCTCACCTTCTCGCTTGTCACTGCCTTCGCAAACATATCTGCTAGATTGACATCTATATGTATCTTTTCCAGCTTTACCTATCCATCCTTCAACACTGACAGAATGAAATGATATCTCAACTATAGGTGTTTGTTTTTAGAGTGCAAGGAAAAATTCTTTGCAAGATGTATAACACTCTAGCTATTTGTAAACAAGTAATTTTCAACATGTTGTTTTCCCAACTCTTCCATGAAAAGTTGCAACCATATCATCTCCTTTTCCACCTCTGTTGCAACAACATACTCTACCTCCATGGTTGATAAAGAAACCACCATTTTCAACTGATAAATCCAACTCACTGTTGTCCCACCAATTGTAAATACATAGGGTATGTGCAAGATCATGATGGGCCAAAGCGATATGATATGTATGTGGCTGACAAATTTTTTTTACCCAAAATTGATGAAACGAAAAGGGTTTTTAAAGGAGATTCTCAGCTTTCCACCAATATAAATTATGCTTTACTTTGAATTTAATAAATAATTATTATTCATTTTCTATTTGAATTACAACTAAAGTTTTGATTGATAGGCTGATATAAAAACATCTATAGCTTTCAAACGATATCACATTTTTTGAATCTGAAACATGTGTCACATTCTATGATTCACATACTATAGGATTAAAAAAATGAATTTCATGAAGTTTTGACCAAGTTAAGGTGGTCAGACATACGAGATTTTATATTTGTTAGAAGTTGTAAAAAAAAATCATAATTAATTAATTATTTGGAAAAAAATTACAAAATAATATGCATCACATCAGGACATGAGTCCTCTACTTATATCTAAAATCTTATAAAAAAGTATTATCATTTTATGGTGGTTAGGGTGGTCAGAAAAACACCTATTTTTTCTGTGAAATTTAAGTACTACTGCATTGAAATTTTAAATTTTCACCAAATAGATTTAAAATAAATAAATAAACCTAGTAGTTTAGAAACTACATTCAATTTGCTATAGATTCTATTCTTACATTTTTTTGAAATAATATAGATAACTTATTCAAATTTTTACGTCAAGTTGCCTAACTCTAATTTTTTTGAATTTTTCACCACTTAAGGGCCTATTTTTTCCATGATGATTTTGCACATACCCCATAACCTATGGTACTCTGCCTAGTATCTACATCATCTACCAAATCTAAGTCAACATATCCTTTTAAATTAGTATTAGAGCCCACAAAACATAAATATTTATTGGATGTACCTCTCAAATACCTGAGAATCCATTTTACCTCATTCCAATGCTCAACCCTAGGATGACTCATATACCTTCTAACAACTCCTACGACATGTGCATACCATGGTGTACATTAAACTACCTATAGCTAAAGCATATGGTGCCTTGGACTTTTTTCTTCCTGCTCTTGTGTCTTTGGACACATATCCTTAGTCAATTTGACATGACTTGGAAAAGGTGTGCTGACAATTTTTGCATTCTCCATATGAAATCTTTGTAACACCTTTTCAACATAATCAGCCTGAGATAGAAACATTTTTTTATTTTTTCTATCTCTTGTAATTTTCATACCAAGGATTTTTTTTGCTGCCCCCAAATCCTTCATAGCAAATGAATTTACTAACTGATGTTTTAACTCCTTTATGTGATCCATGTTAGACCCTGCTACAAGCATATCATCAAAATATAAACATAAAATAATGTAGCTATCATCATCCAACCTCTTAAAATTAAAAAAATGGTCTAAATTACATCGACTGTAGCCATGCTCAGCCATATAGCTATCAAATTTAATATACCATTGCTGAGGTTCTTGCTTCAATCCATATAAACTTTTCTTCAATACGCACACCAATTTCTCCTGACCTTTGACCTCAAATCCTTGTGGTTGTTCCATGTATATTTCCTCTTCCAAATCAACATGGAGAAACATTGTTGTAACATCAAGTTGTTCTAAATGCAAATCATTAGTAGCCACAATACTTAAAATTGTACGAATATAAGTCATTTTAACAACTGGAGAAAAGGTTTCATCAAAATCAATACCCTTTTTCTATGCAAATCTATTTACAACTAATTTGGCTTTAAATATTTTCTTACCTCAATCCTCCTTTTTCAGCCTATGAACCCATTTGTTTTGTAAAGCCTTTTTACCTATTGGTAACTTGCATAATTCCCAAGTATGACTTTTCAAAAAGGAGTCCATTTATTCTTCCATTCCATGCTCCCACTGAACCTTGGTATCCATCTACATAGCTTCATCATAACATTTTGGTTCACCAACATCAATTAATAAAATATAATACAAAGAGGGAGAAAAGCTTTATGGAGGTCTATTTCTCTTTGAAGATCATCTAACATTCACTGGAGTTTGTGGTATTTTTTGTTATTGTTGTTGTGGAGCATGAGGAACCACTGGAACACCATTGTTTGGTGTATCATCCAACACTACATAATCATTTTCTTTCTTCTCATGCTGCTACAACTAATATTTGTACAACACTTTCTCATTGAATATGACATCCTTGCTTCTCACCGCTTTTTTATTTTCAAAATACCAAAGCCTATAACCAACTTCATCAATTCCATATCCAACAAATATACATTTCTTTGATTTTGCATCAAGCTTGGTTCTATTTTTAGAATCTACATGTGAAAATGCTTCAAAACCGAAGGTGTTGAGAAAATAATAACTCACCTTCTTACCTATCCATGCTTCCTCTGGAATACCACAACCTAAAGGATTAGAGGGACCTCTATTGATTAAATAAACAATAGTGTTTACATCCTCTTCGCACATGTTTAAAGGTAGCCCAACATGCAATCTCATAGTCTGTGCATGCTCCATTATTGTTTTGTTCATGTGCTCAACCACTCCATTGACCTATGAAGTCCTTGGAACTATTTTCTACCTACGAATACCATTTGAGGAACAATAATCTTCAAGTTCTTTGTTGCAATACTCACCACCATTATCAGATCTAAGAAATTTTAACTTTTTACCGATCTCATTCTCAACCAAGCTTCAACATTTTTTAAAAGTTTCAAATACATCAGATTTCTACCTAGGGAAATAAATCCATACCTTCCTTGTTGCATATCAATAAAAGTGACATAATACTGAGAGCCACTGAGAGAAGATACTTGAGCTGGTCCCCATACATCCGTATGCACAAGCTCCAATTTCTCATCTTTTTTTTGCTTCCCATCCTTGAGAAAACTCTCTTTTGTTTGCCATACACATAGCTTTCACATAAATCCAAATTAACACATTTCAGAACTGGTAAAACATTCTTTGAATGAAGTACTTTCATACCTTTTGCACTCATATGTCCAAGTCTATTATGCCATAGTATTGATTCAAAATCCATAGCAACTGTCTGATTTTTTGCCTACTGAACTGCAGTAGTTGTTCCTGAACATTGATTTTTATCTGCAATAGGTAAAGTGCCTACCTTCACACCTTTTGCTACCACTAAGACACCTTTTGTAACCTTATGATTTTTATCACTAAATGTAACAATAAAACCTTCATCATCTAGTTGCCCTGTTGAAATTATTATTTTTTTAACTTTGAAATGTGCCTACCTCATGTAGTAGCCAATGATTCCCATTCTACAACTTAATATTGATTCTTCCCTTTCCAACAATCTGATAGGGTTCGTTATCTCCCAAATAAACTAGCCCAAAATCCCCTTGGACATAATCAGGAAAATAACTTCTTTGGGGTGTAGCATGAAATGAAGTCCCTAAATCTAACACCCAAGAATCATTAGCATTATCAAGGGAAAGAATCAAAACATCCTCATCAGATTTATTGCCTTCATTTTGTCTCCTTTATTTTTTTGAGACCAACAATCTTTCTTTAAATGACCCAGCTTACCACAGTACCGACAATCCCTCTTGTCTCTAGATTGGGACCTTTTTTCCTTTGATTTTCCTCGTGACTTCCCACGACTTCTAAAATTGTTTCCTCTCTCCTTTGTTATGCCCCTACTTTCTGCATTCAAAACATTTTCTGATGTGGATGTTCCACCAGAGCTTTTCCTATGAATTTCCTCACTCAAAATAACACTGACAACATCATCAAAAATCAATGTATTTGAACTAGAAATAGAATTGCTAACAACCATTTCCAAGCTATTCCAACTTTTTGGCAAAGAACATAGAATCAAAAGAGCCCCAAATTCTTCATCAAATTTTATATTTATAGAAGTTAATTGACTAGTAACTATATTAAACTCATTTAAATGATCATAAACTAACCCACCTTTTACCATTTTCATATTAAAAAAATGCTTCATAATAAATACCTTATTCGAAGCTGAAGGATTTTAATATAACTTCGCCAGGGTTTCCATCAACACTTGAGTTGTCTTTGCTATTGTAATATTGAATGCCACCAATTGTGCCAAGCATAAACGAATGGCTCCCAGTGCCTTTTTGTCCAGAAGATTCCAATCCTCATCACTCATTGTTGTTGGTTTCTTGGCTATTCCTTCCAATGACCTCCTTTAATCCTTTTGATAGAGATAATCCTCCATTTGCATCTTCCATAACTAATAGTTATATCTAATGAATTTATCTACCTTTAATTTACCCTCGTTCACCCTTCCCCCCACTTAATCGTGAGACTCCCACTCAACCATGAGACCTTCCTATAGACGATAATCAAACACAACCCACTTAGATACCACTTATTAGGGTTAGAAGGCATATATCTAACAGTTAGATGCATATTTGATCAATAAAATAGAGAAATAAAACACAAAGAAAATAATAGCAAAAACAAGACAACACAAAGAATTTAACGTCGCTCACCAAATATAGGCTACATCCACAAAACCATAGCCATCCAATTATTTTATTATCCAGTGTAAAACATATTATAGTCTCACTAATAATCGCCTTTTTCATCATACTATAACTCCCATCCCAACCCCTTATAACAAGCTTAGAAGCTTCCAAATTAGGGTTCTACAAAGTCAATTTTTTTTTGTGATTTTTCCTTTTTCGACGACTACGCAAAAAATAGTGAATTTTTTTTCTTGGGGGCTACTGCCCCAAACCCCTACTTTTCAGGGGCTACCACCCTTGAACCCCTGCCCAGGACCCAGGCCAGGCCCAGGCCCCGATGAGGATACATGAAGAGTGTACAGTATAACATGATTAGTCACCACATACCAATAGGTGTTCTAAAGCTTCTCAAAATTCTTTATTTGCTATTGATGACTTGTAAACAAGGAATTATGTATGCCTATTCACTATCTCACTCTATGATGATTCACTTGAACAACTGATCATCTATGATCTTCAACTAATTGCACCTTCAGACTTGATTGTCCTAGATGATCACTTGCTTGAGCTCTAATGACACTTGATGTACTCCTTCAGATGCATATCTCTTTTGAGCAATATTGAATTTTTTCTTTTCTCAACACCTTCATGGAATGTTGAGGGGCAACATGTCGAGCTCATCACTTGTGGGAGCCTATTTTACACCACATGCTTTAAAATATTCAAAAGATTAGCAACACGGATTTTCCTATACCTACACAAGAAACAGACAGTGTTAGATTAAAAAATAAATTTAGAAGTTTCTTATGAGGTTTTCTCCTTGGTATTCTCTTGCACTCCTATTGTCTTTGCTCAGTTGATTCAATGCATCATAAACAATATTCTACATTACTATTGATGGATCATGTAGGAGCATTCATAACCCGAGATCTAACAAAAAAATTCATCCACTTGCAGACTCACTTGGAGAACGAGAGGTAGAGAGGAGAGCTCAACACTAAAAGCAACTCGAGGACAAGTTCAGGAAATGATGACTATGTTCCCTCTAATGTGCTCTTTTCTCCTTTTTATCTTCAGTAGTGTAGTGTACTCTTTATGGCTCATTACTTCAGATAAATCCTATGACCTGTGTGGGACACTTGCTTCACTTCATCCGAATGAATACAAAACAACTTTTTGTACATTTCTTGTTTAATTTTGTCCTTCGCTTTTGCAACAAATGTATGAAACATTGTGTAATAAACAACTGAATACAAAATGAAGTACCTTCTCTTGCATTTAATAAAATACTTAATGCTACAAATGATGAATGGAAAATTGAAACACATTGCATTTTCTTTTAAAATCAAAACTCAAACTATGCGATGGTTTAAACAACTACAAAAATAACTGAAACTTTTCACCTTAAAATGAATTTGAATAACCAACTTTGTCAATTTGAGTTGTGGTGAAAAATTGATAACAACAGCATGAGCACATACCTTGGGTTGTCTTGGGTTATTAAAAACATATCACGATGATTCTCAACCCTTTTTGGACTCAGACTTCCATGATACAACGTTCCAAGGCAGAAATCAACATTATGGTTTATTGACACAATGCATAAATGATGCACTATTACTCAACATAAGAGCAACTATTATTGTTCCAAACTCAAAAATAAAAGATGAAAATCCCTTTTTACTCGTGCATGTGAATATCATGAAAATAAGCCACATGAAATAATTAAAATTCCTTTTCAACACTTTTTTCATAAAATAAAAGACCTTTGACTTAAATAATTTATGGTTATTCTATGAGTATTGCCTATTCCTTTGTGTATAATTTGATTATCCTTGCATAATTTATGGTGGCTGTATATTTATTGTCATTTACCTCACATTATAATCTTGACCTCCATGCATAATGACATTTACACCCTGTTGTCCTTGCAAATTTGCTAATGGCATGAATGTCCATTATTTGTAGAGTGTCCCCTCTTTCTGATTAGCATTGTCTTACAAATAACAAAACCTTTTATTGCTCACCATAGAAATGTGTTTGTTAAAGTGAAGTTGAAACAACAAACTTAAGTGATGGAAAAGTGGTAGATTCATTAAAAGTGTGTGTTTTGCAATTAGACTCAAAAGGTCAATGGAAAGGACTTCCAAGTGAATGTTTCTAGGACAATTCATTTGAAGCAAGGAGATTTCTAAATTTTCCAAGGATTTACATGTGGTAATAAATATTTTTTTAGTAACTTTTAGCTTATTTAGTTGAGGCACAAGTTTTCAATCCGAGCTACGTGCAACTGGTAGAATCCCTTAAGAGTCCAAAGTGCAAAATGATTGCAATCTTTGACAGACTGTTACTCAAATATGGTTACACTTAAAAAATTCTCATCTAAGAGTATGGGATCATGTTGGGCCCCTATATAATAACCTCTCTCAGTTTTCACTATCTCGTAGGCATTTTATTATGGTGGTGACTTTTTGCTTGGGAAAAAAGTTGTCAAATGCAAGCAGTGCAATGTTGCAAAGTGGTGAAAATTTCATTATGAAACTCACGTGACCAAAAAAACTATTCCAATGCATCCAGATGGGTACATATATGCTAAGCATGGTCCTCTTTCACACCCAAATATACTGAATCTCTCTGAACTACATTCAACAAGCAAAATCCCTTAAGAGTCCAAAGTACAAAATAGATTCAATCTTCGGTAGACTGTTACTCAAATACTGTGTTGTTTAAAAACTTCTTATCTAAGGATATAAGATTGTGTCAGACCCCTCTATAATAATCTCTCTCAGTTTTTGCTAACTTGGAGATATTTTCTCATGGTGGCAACTTTTCACTTGGGGAAAAAGTTGTCAAATACAAGTAGTGTAAAGTTGCAAAGTGGTGCAACTTTCATTTTGCAACTTGTGTGACAAAATAAATTGTTCCAACACATCTGAGTGGGTATGTTTATGCTAAGAATGGTCCTCTTTCATACCCAAACATGCTGAATCACTTTGAGCTATGTTCAACTGACATAATCCCTTAAGAGTCCAAAGTGCAAAACGACTACAATCTTTGACAGGATGTTAATCAGATACCGTGATGCTTAGAAATTTCTCATATAATCCTATGAGATCATGTTGGGCCCCTCTACAATAACCTAACTCAACTTTTTCTATCTCAAATTTTTTTTCCCGTGGTGGCAACTTTTCACTTGGGGAAAAAGTTGTCAAATGCAAGTAGTGTAAAGTTGCAAAGTGGTGAATTTTTTTTTCTGCAAGTGTGACCAAATTAAATATTCCAATGCATTAAAGTGGGTACATTTATGCTAGGCATGGTCCACTTTTTCACCCAAACTCACCGAATCACTTCGAGCTACGTTCAACTAGCAAAATCCCTTATGAGTTCAAAGTGCAAAATGACTGCAATATTTGGTAGATTGTTACTCGGATACTAGAATACTTAAAAAATTCTCTTATGATCCTATGAGAATGTGTTGGACCCCTCTACAATAATCTCTCTTAGTTTTTACTATTTTGAAGGTGTTTTCCCATGGTGACAACTTTTCATTTGGGGAAAAAGTTGTCAAATGCAAGTTGTGTAAAGTTGCAAAGTGGTGCAACTTTTGTTTTGCAACTTGTATGATTAAAAAATTGACCTAACACATTCAAGTGGATATTTTTACACTAGGAATGGTCATCTTTCACACCAAAACATGCCGAATCACTGCAATCTACGTTCAACCGATAGAATTCCTTATAAGTCCAAAGTGTAAAATGGTTGCAATCTTTGACCGACTATTACTCGGATATTGTGACACTTAAAAACTTCTCATTTGAGTATATGGGATAATGTTGGACCCCTCTACAACAAAATATCTCAATTTTTGCTATCTTAGAGGTGTTTTCCCAAGGTGGCGACTTTTCACTTGGGGAAAAAGTTGTTAAATGCAAATAGTGTAAAGTTGCAAAGTGGTGCAACTTTCATTCTACAACTCACGTGACCAAATAAACTGTTACAATGTGTCTGGGTGGGTATTTTAATGCTAGGAATGGTCTTGTTTTGTACCAAAATACATCGAATATCTCTGAGCTACGTTCAACTAACAAAATCCCTTAAGAGTCCAAAGTGAAAAATGACTACAATCTTTGACAAGCTATTACTCGGATACCATGATGCTTAGAAACTTCTTGTCTAAGCCTATGAGATTGCGTTGGGCTCCTCTATAATATCTTCAGTTTTCACTAACTTGGAGGTGCTTTTCCATGTTGATGACTTTTCACATGGGAAAAAAGTCATCAAATGTAAGTAGTGTAAAGTGGCAAAGTGGTGCAACTTTCATTTTGCAACTCATGTGACTAAAAAAACTATTCCACCATATCCAAGTGGGTACATTCACACTAGACATGGTACTCTTTTGCACCCAAATATGTTGAATCACTCTAAGCTACATTCAACTCGCAAAATCCCTTAAGAGTCCAAAGTACAAAATGGCTTCAATCTTCGATGGGCTATTACTCAGATATTGTGATGCTTAAAAATTTCTTTTTTGAGCCTATGGGATATTGTTTGACCCCTCTACAATAACATCTCTTAGTTTTTGTTAACTCAGAGACATTTTCCCATGGTGACGACTTTTCACTTAGGGAAAAAGTTGTCAAATGCAAGACTTGTAAAGTTGCAAAGTGGTGCAAATTTTATTCTGCAACTCGTGTGACCAAAAAAAATATTTCAACATGTCTGAGTGGGTATTTTTATGCTATGAATCCCCTTTCATACCCAAACATGCCGAATGGCTTTGAGTTACATTCAATCAGTAGAATCCCTTAAGAGTTCAAAGTGAAAAATGGCTCCAATCTTTGACGAGTTGTTACTCAAGCTTCGTGATGCTTACAAACTTCTTGTCTAATCCAATTGAATCATAGTGGTCCCCTCTACAATAACCTCTCTCAATTTTTTCTATCTTTGAGGAATTTTCTTGTGGTGGTGACTTTTTTCACTTTGAGAAAAAGTTGTCAAATGCAAGTAGTGTAAAGTTGTAAAGTGGTGCAAATTTTTTTTTGCAATTCATGTGACCAAACAAAATAGTACAATGCATCTAGGTGGATAAATTTACACTAGAAATGGTTCTCTTTCACTCCCAAACACATTGAATCACTACGAGCTATGTTCAACTGACAGAATCCCTTATGAGTCCAAAGTACAAAATGACTGTAATCTTCGACAGACTATTACTCGGATACCGTGACACTTAGAAACTTCTCATATGAGCCTATGAGATTATTTTGGACCCCTGTACAATAAAATCTCTTAGTTTTTCTATCTCAAAGGAATTTTCCTGTGGTGCCAACTTTCCACTTAGGGAAAAAGTTGTTAAATTGTAAGTAGTGTAAAGTTGCAAAGTGGTGCAACTTTCATTCTGCGACTTCTGTGACCAAATAAACTATTCCAATGTATCTAGTTGTGTATTCTTACACTAGGAATGGTCCTATTTTTCATCGAAACATGTCGAATCAGTTTGAGCTACATTCAATCGATAGAATCCCTTGAGTCCAAAGTGCAAAATGTCTACAATCTTTGATATGTTGTTACTTAAATAATGTGATGCTTAGATATTTATTGTTTAATCTTATGAGATTATGTTGGACCCCTCTATAATAACATGTCTCATTTTTTTCTTTCTCGAAGGCATTTTCCCATGGTGGCGACTTTTCACTTGGGAAAAAGGTCTTCAAATGCAAGTAGTGTAAAGTTTCAAAGTAGTAAAACTTTTGTTTTACAACTCGCATGACTAAATGAACTATTCAAACACATCTAGCTAGGTATGTTTATGCTCTACATGGTCCTCTTTTTCACCCAAACATTCCAAATCAGTCTGAGCTATGTTCAAATGGTAGAATCTCTTAAAAGTCCAAAGTGCAAAATAACTACAATCTTTGACGGGTTGTTACTCAGATACCGTGATGCTTTGAAACTTATTGTCTAAGTATATGGTATTGAGTTGGGCCCCTCTACAATAACCTCTCTCATTTTTTTCTATCTCAGAGGTGTTTTCCCATGGTGGTGAATTTTTACTTGGGGAAAAAGTTGTCAAATGCAAGTACTGTAAAGTTGCAAAGTGGTCCAAAATTCATTTTGCAACTCGTGTTATCAAATGAATTGTTCCAACACATTTGTATGGATAAATTTATCTTAGGAATGGTCCTCTTTCACACCAAAACATGCTGAATCACTTTGAGCTACATTCAACCAGCAGAATCTCTTAAGAGTCCAAAGTAGAAAATGGTTGCAATCTTCGACAGACTGTTACTTATATATCATGATGCCTAGAAAATTCTTGTCTATTCCTACATGATTTTGTTGGGACCCTCTACAATAACCTCTCATTTTTTTCACTATCTTGGAGACATTTTCTCGTGGTGGTGACTTTTCACTTGGGGATAAAGTTGTCAAATGAAAGTGTGTAAAGTTGCAAAGTGGTACAACTTTCATTTTACAGCTCATGTGATCAAACGAACTATTCCAATGCATCTGGGTGAATATTTTCACACTAGGGATGATCCTCTTTTGCACCCAAACACGCTGAATTGCTCTGAGCTATGTTCAACCCACAGACTCCCTTATGAGTCCAAAGTGCAAAATGGCTGCAATCTTTGATATATTGTTACTCAGATATTGTGACACTTACAAAATTATAATCTGAGCCTATGGGATCGTGTTTGACCCATATAAAATAAAATATCTTGGTTTTTGCTACCTCAAAGGTGTTTTTTCATGATGCCAACTTTTCACTTGGGGAAAAAGTTGTCAAATACAAGTAGTGTAAAGTTGCAAAGTGGTGCAATTTTCATTTTACAATTCATGTGACCAAACAAACTATTCCAATGCATTTGGGTGGGTAAATTTATGTTAGGAATGGTCCTCTTTCACACCCAAACATGACAAATCACTCCAAGCTACGTTCAATTGGTAGGATCCCTTATGAGTCCAAAGTGCTAAATGATTGCAATCTTCAACAAGTTGTTACTCGAATACCATGATGTTTAGAAACTTCTTTTCTAATCCTATGAGATCATGTTGAACCTCTCTACAATAACCTCAATTTTTTCTATCTTAGAGGAATTTTTCTGTGGTGGTGACTTTTCACTTAGGGAAAAGGTTGACAAATGCAAGTAGTGTAAAGTTGCAAAGCAGAGCAACTTTTGTTCTGTAGCTCATGTGACCAAATAAACTATTAAAATGTGTCCAGATGGGTACATTTATGCTAGACATAGACCTTTTTCACACCCAAATACATTGAATCACTATGAGGTATGTTCAACCGGTAGAATCCTTTAAGAGTTCAAAGTGCAAAATGACTACAATCTTTGACGAGTTGTTACTTGGATACCACGATGCTTAGAAAATTCACGTCTGATCCTATGAGATTTATTCTAGCCCCTCTACAATAACCTCTCTTATTTATTGCTATCTCAGAGATATTTTCCCATGGTGACAACTTTTCACTTAGGGAAAAATTTGTCAAATGCAAGCAAAGTTGCAAAGTGGTGCAACTTTCATTCTACAACTTGTGTGACCAAATGAATTGTTCCAACAAATTCATATAGGTAAATTTTTGCTAGGAATAGTCCTCTTTTACAACCAAACATTCGAATTGATCTGAGCTACATTCAACTAGCATAATCCCTTAAGAGTCCAAAGTACAAAATGACTGCAATCTTCAACAAGCTGTTACTCAGGTATCATGACGCTTAGAAAATTCTCGTCTATGCCTATGGGATTTTGTTGGGCCCCTCTAGGATAAAATATCTTAGTTTTCGCTATCTCAGAGGCATTTTCCTGTGGTGATAGCTTTTCACTTGGAATTTTTTTTGTCAAATGTAAGTAGTGTAAAGTTACAAAATGGTGCAACTTTCATTCTACAACTTGTGTAACAAAATAAAGTATTCAAACATGTCTGGAGGGGTACATTTATGCTAAGCACGGTCCTCTTTCACACCCAAACATGTTGAATCACTTTGAGCTACGCTCAATCAAAAAAAATTCTTAAGAGTTTGAATTGTAGTTGTTGTCACTGAATAGTGCACCCTTGTTGAGATGCAAAACTTAGCCTACTAGTGAAACATTGTGTGATGCAGCATTATTTCTAAACCTAAAAGATGAAAAATACAAAGAAATGCAAAAGGGGAAACAAAACAACAATACTTCAAGATTAGTCTAAGTTGACTTGAACAAAATAAAGATAAACAACAAATTATACCTTGTCCAAGTGATCCTTTGGTTGGCCCTTTTATGTAGCTTGGATGTGTGCTCCTTGATGGAAAATATGATTAAATGGTATGCAAATTGATCTAAATTGTATGATGAATGCAATGAAATATGTGGGTGTTTTGATAGATGAGTGCAAAATGGATGCAATGAAAGCTTAATGAGTGCAATAATGGAGGTTGAATGCAAAATGCTTGTGCTTGACAATGCTAGAGCTTGAAAGTTGAAAATGTGAATGCAAGTTATGAATGAAAATGAGAAAAAATCTTCCATTTTAAGGGAAGAGTCTTTAGAGGAATTAACGGCTATGATTTAGTCAACATGGAAAAGATGGAGGGTTGTGGTGAGTTGAGGACTCACAAGCCCTCACATCCTGCCTTGTGCAAGAGGAGGTGTCACAAGGATAGGTGATGTGGAAAATGACATTTGAGGTGGAGATACTTGCAAGTACCTTGGGATTAGGGGAAGATCTATTTAAAAAGAAAGTTCTTGTCCCCATATGAGAGTGATGGTGACAAGTGAGAAATTTTAGAAAGTCCTCTCTTATCATAATGGGGATGAGAGAAGTTGTTGGGGGAATAAATGTGAATTTAATTTAAAATTCACATGATTAGGGAGTACCTTGGGGATAAGACAAGGTCCTCATAAAAGAGGTCCTTGTTCCATGTGACTGGTGTGACCCATGAGGGAATTTAGAATTTCCCATCAACCTACATGGGGAAGAGAAATGCATTGAATGAATAAATGTGAATTTTTAATTCTCATAGGGAAGAGGTGAAGGCTTAAAAAGGAAAACACTTATGAAAGGTTGACTTGGAGGACATACCAAAAATGGCATGTGATTAGATTAAGGTTGTGCAAACAAGTGGTTAAAAAGATTAATGAAAGATTAGAGGCAAGTGAAAAAATATGGAGGATGTGACATTAATTCTAATTAAGAGTGTGCACATCCTAATTATGGATTAATTAAGCTAATCTAGATTAGCAGAGGATTATGGAGGATGTGACATGTGAGGAATTAAATAAATGCCTTATTTATTTAATTCTTTGAGGAAAAGGAGATAAAGGGTAAGGTATTTAATTATTTAACTAGATACCTTAGGGATTTAGAGGACTTTAGGGGTATTAATTAAATAACAGTAATACTACTTAATTAATGCAAGAGGATGTTTAGATGAAAAGGGATGAATTTGGACAAATATAAGTGTCCAAATTTAGGTGTCTATATTTTTTCCCTCTTTGAGATGGTGCTACAAAGTAGCATCATTTCAAAGAAGATTAAAAGATAGCACCAGGAAGAAAATGATTAGATTGGGAAAGATACCCTAGTCATCAAAGGAGTGACTAGGAAGAAGGATGATAGGAGTGAATATGAATATTAGGGATGAAGGATGCTCCCTCGAGAGGACATGCAGGTTTAAGAGAACATGGGTGTGCTCTCGAAATGGATGAGACGATGCAAGGGTTTTATAAGAAAGATGATGCAAAGTGATGGATAAGAGAGGATGATAAGCGATAGGAGATTCAAAAGCACAAATGGATTGAAGGAAAAATGTGATGTTGCCCCAGTCAAGCTACAAGCCAAAATGGGTTGATGATGGATTGAGTGTTGTCGATGAGGGAATGATATATCCCAAAAAAACACAAGGATAGGGAAGGATACATCCTGATGATGATGATGAAAGTGTTGTTTATGAGGGAAGGATACATCCCAAAATAACACCAAAGGATAGGGAATGATACATCTTGAAGATGATGACAATGATGATGATGATTGGATCAAGACTTGTAGCAAGGTTGGGAACAAGACCAAGGATGTGATTAGATGATTTGTGTTAGATTGAATGGATGAGGATTGGATTGAGATGTGAGATGGTTGAAATGAATGAAAATGATGAAGGAAAAGATGCATAGAATAACCAAATATGATTAATCTAAACAACTTAAAATGAATATGATGTAGCAATGCACATGAGATGAAATGCAATGAACCTATAATGGGGAATGAGATGCAGTCCTAATGTGATTTTCCATTGTCGGAGCACTAATTTTTGCTATAGCATAAGACACCAAGGGCCAAGGTATGTGTAACCAATGTGGATTAGTGTCCTATGCACAAAAAAACATAGCAGACAAGGCTATCCCAACACCGCAAAGTCACGAAGACCTTGATTGGGCCAGACATTAGGATAACCACAAGCACAAAAGGATGCCCCAACATAACACAAGACTGTAGGGATCTTGGTGGGTACAACGCCGGACAAACATGAAGAAAACAACAAACAAAAGATCAAGATATGCCCCTATATTTACCAGTCAAAACACACCATAATATGAGAGATCATGGCGACCTTGACAAGTTATGATAGGGAGCTCAAATGATAAACAAAATCCAAAAGCACCAAAAAATCGCAATCAATTTCAAACATTCTTTTCCATAGGATCAAGGGGATGAATGGGATTGATGAGGTCTGTTAAGAAGGATGCATCTTGTTGAGACCAAAGATGGGTACTAAACTAAAAGATCGTTATGAAACGGTCATGATACTATATAAGGACATACTTGACAACATGACACAAGAAATGAGACACAAGACCAATACACCCTAATGACCTAGGGGCTCGGGGGCTAATCAAAGATTAGCCTTGCCTACATGAAAGCGTAGAGCTCTTTAAGTTCAAGAAAAGACCATGGATAAAAGTAGAAAGAGGATGATGGAGATAGATGATGCAGGACAATGACTAGACTAACCAAAAGCAAAGCCCCGTGGTGGATCAAATGATCAACCTTGCCTACGTGAAATCATAGGGGCAACGTAGTTAAAAAAAAAGGCTGACAACCAACCATGGATAAAGGATGATAAGATGACCAAGATAAGTGGATAAAATGATGGGACCGATATAATGAGACAAGATAGACCTGTTGGATTAGATAGGATGATGGAAATTGCACGAAGCTTAGGGATGTGATAGTTTTCCAAATCATCAAAAGATGAATTGGGAGAATGACATGATGGAGATATGAGTGATGAGAAGTGATAAGAGATTAGAAAGATGTGAGAAATAAGTGGGAGTGATGATAGTGAGATAAATGGCATTGGGTTGCATGGGGAGAAGCCTATTGCCAGATACCAATGAAAAGGGATAATGAGATGGGATGAGGATAGAAATTAATGGATAAGGAGATAAGGATGGGGAGATGAAAATGATTGTTTGTATTGGTAAGGAGATAAGGATGGGGAGATGAAAGGGATTGTTTGGATTGGTAAGGAGATAAGGATGGGGATATGAAATGAATTGTTTGTATGGATAGGAAGATAAGGATGGGAAGATGAAATGGATTGCCACAATGGATGGATAGAAGTAAGGATTTGGATGAGGAAAATGGTACTAGATAGGTAGATGAATAGATAAGGATGGGGAGATGGAGGGGATGACATGATGGATGAATGATGTCTCCAAGGACTATGTCACAAAGGAAGTAGATGCCCCCACTCTAGATATGTCATGTGTGATGAGGTATGAGGGATGAAATATGAGTGGATGGAAAGATAAAGTAGATAGATGTAGAAGGATATGATGGGTGGATGAGAAAAGAAAATTGATGTAGATAGGATGCATAGATAAGGAAGGGAGGCTGATGGTAGCCTGGCAGGTGGAAAAAGAAGGTAGATAGATATGGATAAGGATTAGAATAGCATATAGGTGAGGGGAATATATTCCAAGAGGTGTCCAAAGCATTTATATATGTTTACCTCTATCTATATCAAGATTGCAAGGAAGATGGAGGGATGGGAGATAAATGGGATATGATTGGAAAAATGGGGAAAATAGGTAGGATGGAGGAGATGGATGAAGGGGATGCACAACAGGAAGCTTCCCCCAAGTGTGGAAAGAGACGGATGGGGATTTACACATGACACTTGTTTTCCAGGTTTTCATCATGGTACTTATCCAAGGTGCTTGTTTTCCAAGTTTTCACCATTGGACAAATTATTTCTCTTTACATTTTTTTCTTTTTTTTTTTTTACTTTTTTGACTTTTTTTGGATTTTTGGATAGAATGTGGATGGAAATGGATAAGGATAGGGAAGTGGATAAGTGGATTTAGAATACATGTGATAAGGAGATTGATGAAAGACTCAAGCATCAAGTTACATATAAGGTATTAAGAGCCCATGAGTGAAGAAACTGTTTGATGTTGGTACAACCTTATTAGGATAAATGGATTATGCAAGAGAATGGATTAAAGGGATTTGATGGGGGAGATATGTGGGATAAAGTATGGGATGTTGGAAAATGTATGGATGGAATGATTGGGTAGGTGTGTGATGGAGTGATGAGTTCAGGACCAACATTGGCACATATGGTGGTGGATGTGAAATGATAGGAGTATTAATGGATGGATGATGTGGGGATAATGGAGGAGATGGGATAGTGAATTTTGGGACATAAGGACCCAAAACAGATTTAGGAGATGGAAGGCATGTATGATTAGTTTATGGATTAGAAAATTTGGATGTTGTTATAGATTTTTCATTTGAAGGCATTGCATCTTTTTTCTTTGGGATCCACATGGTGTTAATATTTTCTTTGGTGGGCCTTTGTGGCCTGCGGGTTTGATTTGGATTTTTGATTTGATTTTTCTTTTCTTTAACATGTCTTTTTAAGGAGACGTGAGGGGATTTAGATTCATGTGGATATTTAGATTTATGCATTTTTACTTTAGCATCCAAAGTGATTTTAATAGCAATGGGATGGGTGCGAGGAGATGGATGATATGAAGGAAACATGAATGGAGTGATGGAGGAAGGATTTTGGAGATGATATGTGGATGAAGGATGTGTTGTACATGCCTTTGTTGATCCTGATTAGGGAATATGAGAGTGGGATGTTCATGATGGGTGATATGGATAGGTGATTGGTGGATAAAAGGATGAATATGATGGGATGGAGAAGGTGATTGTGGGGTATAAGGGCCCAAAATGGACTTAGTGGCTAGAGGATGTGTGATGGTGGATGGAGGGACATAAGGACCCAAAATGGATTTAGAAGATGAAGGAGGAATATGGATGGTTGTTTTGAGGTGATACAATGGAGGGGGGATGGCAGAAAATGGTTTTGTGGAGTGATGAGAAGAGCCTATTATTATTTTGGAGGCTCATTGAGGATGTATAGAGGTTGTACCAACATTTTTGGATTGCGAGTCTTGAGATATATATCAAAGATCTTGTGTACGTGGATTTTCTTTGACATGGATGGGCTCCAGAATACCTTGCTCATGAATGCCTAAACCTTTTCCTTTATAGTTTATTCTTTTGAGCATTAAATCTATAGTAGGATGCTTGTTATTTTAAAAACATGATGCGAGTCCATTATTAGGTGGAGGAGGATGGGTGGTATATATGCTTTGTTCTTCTTTTGCAAGGAAACCACCATGGCTAAATGTGAGAGTACCGAGGGGATATAAACATGGTGTTGGGATGGTAGGGATAGGTGATGATGGGTGATCATGAGATGGAGATGATGGGGTAGCAACATCTTGATCTGGTGGAGTGAGTGGTAAGGGATCTGGAGACGGATTAGATGATATGCTAGGTCTGGATTCGTGATGGCGAGTAATAAAGGCTCATGTGATGGAGAGATTGGATCTTGAGTGTCGAGGGGATCATGGGATGGAATAGATAGGGGAATATGATCTTGTGATGGACTAAATGGGATGGAAGGATCTCGATAAGGAAAAGAGGATATGTGGGTATGCTTTGGATCAAGCTCTTGGCATGACTCATCTTGTGTGGGTGGCATGATGACAGAGTGTTGAAGGCACTCCTCAAGTAGGGGAGATGGAAGGATGGGGGATTCAAGAAGTTCATGAGAATCGATTTCACTGATACTAGGAGTGAGAGGAGTGGATTGGATTTGAGTGTCATGGATGGGTTGGGTGGATCTAGGAGTAGAAGATGATGATTGGGTTTGGTTATCTTTGATGGGTTTGGTGAATCTTAGGGTCAGAGATGGAAGTTCAATGGATTTGGTGGGTTTTACAATTTCAAAGGTTTGGGTGGTGCTAGGAGTGGTAACAAAAATGATAGGTGTGGGATGGAGAAGGGTTTGATCACTAGTGATCATGAATGATGGATTGTGATGGCATGATTCCATGACTTCAAGATGTGGAGTTGAGGATGTCTTCTTTTTCATAATTCCTTGGAGAACTTCTAGAGTGAGAAACTTGCATATTATTGGCTTAGATGGCACAGTAGGGGTGGATGAAGGATTATGGATGGGTGGAGGATTGGGATTATGGATTGGTGGACTAGGATTAGATGGGGGAATGGGATAGAATGTAGGAATGGGAGTAGATGGAGGATTAGGACATGGTGGAGTGGAAGATGGAGTGACATAGGAGGATATGGATGGTGGATTAGAATAAGAGTGTGTGGCTAGTGGATTGTACTAAGGGTATTGGGAAGGAAGATTTGGTTGGGAATATTGGGATGGTGGCTTAGGATAGGAAGACATGGATCATGAATTGAGACAAGAGGATGCAGGTGGTGGATTAGGATAAGAAGATGTGGGTGGTGGATTGTAGTAGAGGTATTGGGATAATTGATTAGGGAAAAAATATTGGGATGTTTGATTAGGATAGGTTGACATAGATGGTGTATTAGGATAGGAAGATGTGGATGTTGGATGAGGATAGGTTGATGGGGATGTAGGATTAAGATAAAAAAGGTTTGGATGTTGGATTAGGATGGGAAAACTAGTAAGGAGGATTAGGATATTGGGACATGGGTGGGGGATTGTAATAGGAGTATTGGGATGGTAGATTTGGATAAGAGGATGTGGGTGTTGGATAAGAGAAAGATGTAGATGAAGGATATGATGAAGATACAGGTGGGGAAGATAATGCATATCCCTTATCAAAGGTAGCATAAGGATTACTAGTAGGTGTGGGTGAAGATGTGATGGGATATCCCAGAGGGGTGATTAGATTTTGGAAAGCGGTTGGAGAAAGCTTACTAGAGATGATAGTATCAAGGGGATCTATGTCATATACTTCTTGATCAACAAGACCCTTGTTATTGTCATCAACGTGATTAGGATTCCACTTGACTACTATTTTTGATTGTATTGGTGAAGGATAAGGATTCATGATGTTAGATTATATGGATAAGGATTGAAAAGATGGGAACAGATGATTAGAAAGAAAGAAAAGGTGATGAAAGGATAAATAGGATGGATTGGAAGGAGATGGAGGAATGGATCTTAAGATTTGTTTCGATATCAACAAATCTTCGATGTAGATGGACTAAAGCTCAAATTGGGATTTAGGTTAAGCTCATATTGGGATTGGATTAAAGCTTAGATTAGGATAATTGGAGGATGTGATGGGATTTATTTTAAACCAAGTTTAGGGGTTTACTTAGATAATGTAAGGTGCTGACAATTAGATTTTTCCAGATTTGGCAGTTTTCAAAAATTATCAAATTTTTCCATTTTAGAAAATTTCATAGGCATACCTTTCAAAGTCTAGTTTTTTCCAAAAAACATCCTAAAAATAAGGTAGGATAAATTTCCAACTAACATCTTAAATATGAGACATCCATTCCTAGTTATTAACATAAATAATTTTTCAAAAACTGGAAAAAAAATAATAAATTGTGATTTTGAGGGTCAAGATGAAAGTTTGAAGCCCCGAAAATGTGCCTAAACAAGGGCCAATCAACTAAGGGTCAGTTAGGAATGCACGTGCCATATCATAATGCATCCAACCATAAAATTTCAGCCAAAATGGACACCCGAGTCAAAAGTTATGGCCTCCAGATGTTTCTGCATCAAAATCAAAACCCCTGAAACGAAGTCTAGGTGATTGGGATGGATGAACTGATGATAGATATGGACTCTAATGGAGTTCTAAGAAGTACCTATGTGATTTTATCGAAGAAACGATGACTTTCAGAAGGAAATGATGATGACGAGAATACATATGAAGGTCTATTTTTGGGAAAATTCACCTATTTGGGTGGAAAGGTCACCCAAGTCAAGGGCAAGGTCGCCCAAGTCAAGGATAGGGTTTCCCAAGTCAAGGGTAGGGTCACCCAAGTCAAGGGAAGGGTCACCCAAGTCAAGGTAAATGTCACCCAAGTCAAGGGCAAGGTCACCCAAGTCAACTTTTAGACTTGTCCAGATTAGAAAGGGTGTAAACGAATTATTGGAATGAGCAAATGAACCTTTAGAATGGGAAAACAAACTATCGAAACGTGGAAACAGATGCTCAGATCAGGGAAATGGATGCTTAGAATGAGAAAATGGATGCTCGAAATGGGGAAACAGATGCTCAGAATAGGGAAACAGATGCTCGAAATGGGGAAACAGATGCCCAAAATAGGAAAACAAATGCTCAGACCGGGAAAACAGATGCTCGAAATGGGGAAACAGATGCTCAGAACAGGGAAATTGATGCTTGGAACCAGGAAATAGACATTTAGAACAGGAAAACAGGGCAAGGTTTCCCATGTTAAGGGCAAGGTTGCCCCTTTTTGCTAAAACAGGTGAATGTGCTAGGTTGCTTGACTGATAAAATGACTCAGACAAAGGGTAGAATTTCCCCTCTGGAGGTCAGGGTCACCTATCTTAGTGGTAGAATCACCCCTGTTAAGGGCAAGGTCCCCCTATCAGTAGACCTACACTTAACTTGGATGAAAATGGCTATGGAAAAGGACAAAAAACATAGCAAATAGAAAGCAAAAGGAAAAGGATGACTCAACTAATAAGACATGCACTAGTTTTGCACAAAAAAGATAGTTCAAACAATGCAATCCTAAAATTAGTAAGAGGGTATGGCCAACACAGTCCTCTAACTAGGATGAACAAGGTGATCTAGGGCATCCTCTATATACACATGGTATGTGAGGTACAATCGTGAACATCAGCCTGTCACAGGTGTGAGTCGGAAGCCTCGGCGAGGTACTAAAAACTTGGACCAACTCTTCACGTCTTATCTAGGTATCACCCTAGCTTTTACACTTTGCTAGACATGACGTGACTGGATTGGAATATAGCTTTGGCTCTCCCCCCTTTATATACCCTGCTGGTACATGTGGTTGGGATCATCTCTTAGGGTGATGAAATCCCCAAGCAGGTCCCACTAAAAGAAGACACTAAACATTTTTGAGTAGTCCCCAGGCTCACACGAAGTGCAAGGGGGAAGCTTGAACGATCTAGTGCCTCCTAGGTAACACAAATGACTAAGTGAGCTATGATTTCTCTTCACCTAGGATCGCAAATGGTGCAAGGGGATTGGATACATCAATAGCCCATTTTCAAGCATGACGAACAATTATTTTGACTTCCCCTAATTAGACCTATGTGCCTAACTAGTTTGAAAATTACAAACAAAAAAGCTAACTAATGTTCTTAGCCTAATCGTGCTATAAAAAATATGTTAGAAGTTTAATCTCTGGTCTTGGACAAATGTGAAACAACTACACAAATGTTAGTTAAAACAAGCACATTCACCAAAAAATAGGTTAGAGGGTCAGTACTAAGAAACAACAAGAAACGAACCTTAGAAATAAAGTTTTAAGTCACTGTTTTTACCTCAGAGATGCCTCTGTCTGGGGAAGAATCTCCCCCATTAAGGTCAAGGTCACCCCTGTTAAGGGCAAGGTCACCTGTTCTAGGGTAGGGTCGCCTATCTTAGGGAATGGTCACCTGTCTTAGGAAAAGGTCGCCTATCTTAGGGCATGGTCACCTATCTTAGGGAATGGTCACTTGTCTTAGGGAAGGGTCGCCTATCTTAGGGCATGGTCCCCTGTCTTAGGGAAGGGTTGCCCCTGTTGAGGAAAATGTCACCCCTGTTAGGGAAAGGTCACTCCTATCAGTTGCGGAGTCACTTCAGTGTAACCTAAACTTGCAAAAATTCAAAAAACCACAAACATGAAAGAAATAGACCTATCTGTGGGTCCCACTGAGCATGTTAGAAATGTAATGCAGTGTTATTTCTAAACCTAAAAGATGTAAAATACAAAGAAATACAAAAGGGGAAACAACACAACAATACCTCAAGATTAGCCTAAGTTGACTTGAACAAAATAAAGATAAACAATAGATTATACCTTGTCCAAGTGATCCTTTTGGTTGGCCCTTTGGTGTAGCTTGGATGTGTGCTCCTTGATGGCCAATATGATGAAATGGTATCCAAATTTATCTAGATTGTATGATGAATGCAATGAAAGATGTGTGTGCTTTGATAGATGAATGCAAAATGGATGCAATGAAAGCTTAATGAGTGCAATAATGGAGGTTGAATGCAAAATGCTTGTGCTTGAGAATACTAGATCTTGAAAGTTGAAAATGTTAATGCAAGTTATGAATGAAAATGAGACAAAATCGTTCATTTTAAAGGAAGAGTCTCTAGAGGAATGAATGGATAGGATTTAGCCAACATGGGTAAGTTGGAGGATTGTGGTGAGTTGAGGACTCACAAGCCCTCACATCCTGCCATGTGAAAGAGAAGGTATCACAAGGACAGGTGATGTGGAAAAGGACATGTGAGTTGGAGCTACTTGCAAGTACTTTGGGATTAGGGGAAGATCTACTTAAAAAGGAAGTTCTTGTCCCCATATGAGAGTGATGCTGACAAGTGAGGAATTTTAGAAAGCCCTCTCTTATCATCACAGGGATGAAAGAAGTTGTTGGGGGAATAAACATGAATTTAAAATTCACATGATTAGGGAGTACCTTGGGGACAAGACAAGGTCCTCATAAAGGAGGTCCTTGTACCATGTGACTGATGTGACCCATGAGGGCATTTAGAATTTCCCAACAACCTACATGGGGAAAACAAATGCATTGAATGAATAAATATGAATTTTTAATTCACATGGGGAAGAGGTCAAGGCTTAAAAAGGAAAGCACTTATGAAAGGTTGACTTGGAGGACATACCAGAAATGGCAATGGCATGCGATTAGATTAAGGTTGTGCAAACAGGTGATTAAGAAGATTAATGAAAGATTAGAGGCAAGTGGAAAAATATGGAGGATGTTACATTAATCCTGATAAAGGGTGTGCATATCCTAATCATGGATTAATTAAGCTAATAGAGATTAGCAGAGGATTATGGAGGATGTGACATGTGAGGAATTAAATAAATGTATTATTTATTTAATTCTGAGGAAAATGGGGATAAAGGGTAAGGTATTTAATTATTTAACTAGATCATACCTTAGGGATTTAGAGGACTTTAGGGGTATTAATTAAATAATAGTAATATTACTTAATTAATGCAAGTAGGAGGATATTTAGATGAAAAGGGATGAATTTGGATAAATATAAGTGTCCAAATTTAGGTGTCTACAATTTTCCCCTCTTTGAGATGGTTCTATGAAGTAGCATAATTTTAAAGAAGATTAAAAGATAGCACTGGGAAGAAGATGATTAGATTGGGAAAGATACCCCAGTCATCAAAGGAGTGACTAGGAAGAAGGATGATATCTATGATGTATGGTTTTTCGTGTTGTAGAGTTATAAAACATGATGTTGCAGAAGTTATAGGACCATGTTTCCCAATGATTTGTCATGATATTTCATGCATATAAAATGGAAGGAGGTTTTTTATCTTATTTAAATGATGAATATGGGACAAATGGGATAACTACACATGGGTGATGCATCCAGAAATAAAGCTTATATTATTGTTCATACACATCTAATATGTTAATAATATCATTAAAACTGACATGCACATTGATTTGATTTAATGAGAATTCAAGTGTTGTGATATTAGTAGATGCAAATGATTTTTTTTGGTTGGATCAACAACTATCATGTGTTTTGATGCATGTTCATACAAGTTCATAACGGTATATATATTGAGGTTTGAAACGTTCACTTGTTCTATAGATGTAAATTTAATTATTTCTAAGATTTAGAATAAAAACCATTAGTTGTTGGATGCTAGCCTCAACCATGAATTAAAAGCAATACATTTTTCTATGATATTTTTTTATGAGAAGGAGCTCTTACAGTTCATTTGAAATCTTTTGGTGTTAAAATCCTTGCCACTAGACAATAATAGAACTCAAGAAGCATGAAGCATACACAAAAAATACATTAAGTATACACATGAATCATGAAGAATACACGTGAACACATGAATTATACATTGGAAGTATGAAGCATACACATGAATACATGCAATCTACGTGAAGTATACACAAATGAATAAGTGAAGAATACATGTGAATAAGTGAAGCACAAGTAATTGAAGCATTACAAAGGATAAAAACCATTGGGAATGGAGCTTATTTACACAATACACGTTAGATGGAGCTTATTGAGAAATTGAAAGTAATTATTTAAGCATTAGATGTAAACAAAACCTATGCCTACAACATTCAAGCATACAACTTACACAATACACATGATAACATCATTCAAAAATGGTAGTAGCAAAATAAGATTTTCTGTAATAAAAAATCTATAAGGCTATACAATGATATATATTGATAAAAGTGTATACAATTGTGGACAATGATTTTGGATTACCTAAGAGTTCCTCTAACTCTTCTACGTTTTTCACATAAAAGGAGAGGAATTGGGGCCAAAATGCTAATGTCTACACTCAAGATTAATGTAAATAAGAATGCAATATAGCTAGATACAATGTATAAAGGCAACAAACTAATAAAATATGTTGATCATTAATGTAAAACCTAAGAAATGCAAATTGTTGGAAAACACATTGTGATATGCAAACATGTGATAAATGACCTAGCAATGCAAATAAAACTAGATAGAAAGTCATGAAACAAAATTTTTCCACTTGGAGGCTAAAAAAGGATGTAATGAAGTTCTGGAATCCTATAGATTTGACTGGAAATGTTGACTGGGACACTTGTGCCAAGCTAGGCAACTTAGTCCTAGTATTGGAAAAAGTGCTTAGAAACCCGTTTCGGCTAAATGGGTATCCAAATCTACAAAAAACCTAAAAAAAATAGGCTTAGTAGGACTAAGTCACCATTGTTGGCGACTTAGTCCACTTCTGAATTTCTAAAAATCCAAAAGTGGAGTCGGGAGCTCTCGGTCTGCTCTTTCTCTTCCTCCGGGTGTCTGGTTCTGAAACTCTGACTTTCAGGATTGAAAGTGATTTTTTTTTTATATTTTGACCTTGGAAACAAGGATATGCCTTCAATGATTCTTCAATCTAATCTTCAAAGATTTCCAAGTCTACAAGATACCTAAATCTGCAAACACACACAAGGAAAAGAGAGAAAATGTTGATTGTTAGGGATTGGGGGTTTGCCTTAGTCGAACCCCATTTAGGTAATTAAACCAAAATGATAAAATAAAGTAATGAGGCATGAATCATGAAATAGTGCAATTAGAAACTTGTCATGATGATGGATCTTGAGTTGCTACAACAATGGATGAAGAATATTTCTCTTGATTTCCTTAATGACTTAAGATGTTAAACCTCTAGCTTGCTTGACTTGAGAGAGATAATGAACAATGAATGCATTATGAATGAATAATGGATTAGGGTTTAAAGGTATCCTTTTATAGAGGAGAGTTAAGTGAATGTCTAGAATAAGGATGATGATCAAGGGCCAATATTAAATTAGAAAATAATTTAATCAAGGGTAGAGGATGATTGGGAGAAGAAAGATATGGATAGATAAAGACTTGAGGTAGAAAATAAGACTGACACATAAAAAGAGGTGATAGGAGAAATTAAATAATAAATATTATTTAATTTAGGTGACCAACACAGGGTAAATAGATAAAATATTAATTTTATTTATTTAAAAAGAAAGGTGAGGACAAATTATATAATTAAATAATTAAAAATAACTATTTAATAGGGGAGATAAAGAAAGGATAAATAATTAAATAAATATAAATTTTATTTAATTATAGAGAGAAAAGGCTAATGAATAATTAAATAATTAAAATAATTATTTAATTATAGAAGAAGAGGGAAAAGCTAACTTTTGAATTTAAATAATATTAGACTTAAAATGCTTAATAAGAGTCTAGAAAAGTATGGAAGTGATTTACAACACTTTACAACACCTTTACAAGACATCGTTTAATGCATTTGCAAGGATCCAAGACCTAATGTGGATGTGTAAAACATCTCACAACACTAGACCAAGACCCCATTAATTCGAGGGTATGTGCAAGATCATGACAGGCCAAAAAGTGGCAATATGATGGCTTTTTGTAAGGTATGTGGCTGATGACCTTTTTTTCACCAAAAAATGATGAAATGAAAAGGGTTTTTAGAGGATATTCTTAGCTTTCCACCAATAAAAATTATACTTTACTTTGAATTTAATAAATAATTATTATTTATTTTCTATTTGAATTACAATTGAAGTCCTGATTGATAGGTTGATTGAAAAAATCTATAGATTTCAAACAGTATCACATTTTTTGAATCCAAAACATGTGCCACATTCTATGCTTTGCATAATATAGGATTAAAAAAGAAATTAATTTCATGAAGTTTTGACCAAGTTAAGGTGGTTAAACATAAGTTTTTTATTTTTAAAAGTTGTAATAAAAATTCATAATTAATTATTTACTTGGAAAAAATAACAAAAATATGCATCACATCGGGACATGAGTCCTCTACTTATATCTAAAATATTATAAAAAAATATTATCATTTTATTGTGGTTAGGGTGGTCGCAGACACCTACTTTTTATTTTTTCCTGAAATTTAAGTACTACTACATTGAAAATTCAAATTTTCACCAAATAGATTTTTAAAAACAAAAAAACCTAGTAGTTTAGAAACTAAATTAAATTTTCTACAAATTCTATTCTTACATATTTTTGAAATAATATAGATAACTTATTCAAATTTTTACGTCAAGTTGCCTAACTCTTATTTTTTTGAATTTTTTGCCACTTAAGGGCCTATTTTTTCCATGATGATCCTGCACATACCCTTCAATTTGTCATCAATTATTCCCATATCAAGCAAGGTATACAATTTTTTGGCGACAACAATATATCCAAAAAAGGAATAAAGGCTTACTACAAAAGAGCTATATGGACATAAAATGTCACATATATATCGATAGTACAAAACATATGGTCCAAAATGCCACATATGCATACAAAAAATGACCCTAATACATAGTCATTTCCCTCTAGGGGAAGGAAAAATATCTCATGCTGCCTTCAAAATTCTACTAGATGGAGTGTGTGATGGTTCTCTTGTCTTTCAAACACACTCACTAGTCCTCTATTTGTTTTGGACCTGCAACTGATACAATAAAAATCAAAAATGTTAATAAATAGAAATTGAATTGTGGAATGCCATATAACAAAATATATTCACTTACTACATACATATAGTCATCATGCACACTTACAACATTACCATGTCCACGATGTAGAGTGACAACCACCTATAGCAACCATCAAGATAGAAATTAAACTACATAAAAGTATCAGGAAAATTTTCAATAATAGACCATAAAAGAGAAAATATAATGTCAAATGGACTAATATATTGCATAGCTCTCTCAAAGGATCAGAGTTGGATATTGCTGCAACAACTCCATGGTCCATCGTGCAACCAACATCACCAAGGTTGTGTGATGTCAACATTTGCAAATGAAACAACATATCTAACAATAATATAAAGAAGTTTAGGTATTCCCTTTATAACTATCATAAATGAAAGAGTAAATGGTTGGTCTCAGTTGAGACTATAGTATAGTGCTTATAGATCATAGAATGGTGAAAGTACTAAGCCCACTGGGATAGTCCAAACTCTTGCAAATTCCAAATTTTAGTGCTCATTGAGATTCAAATTGCATATGCTGATGAACTAATGTTAATGAGGTCATGTTGTCAGCATAGTGATAATGCCACAATCAAGTTCAAATGAATGAAGTGAGGATTACTATGGTACTAGCAGATTTCAAAGGGATAATGGAATATATGATGAATTAGGACATGTATAGCATTTTACTATAACACATGAAGTTGCTTGTTGAGTTGTGTAGTAGTAATGGAGAATCAATAATAAGTGGAAGGAAATATTTCTTCTAACGGTACATGTGTATAGGATAAAATTTGGATGGAGGTGTTATATCATAGAAGGGATAAAGAGATAAGACCAAGAGGGGATAATGGAACATATGATGAAATAATAGAGGTTACAATGGGATGGGAGTCAAATGCAATAATGGAACATAGAATGGACTAGTAGAGATTAGTGGGATGGTCCAAGAGGGGATCATAGAATGTAGGGTGAACTATTAGAGGTTAATGTAATGGGATTGGGAGGGAATAAAGGAACATAGGGTGAATTAGGGGAAGATAATGGGACAATACCAAGAGGGGATAATGGAACAAATGATGAAATAAGAGAGGGTAATGAGATGGGAATAGAAGGGGTTAATGGAACATGGAATGGACTAGATAGATTAATGGGATGGGTTAGGATGAGATAACAAAATATAGCATGAACTATTAGAGGTTAATGGGATGGTATTAGGAGGGAATAAAGGAACATAGAGTGAATTAGGGGAAGATAATGGGACAAGACCAAGAGGGGATAATGGAACATACAGTGAAATAAGAGAGGGTAATGGGATGTGAATAGAAGGGGTTAATATAACATAGGATGGACTAATATAGATTGATGGGATGAGCTAGGATGGGATAACAAAATATAGGGTGAACAATTAGGGGTTAATGGGATGGGATTAGTAGGGAATAATGGAACATAGGGTGAATTAGGTGGTGTCTAGGGTTTGAATATACTACATGAAGTGGGAACTTGAATTGTGTGTAGTTATAATGTATAGAAGAGTTTTAGGATGAAACATGGATAAAGATGGTATACCATAGAATGGGTAAAGGAACATAGGGTGGGACAAAAGGGATGATGGAACATAGAGTGAAATAATAAAGGGTACAATAAGATGGGAGTAGAAGGGCATAATGAAAAATAGGATGGACTAGTAGATATTAGTGGGATGGGCTAGGAAGGGATCATGAAAAATAGGGTGAAATATTAAATGTTAATGGGATGGGATTAGGAAGGAATAAAGGAACAAAAGGTGAATTAGGAGAAGATAATGTGACATGATCAAGAGGGGATGATGGAACACAAAATGGACTAGTATTTATTAATTGGATGAGCTAGGATGGGATAATAAAACATTTTTAAGGTGAACTATACTAGAGGTTAATGAGAAGTAACTAGGAGGGAATATTAGACCATAAAGTGAATTAGGTGGTGTTATAGGACATGAAGTGGGAACTTGACGTGTGTAGTAATTTAATGTATACGAGATTTGGTCAATAATGAGCAGAAGGAAAGGTTTCTTGTAATGATATGTGTCTAAGATGAAATATGGAGGAAGGTGGAATAATGAGATGGAAGTTGAATGGTAAATATAATTAGGATCTCACAAGACCAACCAATGTTTGTGTTTCTCATCAATTTTTTATATTTGTATATGCAAAATTATGAAAACTAGCTAACATTGTTTTACAACACCATGAATAAAGGTTACCTGAGTGAAAGTTTTTTGAGGACCTAAATAATGAGGTGTGGATCTCGAAGGTCCATCAAGAAACTTTTTGACATCCAAAGCATGTTATGATACAAACATTCAAATATAGCATTCAACTATTCAAATGCAATAATAATATCTTTAATACTAGTTACATACCTATGGACTCAACGTTGAGAACAAATAAGGGTCTACAGGAATGGAGCATGTCTCATGAACACGCCAACTCTAAAATTTCATCATATTGATTCTACTAATTTAGTTATTCTTAAATTTCAAAATATAGTTTAATAAAAAAAATTAAATGAACAGTGCTGAATTTTACCGGGGTATCAACGCCATATGTATTATTCAACAATTCATCTGCCATACCCATCACCTCTACAATTGATGTAAGTTTTGTAGCTACATACTAAGCACTTTGATAATTGTACGTGTAAACAACACCACAAGTGCCACAATGGTGGGGTGGAGCTCAGGGCCTACATGTCTCCTCCATAGTAGGCTCTACTAGAGGCCTCACACACTGTATAATGGTCTAGGTGAGCGATCTAATCAACTCCAACGTGTCCACCTCTACACTATCCTTAGTAATGGAAGGAATGATGACATGCTCCACCATAGGTTTGTACAAGGGTATTGGTTCCAACTATGGATTACGTCAAGCACCCGATCTATCATGTGTCGAGCCCCCACCTCTACCCTGAAATTCTAAGATGCCAAAATAATTTGGCATCTTATTGAGGACAAACTCACAATAGATTTTCCTCAAAAAATATTGTGGTACCTCAAGGTTATTATGTGGAGGTTAGTCAAATACCATCCACCACCACTCCAAAAATTTATTTTTAATTAATTCATGGTGGCACCAATGGATGGGAACCTCTTTCATGCATGAGATAAAGGTGTGTTGGTTCTTGGGTCCGTAAATAGGGCACACAAGTCGACTTTAATATTTTTTTGTTTTTTCACATATGCATATGACAAACCACTAGCATAAAATTGTCTCAACTCATGGCTCTTATTTTACCAAAAATTTAGTTTTGTACTCATTTCTCCTACATGAGATACAATTGACTTCAATGATTCAACAATCCCTCTCCTATAAGGGTGGGTTTCAACATGCGCGGTTAATCTTCCAATTAATTGTTCAATGTCTCTTTTATTGTTTTCAATTTGATTTAGGATATTTTCTTGTGTTCCTTGAGGATTCCTGTGAACTGATGGAGGGGTTTGAGGTTTTTCTTGTATAGGAGGCTCTTCATGAGGAGTTATTGTGAATTCTCAATGTTTGGAGGTGGAGATTCATTCCCTGAGAATTAGAACAAAGTTTTAATAAAAAAACCTATTTCAATCTACATTCTAAATCAAATTCAAAATAAAAACAATAAAAATACATACCTCTTCGCATTATTCAACCTCTTTGATGTGTTGGCAGCATCCTCATGAAGAAATTCAAGCTAAGAGTACAAAAAATGGAAGAGATTTGGTGGGTGCAAGTTGGAGAGGTGAAAAACTCCAAGCCAAGTCATGGGTTCTATAGGAAATAAGGTTAAGAATGCAATTTTTTGGTTTTAATTGAATTTTTCTATTTGGCGCATGCCAAATGATCAAGTCATTTGGAACACACCAAATTTGGCATGCACCAAATAACTTGATCATTTGGTGTGTGCCAAATTCTCTTTTTTGGCATTTTTTTGTGTTTTTTTCCAATTTGGCATCAAAATTATTCCATAGATCCATGCACTTACCTGATGCAGAATCTTGGAAGATTTTTTATGGATGAAGAAATGACATCTTTGAAAAAGAATGATACATGGGATCTTGTACCATTGCCTAAAGGATGAAAACTTGTTGGTTGCAAATGGGTGTTCAAGGAAAAGATTCATCTAGATGGAGGTATTGAGAAGTAAAAAGCAAGGTTGGTTGTGAAAGGTTACTCTCAAGTTGAGGGTGTTGATTATAGTGAGATATTTTATCCTATTGAAAAAATGATATCCATTAGATTTTTTCTTTGTATTTATATTTCTTATGATCTAGAGGTTGAACAAATGGATGTGAAAACATTTTCCCTTCATGGTGACTTGGATGAGGATATCTATATGACACTACTAGAGTACTACATGGTGAAAGGTAAAAGTAAGTTGGTTTGCAAATTGAAGAAATATTTGTATAGTCTAAAACAAAGTCCTAGGATATGGTACCAAAAATTTGATACATAAGTGTGAAGTTTGGGATTTGATAATTTTAAATCAGATCATTTTGTTTATTATAAAACTGATGGTGATCATTTCTTGTTTATTGCATTTTATGTTGATGATATGTTATTATTAGCAAAGGGAAAGGTGTGATTTCAAACTAAAATCTCAACTTGCTGCTAAATTTTCCTTAGTGTAGCTAGACACATTCTTGGGATGGAAATTAAAAGAGATAGAGTGAACAAAAAGCTATGGCTTGGCCAAAGTAAGTATGTCAATTTAATTTTACAAAGATTTAACATCCAAGATTATAAACCATTATGTGTTCCCTTTTCCGTTGGAATAATTTATCTATTTCACATTGTCCAAAATCTCCATCAGAGATGGTAGACATGAGAAAATTTCCTTACCAGAGAGTAGTTGGAATTTTGTTGTATGTTATGGTTTGTACTAGACCAGACATTCCCCAAGAAGTGGGAGTTCTTTCTAGATATATGTCTAATCCTCGTAGAGTTCATTGGGATGTAGTTAAAAGATTCTTTAGATTTTTTTGCGGTACATCAAAGTATTCCTTGTGTTATCATTTTAATATGAATGAAGACAAGATTTTCCCTTGATATTCATTGTTATGTGGATTTAGATTGAGAAGATGATATTGATAGAAGACATCCACCAGTGCTTATGTGTTTACTTTATTTGGTGGTGCAATTAGTTGGATGAGTAAGTGAAAGGTTGTGGCTTCTTTTTCCACTACTGAAGAAAAGTGTATGGCAACTACTCATGCCTGTAAATAAGCCATTTGTCTTAAGAGACTATGTTCACATATTGGGATAAAACAAGGTGTAGTTACAATTTATTGTGATATTCAGAGTGTGATATGTCTAACCAAGAACCTGATATTTCATGCTAGGACCAAGCACATTGATGTATAGTATCATTTTTTTCAAGATATGATCAAAGATGGTAGGTGATGATAGTTAAGGTAGAGACTTTGATAAATATTGTTGATTCTTTGACTAAGACTGTGAACACAAGGAATATCATATGGTGTTCAGATACTATGGGCATTTCGGCCCCTAGCAATTAAGAGACAATGTTTACTCCCTCTCGTTGCTCTTGCAAGGTGTTCAACAAGTGGGAGATTTGTTGGGAAATTGTGTCTCAACCTTGCAATTATATAAAGTTTATTGTTGATAGGATATATATATACATATATATACATATACATATATATATACATATACATATATATATATACATATATATACATATACATATATATATACATATACATATATATATATATATACATATACATATACATATACATATACATATACATATATATCCTAGTTACAACAATAGGTGTAATATAAAATGGGAGAAAGAGGTGGAGGGGATGAGTGGGATGTGTGTAAACAATTTTTTGTTGACTTTTAAAAAAAATCTTAAATGATCTACATACATTAAATTGATAATATTGTAAATCTAGACTGGTAATTATTAGGTTTTAGATCTAGTGGTGAATATTTTGTTGGCATGTCTTGCCCTAGAAGGTAACCCTATTTTATGAGGGTGTTGTACTATGACTGTAGATGGTGATGTATTCTAAGAGTCTGTTGTTTTTTTTTTAGAACTAAACTTAATCTCACCACTTACCTATGAATTTTCCATAATCCAATAATAAGTAAAGGCAAGGATTGGCCAACAAGCAAGGATTGGCCAACAAACAAGTAAAGGATTATCAAGACTCTACTTCTACACTTTGGGCTCTGTGAAACCTAGGAGGGTGATCCTAATAATGTTTTCATGATATTCTTGTGCCATTTTTATCATAAAAATTTCAACATAGAGATAATTCTCATATAGCATCCCAATGAACAGAATGTATCAAAGGAGTTGGTTGCTTCTTAACAACAATTCATATTTGGAGACCGAGAATAGTAAAACCTAACATAATTGTAACCCATTTCATAAAATTTGATTTAATAAATGGTTTGCTGATGAATTAATCAACAAAATGCAACATGATCACCTCACTTAAATTAGTGCCTCATCCTTGGAGCATAGTCAACTCTAACATTTACATGATTCGATAGCAATTTCACACATGAAATTATTTAAATCCTTGAGAATACTGCATTGAATTATTTCAACATTATATCTTAACCATTACTTCTTACTAACATCCTAGTACATGATTTGACATAAACCTATAGCTCCATTCAAGTATTTATGTCAAGGGTATGTGCAGGATCATGATGGGACAAAAAGTGGTGATATGATGGGTATGTGTAGGGTATGTGGTTGATGACTTTTTTTTACCCAAAATTGATGAAATAAAAAGGGTTTTTAAAGGAGTTTCTCAACTTTCCACCAATATAAATTATTCTTTACTTTAAATTTAATAAATAATTATTATTCATTTTCTATTGTAATTATGACTAGAGTCTTGATTGATAGGTTGATTGAAAAACATCTATAGCTTTCAAACACTATATAAGAATCATAAGCCTTGTGGTACTTATTATTCTTCTTCCCACAAGAATTATCCAATTTCCCACCAGACTCTCCCTGGTCACAACCAACAACTCTATTCCTTAGGTGGTAATTGCTTCTGACACCACCCTTCTTAGTTTTATTATAGGAACTTCTCCTTCCCTTTGGTGTTGCATGAGCTCCTCGTGTGCCAAGTTCAATTTTAGGTGCATCATCTTAGGATTTAAGCATACTAAGTCTCCTATACCTTCTAACTAGCTGGACAGATTCACCTGGCTTACCCATTCTTATAGAATAACATGAATAAATTATGAATTCCTAAGTACAAAGAGACCTTACAAATTTGTAGGAAAAAGCCACTTCACAACTATGTATAAAGCCTATCAACCAATGTGAATTCTTTAAATAATCAAACCCTGCAAACCCTATGTAAATAAAACCCACAAAACCCACAATAATTTCCTAAGACCCAACCAACTGATACACAGTTGACACATAAAAAAACACAGATACAAACTTACCCAAGAGAAACTATCCTCAATGCCTCTACAACTACCTTTGCAACTTCACGCCAACTTATTCTCAAACCAAAGCTTAATTCCTTGGCTTCTAAATACAATTGTGAAGAAAATATGGTTGCCAAATCTCATTATATCAAGAAATTTGAGCATGTCAACCATTAATGCTTGAGGAAGGCTTGCACGAGTGAGCTGACAAACAACTGCTTGATTTTGAATCTCAATCATTGATCATGTCTAGATGGATTGACATATAATTAAAATCAAGGTGATTAATTATGAATAAGCTGACTACATGCACATGTTTCCTTTTTCTAATTAGAAGGGCCCATGTGGATATGCATCCACTCAGTCTACACACTTAATTATTGGTCTGCACACTTAATGCATCACATATTTTTAGAAAATATAATGATTTGATCCTTAAAAAATTCCATTGAAAGCATTCCAATTGAAGAGGGTTTGATCAAACTACCTTAGATCAAAATCCCTTTGATAGAACCCCACTAGTTTTAAACCATAGGTCTATAACTAAGTCTCCTTTACACCTATCAAAATGCTGATAAAAAACCACTTTTGATTTACCTTTTGGGGGATCAAATGAATTCATTTAAAATTTATTTTTTGTATGTAGTCCTTATTATAAGCTTCCCAAAAAGTATAATTTTAAATAAATTTAATTTTATTATTATATTTATTTTTTATTTCTTGTAAATGAAGGTTTTTCTCTGAAAATCAAGCTCTGTGTTCTGCACATGTGGAAAAATAGCAGATTATAAAAAAAAATTGAAAAATATGAGTGCACCAGATATTGAAGTCCTTGATCCAACAAAAAAAGAAGAATAATTTTGATACATACAAAAAAAGTTACAAGTTATACGGTCGTGCTATGTCTGAATTGTAATTGGTTTCACTTTGAAACTTGATTAAAGAAAAATATTCAATCAAAAACCATATAACCAAGTGGAAGCACTATATATCGGAGTTACAAATCTAAATTTGAAAGAATTATAATTTTATCCTTCATGGAAAAAAGTTATGCATTATACGATGAGCGTCACTTTTTATAAATGTTGTTTTCTGAAAAAACTAGTTTTTGAGGGAGATGGAAAAAGAAGTGCAATCTGATTCCAATATTTTTGAAAAAAATATATTTAGAATCTACAGAAAAAATGTCACAAAACTCTAGTTTGCTTCATCTTCAAGTTCCTCACGGTTTTGTTGTTATAGGTTCCCAAAAGTGAAGATTTAGTTAAAAATAATAATTTCAGTGTCTAGTTTGGCCAAAAATTGTAAACCACTATTGTGGGATCACCCATTTAACCTTTACTAATGTCCCTATGGCCCTTTAGATCACTCCATGTGGCAATCACCCACTTCCTCGCTGAGAAACAAAAGGCATGAGTGGGTCCCACATAGGATGGTAGGGAGTGGTTAGGATTGACCCACATCACCCATGATCAACCATCAATTTCTTCCTAATGAAATATTCACTACATTTAAAACCAAGTGGGCCCCTCCACGAAGGGACATATGTCCATAGCCCACTAGCTCGTGCCATTATTTTAAGAAAAAATAAAATCAGAAAGGGTAGTGAGGAGTGGTCTTGATGAAGCCACATCATTAAACAATCACAGTTGATCATACCAATTCATCACCCACCATCCTTTCAAAAGTGTTGGGCCCACCAATGCAGAGGGAATGTGGTAGTCACCCGCCAACCTATTGGAATATCTAAATAAAAAATAAAATAGAGTGGGGGCACGGGGAACATTTATGATCTGTTTGTAGTGATCAAATGGTCATCATAAAACTGTAAATCTGCACATGCCAAAAGTTAGTTCATAAAAGAGGGCCACTACTAGGCTTATGGTAGATGGGGACATAATAATTAGGGTTAAAACCTTAGGCAACCATGGACAATATTAAAACTCAAGCCCAAACCCAGAAAAATATTTCGAAGAACATCAACTCCGATCAATATAAAATAAAACTTTTACTATGATGGGCAATAGTCAGGATTGTTAGGACTTAGGGGCTAGTAATAGAATGGACTCGATGACATAAGTCACAACTTAACTGACTAGGAACCTATGACAAAAGGTCAACAACAAAATATAATGATTTCCATAAACTTCAAACTCAAGGGTAACTTAGGAAGTGTTTTAACAACACAAATGCTGAAGCATGGATAATGAATGAAACCCTAAGCCTAAAGGTAAGGAATTAACAAAATTTTGCAAAATTTTGAGATGGAATACAAAGCATTTTTAGGGTTTCCATCAATGGCTTTTGTTGGGGATGTCTATTCCTCCAAAATAGAGAAAGATCCAAGAAACTCAGGTTGGAGAACACTGATAACATAGAAAAAAACTAGGACCCGCTCATGCAAGGCAAGAAAAGACCAGACCAAAGAAAACCAACATATATACAAAAACACACAATTGTAAATTGTGTTCTAGCTTCAAATATTCTTAGAAGCCCCTTTTGATATACAAGATTTTAGCCTGCACTCTACAATTCAATAGGCTTCAACTTCACATTGGTGGCCCCAGGCCCCCAAAACTTAGAACCATTTCTTTCCTCTGTGATAAACTTTATATTTTGTTATCTGCACTAGGCCAAGGATAATAATATTGCCATGATTTACCCAAAAACCGGCCCCGCTAAAGCTATTGTAATTAACCATAAGTGCCATGTGTTTGGTCTTTCCATTTTCATCATTAACTTTATCCAAGTGAAAGTTGCAATTAGACATCAACTAAAGTCCATAATCATTTTGATATTCTACCACATTCAGTTCACTATCATACTCCACCAAATACTCATCCAATCAGACTGGGAACTAAAAACATTCAAAATCCACTTGATCGCTAACATTATAAGGGTTAATATCAAATTCAGTTTGAACATCAAACTGAAAACCCTCATACATACTTCTTTTAGGATTCCCATCTAGGGACATATATCCCAACCCTTTGGAGTGATATTGCAATTCTACTTCTAGTATCTCAGAATAATTAGAAAGCTTATATAAAAGCATGGGATCATCATCTGGCTTCTATCCCACACCAAACACATGATCATCTTGCATAATGAACAATAAATTTTCATATGCATGCATCCTTTCAAGCTGGCAGTCACACTCATCAGAGCAGTGTAAACCATATGCTCCAATTCCTTGGGAAATTGATTCATCAAAAGCCATAACATCTTTTCTCTTATTCAAATAAGGGTTATTACCACAAACCCAATTACTAATAACACCCCATGCATCAAAGAATACTTTCATTTCATGTTCATCAACATATTTCGGTTTATCCTTCAAATCATCATTTAACTCAAAACAAAATGACTCAAAAGATGACTCAAATAACTTAGAATTAACATGGTCAATAGCCAGACATTCATGTACATCATCCATTGATAAATACGTTGTCTTGAATGTGAAAGGCTCCTTATAATCTGATTTTTGCTCATTGACAACCGAACAAGCTTCTTCATCCCTTTCCTCATCAATACATTCCTTGTCAAACCATTTTTGCAACAAAACTTGCATATTCCACCTTTTCTTCATACAGACAATTTAGAGCAACTAGAACATGATCATGTTGGTTAATGCCACAATTTTCATCATTTTCAACACTGTTCTTAGGCTCAAGATATTGAATACATACATTCTTATCTTCAAACTTATTATCATCCACAAGACTAACACACTCTATCCAATATATAATTGGATTGCACTCTAGGTATCCATCACATGCAATTTTTCTATCCATTTGTAAGGGAAAAACTTCATGAGCATTAGTGTCATTGTATCCCTCATGCAAAGAAATTTTTCCCAAATCATCATCATAGAAAGATTTATATTCTTCAAAAAATTAATCAGAGACCTTAGTTTCCCCTTGATCATTACTACAGGAGAATTCATCATCACCCAAGCTCAGAGTGTTCAAAATGAACACTCAAACTCTCATTCTCAATGCCTTGACTATTGACTTGTGGTGAGATAACAACAATGCTTGCAAATGTATCTTGACCCTCATCACCAATGTACTAAATTGCATATGGGCTATCTATGAATTGATTACAATCATTGTCCTCACCCATACTACAAGATAGGTTTCCATTCTCTAATTTACCTTTTTCACTTGCTTGAGTTTTCTTTTGATTATTTTCAATTGGATAGCCACTATTGACACCTTGACACACTATACTTCATGCATAATCACATTTAGCTTGCTCAACAATTCTTATCCAATAAAGAATTTGATCAAAACCATGAGGCTTCAATTTTTGTGGCAAGGTACTTAGACCTAGCTCAAATATTTCACAAAACAAGTCAATGCATACTAAATCCTCAGGTCTAAACTTCTTGGGAATTTCCAACAAGGCATCTGAAAACCTTGCAAATAGGTCATATGGAGATTCCCCTAGATATCTTTTCATACTAGATAGTCTTTTAACAAAATACATTTGATCAACATTGCTTAAGCTTTGTTGATGTTCAATTTGCAATTCACCACTAGTTACCTTGGGTAATGATGGATAAATCAGATAGTAGAAGCATCTCTGTCATGATAATTACTACTATTATTTGTCCCATTTGTATGAAGTGTGCTAAAGTAGCTGAAACTTGGAGCCATATAACCCTTCGTCATTGATTACTTGAAGTTATTTTCAATGTCCATGGAAATTTGATATGCATGATGCACTATTAAGGGCTCCTTATCTCTCAACAAATAACTCATTTCTTCATCAAATTCACCCAAATATACAACCATGCACTTTGCATCACTTGGTCTCATATTTTCAAGAATATGTCTCATTACTTTTGCAAATCTGAGTTTGAAAGTTGGGACTAACTCCTTTTCATCCTTTTGGATTTCCATGAGTTTTCTCCTTATTAAACTTGTATTAATTCTTTCACCAAACTATTCTATAAATGCTACCATGAATTCATTCCATAAAGGAACATAACATATAGGTAAGCATGAAAACCAATTTCTAGCATCCTCCTTCAAAGATTGAACAAATAGCTTCATAGCAACATATTCATGACTTATCTCATAGTCTCCCATTAGGTCCATAAAAGTATACAAATGTCTATAGGCTAATTCAGAACTTTGCCCTGTAAATTTTGGAAAATGTTCCCTAACATCATTATGAATAAAGTTTGAGAAACCTTGAATACCATCAAAATTTAATGGTCTATACCTAAAAATAGAGAAATTTCTTTGATGGCATGACAAAGGTTGCACACCCTGCATGTTTCCACTTGACATTCCACAGGTAGATATAGAGGAATGATACATTTTATTGTATTCCTTTACAAACCTCAAATATCAACTTCACAGTTGATCATTCACTTCCTTACTTCTTAATTTAATCATGATTTTAAAGTGCATGAATCAAATACATCTATGCCTTGGGTCTTCTAATGGGTATATTTTAAAGATAAGCATACTTCTTCATCATAATATAGGAACTTCAAATTGCATCTTAGAAGTATGTAAAATTACCACTACTCAACATGGTTTTTGCACAAATTTTTGCTTCTTGAAAACCAAAATAGGGGAAATACCAGGATATGTTGCAACTGCTTTGAATTACACTTTTGAATGGAAAAATTTCTATATTTGAAGCTATCATCAACATTACATCAGGTTCTTTTGCATAGAGTCGCCACCTCTTTTATAGAGGAATAAAATTCAACAATATAAAGTTACTTCCATAGGTTGATTTTAATTTAAGCTTCCTTGACCAATAGAGTCACACATGAATCCTTTATGTTTTATGCACCACAACCCTCTCCATGTTTTAAGTACTCAAAATCTGAACTAGATGTTTAGATTCAATACTCTTTGAATCTCTAAAAAAAATACTGGAGTCCTTTGAAATTTTCTCTCTAACTTCCTATCAGGGTATTTTACCATATGAGCTCAAGTCTACCTTATCTTTTCTCAAAAAAATTTCATTCTATTTTACTAGATTCTCTCAAATAATACATATTGGTTCAAATATGTCAAAGTCATCACCCACATCTAGTGAGAAATTCTAAGACATTCATGGAATTATTATAGATCTTGATACCATTTGCAAGTTTAAAGGGAAACATAATAAATTCTTTGCAAGATTTCAGAGGATTGACTCATTGAAAAAAATATAGGCTTCAAAAATGAATTCTCTAGCACAATATTTGACTCTTTCATAGGACAGTCTGCAACCCAATTTCTAAGTGCATTCCCTAGTGGAGTCGCTAGTCTATTGGTTATTTTTTTAGAACCAAACTTAATCTCACCACATACCTATGAATTTTCTAGAATCCAATAATAAGGAAAGGCAAGGATTGGCCAACAAACAAGTAAAGGATTATCAGGCCTCTACTTCTACACTTCGTGCTCTGTGAAACCCAAGAGGGTGATCCTAATAATGTTTTCATGATATTCTTGTGACATTTTTATCATAAACATTTCAACATAGATAATTCTCATATAGTGGCCCAATAAACAAAATGTATTTTAGGAGTTGGCTACTTCTTAACAATTCATGTTTAGAGCCTGAGAATGGTAAAGCCTAACATAATTGTAACCCATTTCTAAAAAAAAATGATTTAATACATGGTTTATTTTTGAATTAATCAATGAAATGCAACATGATCACCTCACTCAAATCAGTGCCTCATCCTTGGAATGGAGTCAACTCTAACATTTAAATGATTCAATATCAATTTCACACATGACATTATTTAATTCCTTAAGAATACTGCATTACAGTGTTTCAACATTATATCTTAACCATCATTTCTTACTCACATCCTAGTACATGATTTGACATAAACCCATAGCTCCATTCAAGCAATTACATCAACTCTTTGAATTAATAAGCAAGAATAAAACCATACATCCATTGGAAGTCAATAGAAACAAATAAGACAACCCTTGATTGTATTACTTATAGTTTATAAAACTTGTACATAGGAGAGAAAATGGTGTAGGACTTGCACTATTCTCTTTTATATTGTTAGTATTACTATCAAGACTACATGTGCATATTAGCAGACTCGAACCTAAGACTTAACACTAAAATGTTCAGTATATTCTTTACAATCCTTAGTTTGATCAATTCTAGAACAACCCACTGCTTGTAACTAGCCCTAAATTCCCATTTCTAGAATATGGGAGCAACAAGCTTCAGGCCAAATTTCCATTTCAGTCACATTTACATTTGACACTCACTTTCATTTTTATTTCAAATATTCCTTGGATGGTTACATTTTCTCATTGCAAAATAGGGGGAAAGAAAAAGAAAAAATTCCATATCATCTGTTGGAGAAGAACAACTAGCCTTCCAAAAGTCATTGTTTGTCATTGCAACAACACCAAAATCTCTTATCCATGTCGATCAAAGAAGATTCTCCAAGTTAGCACCCAAAAAATAACTTATGTGTTCATTAAAGAAGATGAGTCCACCATTTTGATGGTGGTGTCATTAAAATCAAAAATAGAACATAGGTGCTATTCTAATTCTTTAGAATTAGAGTATGCATGCTTGATCTGTGTTCTTGATGAAACTGGAGACACCACTACCCCTCCATCATCAAAATATTCTCGTGCCACTAGAGTAAGATGGTAATGACCGTACTCTGGGTTAGTATCTCCTTCATTGCTCAAAGGACCAACCGAATCCTCCACATGAGAGTTGTGTCTCTCCATATAAGAATCATAAGCCTTGTGGTACTTATTCTTATTCTTCCCACAAGACTTAGCCAATTTCCCACTAGACTCTCTCTGGTAATGACCAACAACTTATTCCTTAGGTGGTAATTTCTCCTAACACCACCCTTCTTAGTTTTATTATGGGAGCTTCTCCTTCCCTTTGGCATTGCAAGAGCTCTTGGTGTGCCAAGTTTGGTTTCAAGTGCATCGTCTTGGGATTCAAGCATACTAAGTCTCCTAGACCTTCTAACTAGCTGGACAGACTCACTTGGCTTACCCATTCTTACAAAAGAACACAACTCATGAATTCCTAAGTATAGAGAGACCTTGCAAATTTCTAGGACAAAGACGCTTCACAACTATGTATAAATCCTATCAACCAATGTGAATTCTTCAAATAATCAATCCCTACAAACCCTAGGTAAATAAAACCTATAGATCCAAAATAATTTCATGAGACCTATCCAACTAATTCGTAGTCGACACATAAAAAAACATGGATACAAACTTACCCAAGAGAAACTATCTTCAAGGCCTCTGCAGCTTCCTACGCAACTTCACACCAACTTCTTCTCAAACCAAATCTTAATTCCTCAACTTCTAATTGCAATTGTCAAGAAAATATGGCTTCCAACTCTCATTATATCAAGCAATTTGAGTGTGTTAATCATTAATGCTTGATGAAGGCTTGTGCGAGTGACATGAAAATCAATCACTTGATTTTGAATCTTAACCGTTGATCATACATAGAGATCGATTGATAGATAATTAAAATCAAGGTAATTAATTATGAATAAGGAAACTGCATGCACTTGTTGCCTTTGTCTAATTAGAAAATCCCATGTGGATATGCATCTACTCTGTCTGCATGCTTAATCATCCAATTAGCATTAAATAAAGCTTGTCGTGACAATATCTCCTACTCGCCCATGAGAATTAACCCACTTGTACCTTTGATCAAGAGGACGACGATGAGCGATCATGATTTGGTTTCAATCAACTAACCCATACTTTCCCCTTCACAAACCACCTATTTGCGTGTACAAATTTCTGAAAAAAATGATGTATGAGATCAAAAATACCCATCATATCTCGAACACATGCAAAATAAATCAATTCTTATCTTGCACCATTTAGCCTTCATACCTTCTCAAAAAAAATTATTAATATTTTTCCTTTACTAATGTCCCTCTGTCCCATTATTTATCACTCCACGTGGCAATATCTGGCTTCCACACTAAGAAACAAAATGCATGAGTGGGTCTTGCACAGGATGGTGGGGAGCGGTCAAGATTGACCCACGTCACCCACTATCAACTGTCGATTTTTTATTGATAAAATATTTGATCCATTTAAAACCAAGTGGACCCCTCCATGAAGGAATAGATTTCCATAGCCCACTAGCTCATGACATTATTTTAAGACAAAATAAAATCAGACAGGGTAGTGGGGAGTAGTCTTGATGAAGCCACATCATTAAACAACCACCGTTGATCATACCAATTCATCACCTGTCTTCCTTTCAAAAGTGTTCGGCCCACCAAGGAGGAGGGCATGTGGAATTCACCTGCTAGCCCATTGGAATATTTAGATGAAAAATACAATAGAGTTGGGCCTTGGGGAATAACTATGATCTATTTGTAGTGATCAAATGGTCATCATAAAACCATAAATATGCACATGTCAAAAGTTTGTTCATAAAAGAGGTCCACTACTAGGCTTATGGTAGATGAGGACATAATAATTAAGGTTAAAACCTTAGGAAACCATGGATAATATTACAACATGAGCCCAGACCCAAATAAATATTTCAAAGAACATAAACCCTGATCAATATAAAGAAAAAAATTAAGTTACAATAGGCAATAGTCAGGATCATTAGGACTTAGGGGATGGTAATATAATGGACTCGATCACATAGGTCACAACTTAATTGATCGAGAACCTGTGAAAAGGGTCAACAATGAGATATAATGATTTCCATAAACTGCAGACTCAAGGGTAACTTGGGAAGGGTTTTAACAACACAAACCCTAAAGCATGGATAGTGAACAAAAACCTAAGCCTAAAGGTAAGGAATTAACCAAATTTTGCAAAATTTTGAGATGGAATACAAAGAATTTTTAGGGGTTCCATTAGAGTCTAATATTGGTCGTGTTGTATCTTGATCTCTGGTGGTGATACTCTTGTGAGAAGTTTGCTCTGCAAGTATATTGTAATCTTTGTAGTTTTTGAATAATATATTGGGTAGCTTTTGGAGTGTGGATATTTTCTCCTGAAAGGGTTTTCTCCACGTAAATTACTATGTTGTGGTATGCATGATATTTATATTTATTTCTTTTTAAGTTTATGCAACTTCTAAATATTTGTAAAATTTTGCATTATTTTCCTCTTAAGATTCTAGTGTAGGAAGTTGTTCTGCTACTTTGGCTTCCTTATAATTGTTTCCTTAAAATAATTTTGTTTTATTTTTATTGGAGTTAGCATAAGTCTATTAGTGGATTTAATATTCTTCTCAAAATAATTAGGGTATTATTGCATCTAGTTATATGGTATACTATAGTTAAATATTGAGTAAACAAAATTATTTAAATACCCTAAGATTTGCAAGTCTATAATTTGTTAAATATCAATAACATATCGGTATTAAGGCTAATAAAAGGAAATTAATGTCTTAAATTTTGTAATGCATTGATTGTCATAATGGATAAATGAATTTAAAGATCTATTAGATTTTAATCTTTATAGTTCATTGAATTCCTTTTAGGATAATGGTAATCGAATAAAGATTTAAATTGTTATATATTTCTATCTTGATAACTCGCTTGTATGATTTAATAATGACTCAATTAATTTGTTAAAGGATAATATTGTTTTATTACTCAATTTACGGGTATGTGCAGGATCATCATGGAGAAAATAGGCTCTTAAGTGGCAAAAAATTCAGACAAATCAGAGTTACAAAACTTGACGTAAAAATTTGAATAAGTTATCTATATTATTTAAAAAATATGTAAGAATAGAATCTATAGAAAATTGTTCTAGTTTCCAAACTACTAGGTTTGTTTAAAAAAATAAATCTATTTGGTAAAAATTTGAAATTTCAATGTAGTAGTACTTAAATTTCAGGGAAAAAATAAGAAGTAGGTGTCTATTTGACCACCCTAACCACAATAAAATGATAATTATTTTTTATAATATTTTAGATATAAGTATAGGACTCATGTCCGATGTGATGCATATTTTTTGTAATTTTTTCCAAGTAAATAATTAATTATGAATTTTTATTACAACTTTTAAAAATATAAAAACTTCATTATGTGACCACCTTAACTTGGTCAAAAATTCATGAAATTAAATTTTTATTTTTTTAATCCTATAGTATGTGAATCATAGAATGTGACGCATGTTTTGGATTCAAAAAATATGATAATGTTTGAAAGCTATAGATGTTTTTCAATCAACCTATCAATCAGGACTTTAGTCGTAATTCAAATAGAAAATGAATAATAATTACTTATTAAATTCAAAGTAATGCATAATTTATATTGGTGGAAAGCTGAGAATATCCTTTAAAAACACTTTTCATTTCATCAATTTTGGGTAAAAAAAAGTCGTCAGCCACATACCCATCATATTGCCACTTTTTGGCCCATCATGATCCTGCACATACCCTTACATGTTATTCAAGAATTATGTTTAGTGATACTATAATTGTAATATTTATATTCGAGAGCTAACATCTAATGGTGACTTTGGTTTAGTTGCAAAGGGGATGATAGTAAGTTATTATCCTTCTTTAGAAGACTTTAATGCATACAAATAGTTATTAAATGAAGGATTTGAAAATGTATGAATTATATTTATATTCATTTAAATTTATTGGTATTATAAATATTTAAGTTTACTTAATTATCAAGCATGTTGTATTAAATGATTTATATAAGGGAATTTTTTATTCTACTTCCATTTGAACATGATAATGAAATATCTTATGCTAGTATGGAAATAAATCCTCCATTTGTAAATGAATCTAGCTACCTACTTTGATTCTCCTTCTTGTATCGTTATTGAATTATCTTTACCATATTACAACTCATCCTAGTACTTGAAATTTTAGACTTATGACTATAGATTTATAATATTATGTAGAATGTAATGTTGCATTAGTAAGTTCTTGCCACATGCCATTGAATAAGTGGAATAATATTTATTCTCTTATCACTACTTACCCCATTGAATAAGTGGAATAATATTTATTATCTTATCACTACTTACCCCATTGAATAAGTGAAATATTTCTCACAACTAAATAAGTGGAAGAGCATTTATTTATTTCATTATTATTTTGGATTCCCAACCCCACTGAATAAGTGGAATATCACTCACCACTAAATAAGTGGAAAAGTATGCTTTTATATTATTATTTTAACCTAACCAAATAAGTGGTGATGTGTTTCATTCTTTAAATTTCATTATTTATTCAAATTGGAATTATACTTTCATCATATGCTCTCACCTCGCCGTCATGGATCTTGGTGATCAAAATTAGAGTTAATCTAATGATCGATAAATTTTTCTTTTATCTGATGTTAATTTAGATATTTCACCTAATATTTGATTATAGAAAAGTTGTGAATTATTTTCTTGTGTTCCTGAACCTTATCATGGGGATTAGACTTTGTTGCATAGAAAAATAGGGTTCACCAAAATGAATCAACAAGATGATGAACCACTAGTTTATGCTATGAAATATACAATTATGTGTATGATATGATATCAATAACAATAAGAAATCAATCCCAACTATTATAAAAACAATAAGGGAAGTTTTGAAAGGCCAAAAAAATGTGTACCTTGTTGAAAAGGTACTATTTTGAGGTCACCGAGGACTCATTCTCCCAAAGTGGTGAATGGGTCCCTATTAGGGTTTCTAAAAACTAACCAATTAGTTGGGAGATGGAAGTGTAGACATTGAAGAACAAAGTTTTGTAATCTTGCAACGTAGATAACAACTTTGTACCTTTTCAACTTTGACAATTTTGCTTCAATCTTGTTCTCCACTTGATCTTCAACCTAAAACCTACAATCAAACATCAAAGAGGAGAAAAACTTGTTGATTATTAGGGAATAGGGGTTTGTATTGGTCAAAACCCATTTAGGTAATTATACCTTATGATGAAACAATGAACCATGAACATGAACCATGCAAAAATGATACCTTGGAATGTAAATCTTCAAACTAACATGAAGTGGCCATATATAATATAGATATTGATTTTGAACTAGATGTGAAACAATGCTTAGTTTTTATCTTGAATGCTACATCAACAATATTAGCTCAACTATGTGCTTGATGCACTATGCCTTTGACATGGTGATATGATCTTCAATTGTTGTAATAAAAATTCAATAATCTACCTTTGAATGCCTTTTAAATGCTCTATAATTCTCTTTGTGAACTCTTAGGATGCTTGCATAATAATTCCTGGGTTGCTTAGATATTCTAGGATGAAACTATATGAATTAACCTTGTATTTATACTTAACTTAAGAATTGACCCCGAAATTAAAATAATAAAACTCGACATTATATCTAGGATTAAAAATAATTAAAATACCATCACAAGTAAGTCCAAAAATGGGTTTCCTAAGTAAGGATCTAACCCATTTGCCCCAAGTGGTGAACGGGTCTTAGCACAATTTTCTAGGACCAAGCTTCGGGGAGGTGAAATATTACTAAAATCCCACCACAAATATGTTAAAAAAAGGGAGTCCTAGGTAAGGAGGACCTATTTTCCCAAAGCGGCGAATGGGTCCTAGCACAGTTTTCTAGGACTCAAACCTTGCCAAATTAAATGTTATGTGCAATATTATTAATGAGTGTTGGGATAGATCTTTTGAAAAATGCAATAATTAAGGCTTGGATTTGACTTTAAAGGGAAAATTAATCTGTAATTAACCTCAATTAATTAATAAATCCCTAGATTAGTGTGAAAGTGTAAGAAAAAAATTTACAGCACCCTAAATAAGCCACAATTAAGTACATTTTATTATTAATTATTAATTCCCAAACTAAGAGTGAAAAAGGGTTACTTTTTTTGAAACTACATTTTACCCCCACTTTAGTGAGACTTTTCCCCTATGACAAATTGACACTAAAGTAGACATCCAAGACACTTAAATATGCAACAATGACAAAGATACATAGTCATATCCTATCAAAGACCAAGAAAAACAAAGGAAAACCAAGGATAAAGCTTCGATTGTTCCAACATGATGTGGAACATGGCTTTTTGTCAAAGAAAAAGGATCAAGCTTCAACAACCCAATGCAATGTGGAACACATCTAGGATAATTTTTCAAGAAAAAGGATCAAGCTTCGATGGTCCAACATGATGTGGAACACATCTAGGTTGTTTTTATGAGAAAAAAAGATCAAGCTTTGATGGTCCAAAGTGATGTGGAACATATCTAGGATATTTGTTTGTAACATGTGTGCCCACGTTTGGGTTGTGGAACCTCAGACGGTCCACTTGGTGAGTTATCCCAATGAGGTGGAAAATGAGAGAATCATATTAGCCTCCCATACCATACTGAATTTATCCTCCTAACAGCTTTGATAAGGCACCACAATGCTATTCTTTTATGAATGCTTTTGAATGTTATGTCTATACATTTTTGTTAAGGGGGATTTTTATTTGTCCGTGCAAGGTCTTCTTCCTTAAGAACATTGTGCCTAATGTCTCCAAGAGAGGAAAAGTCAAGAATATTAGATCACCACTTATGGGATGCCTTGTTCACATCATGCCACTAAGGGAAAGGGTATGTGTGGGATCATCATGGAAAAAATAGGCCCATAAGTGGCAAAAAATTCAAAAAAATCAGAGTTAGGCAACTTGATGTAAAAATTTGAACAAGTTATATGTATTATTTCAAAAGTATGTAAGAATAGAATCTGCAGAAAATTGAATGTAGTTTCTAAACTACTAGGTTTTAAATCTATTTGGTGAAAATTTGAAATTTCAATGCAGTACTTAAATTTTAGGGAAAAAACAAAAGAAGTAGGTGTGCTCGACAACCCTAACCACAATAAAATGATAACATTTTTTTTTATAATATTTTAGATATAAGTAGATGACTCATGTCGATGTGATGAATATTTTTTGTAATTTTTTCCAAGTAAATATTTAATTATGAATTTTTATTACAACTTTTCAAAATATAAAAACTAGTATGTCGACCACCTTAACTTGGTTAAAACTTCATGAAATTCATTATTTTTTAATCCTATAGTATGCAAAACGTAGAATGTGTCACATTTTTTAGATTCAAAAAATGTGATACCGTTTGAAAGCTATAGATGTTTTTCAATCAACCTATCAATCATGACTTTAGTCATAATTCAAATAGAAAATTAATAATAATTATTTGTTAAATTAAAAGTAAAGCATAATTTATATTGGTGGAAAGCTGAAAATCTCCTTTAAATACCCTTTTTGTTTCATCAATTTTGGGTAAAAAAAAAGTCGTCAGCCACATACCCTACACATACCCATCATATCACCACTTTTTGGCCCATCATGATCCTACACATACTCAAAATCGTATGCTTAGAATATCACACTCTTGGAGGACATCAAACCCAATGACACCACCAAGAAAAGTACATGTCACAATAAAAAATAAAATCATGCCATAAAAAGTGCAAAATGTCAAAAGATGTCATCGATGTATGCCCCCACTTTAAAGCAATTTCTAACACCATTGTTGTGAGCAACTTCTTTAAAGTAGCCAAATTTTTTTCCTAAGAAATGAGAGGTTTCCTCAAAAAACCCTATGCCAATTCATATATTTCTGAAATAAAGCTACGTCATGAAAAAGGAGAGAGGGCGTTGCCTCCAAAAATACATAAGGGATCTATAGATTTGGGGTCAATGTGGCTTTGCTAGAATTTTGTTTTAGAGCTCAAAACTATCATCATTCCCCAAATACTCATAGAACTGGAAGAATAACACAAAGAGAGAGGAAGAAAAAAAAAATCCTTTAGGTCAACATGGAAGAGACCTAAATGTCTCGACACCTTGCATCATCCCCAAAAGGAAAACACAAGACAAATGAAAAAAGATAAAGGAAAGATTTTGGGTCAACATTGAAAAGACCTAAATGTCCTGATTCCTTGCATCATCTCCAAAAGGAAAACACAAGAAAAATGAAAAAGATAAAATTCTTGTGACAGAGAGAAGAAAGAAGGCACCAGAGAAAACTTTAGTGGTGAATCTTCACCAATTGGTGAATTCTAGGAATCAACCAAGTTGAAATTAGCAAATTTCTCACACCCAACAGGGTGTCCAAATTGCTTGAATTTTACAATCTATAGGTCCAATGCATGTCCATTCGTCAATGAGTTTTTTTATGAGGCATATTTAAGCAATAAATTTTCCATTTTCAAACTATGCGTTTCAATTGGACCAACTAATATTTTTGCCTAGAATCCTGAAAGCATTTAATAAAACACCTACATATTCGCCAATACTATTAAAACAACATTGTATTAGGACCCATTTCACCAATTAAAATTTATAAATAGTTGCTCATGAGGACCTATTTTTCCAATAAAATTAAAAAATAATTACATTTGAGGACACATTTTGCCTTGAAAATTACAACGGATCATTGTATAAGCACGTGGAATTCGCCAAATTTTTAATATACCATTTAAAAATCCCACGGAATTCTCCAAATATGGAATCATGGATTGATATAAATACAATTGAAAGTGTCATTTATTCTTACACATTTTGTTCGTTATGAGGTTCTACTTCTCAATTCAGAAGTCAGAGAAAGTTGAAAACGTAGACTTATAAGGTGAGTGATCATTTATTCATAGTGTTATTAGTTATAATAATAAGTTTTCTTTATCTCTTTTCCATTCTCACTTCAACAAAGTGAACCTTAGAACCAAACTATGAAGTTTCAAATTTTTTGAAACCTTTGACCCACCGAGTAGAAAGATGACCAAGAAAGACTTGCAACTCAACAAAGTGAACCATCAAGCAAGTCAGGGAATTGCGAAGTTATGAAAATTTAGAACTCCGCAACAAGGTTATAAAACTCTGAGGACTAGCGACTAAGTTTAGGAAAAGCCAAAAAATTTATATTGTATTCCATGGTATTGAATTTGATATGTGATTTTGCATCATTTTTAAAGAACAACACTTATCACACTACTTATAAATTCCTATTGCATTTCCATTCACACAATCTTTGATAAATAACTGAAAGGAATATTAATATTATTAATCCATTCCTTGAATAGAAATAAATACAATCGAAAGTGTCATTTATTCTTACACATTTTGTTTAGTTTTGAGGTTCTACTTCTCGATTCAGAAGTCAACGAAAGTAAAAAACGTAGACTTAAAGGTGGGCGATCATTTCTTTATAGTGTTATTAGTTATAATAATAAGTTTTCTTTATCTCTTTTCCATTCTTGCTTCCATCTTAAAGATGATATTGAGTAGGGAATGGGATCTATATTATTATTCTTTGTCCTTAAACAAGAAGAATTTTTTTTCTAGTTTTTATTCTAAGTGAGAGATGAATATGTCGAGTGAATCAGAGATCAACATGTCCAGCGACTCAAGCAACAAGGGTAAGGTTCCTGCCACTCCTCAGGGTGGTGAAGAGACTCATGTCACTCCTTAGAATCCTTCCATTCCTCAGGTTGGTAAGGCTCATGTCGCTCCTCAGACTCCTAGTACTCCTCAAGGTGGTGAAGAGACTCATTTCGCTCCTCAAGCTACTCAGGGTGGTGAAGAGACTCATGTTGCTCCTTAGGCTCCTTAGGGTGGTGAAGAGACTCCCGCCGCTCCTCAGGGTGGTGAAGAGACTGGGAGGCCATCAAAATTCCAAAAAATTAGATGTACCATACAGTCTTACTTTGGAATTTCCAAAGCTTCTGACTCATTAGGTCAAGATGGAGATACATCATCAACTCTTCCACCAAATATTGGTAGCATTCACAATACCTCACCGCCACCGGAAGGTCAAGTTGAGCTTGTCATTGATTTAAATGAAAATGTATCAAATCAGGATGGAAATACTACAAAAGATGTTCCAAGGAATACCTTGGGCCCAATTAGCTAGAATGAGATAACTGACTTAGATGAGGATGATGATGTTGGTAGGAAGAAAAGGAAAAATAAACAAAAAAGGGGGCATGAGTGGGAAATGACAAGGAGTTTCCAACTTGGTTGGTTGTTAAAGTACCTATTCATGGTACTAGTGGGGATTGGCAATGAAAATGATATTGAAAAGGAGACATTGGCCAAATTTAATATTTGTAGTTGGAAATGTGGAAGAGCCAAGATGTAGCAGCTAAATATTGACACTATAGAAAATCATATAGGTAAAATTTATGAAAAACAAATCATAGAAGGAAAGGAAGAATCAATTGTACAATGGAAATAAAAGGAAGAATGTCTTCATGTTAGGTATTCCATGGATTATCAAGAGCATGAAAAAATAATTTCAAAAATTGTTGAATGTAAAGGTACACATTGGGCTCAATTGGGAAAAGCTATGGAAGGAGAAAATCTGTCAAACTATTTAGATGAGTGTTGTTTTTCATGTTTTTTCTAGAGGGCATCCTATGACAGACTACCCAGAATATTTTGGTTTATTATCTTATTTGAATGTTCCTCACTATCCCTACTCACATTGGTTAATAAACGCTAGATGGGATTGGGAAAACTATCTTGCTGTAGTGGAAAAGGAATATTTAAAGGATAAAGTAAAAGAGTCAAATTTCATTGCATTATCTTTAGATGAAGTTACTACGGTAGAAAATACTTCTTAGGTCTGTATGCATTTGTATACTATACAACATGTTCGCCAAGGTCATCTTCTCTGTGTTCATAAAATGAAGAACAGTTCAACATCACAAAATGTATTTGAATTAGTCAAAAAATCTTTGAATGAAATTGCAGGTATGGATGAGTTGACAATTAGGAAAAAGTTAGTGTGTGTAGGAGCTGATGGAGCTGTAGTGATGCAAGGTCAAAGGACCGATGTTTGCACAATGTTACAAAATACTTGTGCACCATACATGCTTGGAATTCACTGCATGGCCCACAAAATGAATTTAGCATTCAAAATTGTAAGCAAGTTTCCTATAGTATAAAAAGTCAAAAACCTAGTTCATGAGATCCACACATACTTCTGCCGAAGTCCTAAACGTTTCACAGAATTTTAAAATTTTGCTAAGGGAATAACACCAGGAAACAAGCTTCTCAAGGATGTTGATACTAGATGGATCTCCTTGCATGGACCAACACGATGATTTCTTTCAGAATATCAATCCTTGATTGGAGTGATGTACGAAAATCGCAGCACAGTAGATAGCTTCTGACCTCTTACGTAGGTTAAGCAATATAGAGACACTCTTGACTTTAAATAGTCTTCTCCCCATGCTAGATGTGATGAACTATCTTGTGAAGAAAGCCCAAGATAGAACTATGTATATTAATGAATATGCCAATATACGTAAACATACATGCTTGGCCCTCGATCATCTATATCTAGATCTAACACAAGATGGCCCAAATTTTTTCATGTGCTGAAAAATTACTGATTTGAATGATCCTAATAATTATTTACAGTTTAATGCAAGTGGGAACTTATGCATATTTGTACATGGTTATGAGATAAAAATGTACCAATGTAAGACAACAAGGTTCTCTAGTAGAGAAGCAATTGTTAACGAGGAAGATTTTCAAGGAATTGTTAAATCCGTTGGTGATAATTTGAAGGAAATTCCAAAATCTCTTTCCTCAGAGATTCATGAAAGATTCCCTTGACATGAAATACTTGAAGCCATGATATTTCTATATCCTCAATTTTGGGAAAACCAAGATAACCCAAAATATTTTCATGCTTAGGTAAAAATCTTGATCAAACAATTTTCAAAAATTGTAATATACAATGAGAAAAAAATAGAAGGAATTTTAGATGAAGCTAAGCTTAGAAAACAATGTAGGGATTTTGCAACAGCTATGAAGGACCAGTATAAATCCATGGGAAAGGAAAAGGCATTTAAACTGGGATCAATAAAAAAGGTTTAGACAAACTTAGGTCAGAGTGAAATACTGTGTGGTTCGATATTAGAATATTTCAAAATTATTGATTTATGTCAAACAATGATATTGGAGTCGGTGGAGGATGAGAGAGTTTTAAGTACATTGGGGTTTTTGAAATCAAATTTGAGAAACAAACTATAAAATAATTTAGAAAATTGCTTGAGGATGAAAGGAACTGCGTATAATGTTGGAAAATTTCCTTTTGAAAGGGTACTCGCAATTTGGAGGTCTACATGTGAAAGAAGAGGGACCAGATTGTGCAACACTCCAATTCCAAAGGCTGGTACTAGTGGCACTAGTAGTGGCAATGGGACTGGGACAAATGACATTGACAAAAATGACACAATGAATGTTGAATTTGAGAAACAAGCCAAAGAAAATGAAGATCAAACTTGGAATCAAATTCAAGATGACTATTTTACTTTATCTAATGATGAATGTCAGTTGGAGGACCCTGAGTCCATTTGGGAAATGGAAGAGAATTAGCAGCTTTTAGGTATTTATACTGCACTTCATGGATCCCAGGATCAGTTTCCAATTCCATTGTTCCATACTGTAGTTGATGATATTTTATATTGTATTCAATGAAATTGTGAATCATTACACTTCATGATATTTTATTTTATATTGCACTTCATGAATCATATTCCAAAGTAAAATTGTAGTTGATGATATTTTATGTTGTATTCCATGAAATTGTGATATTTAATATTTTATATTGTGTTTTATATTTTATATTTTACATTAGTCCATACATAGCATTCAATGAGGTTTCATATGAAGGCGCCTTTGAAAGGTAAAGGCAAGATAAGTCCATAATGTTGCGTGGTCGCTGAAACTTGGAACCTTAGAACCAAATTCTGAAGTTTTGAAGTTTTCCAAATCTTTGACCCACCAACTAGAAAGATGACCAAGAAATACTTGCAACTCAACAAAGTGAACCATCAACCAAGTCGGGGAATCAAGAATTTATGAAAATTTAGAGCTTCGCGACAAGGTTATAAAACTCTAAGGATTAGCGACTAAGGTTAGGAAAAGCACCAAAACCACCACTTTGAGTGATAGTAACCACAACAATGAAACTAACCAAAAATCCATCATTCCAATTCCAATAATAGATAATCCATGGTAGAGTACTCAACAAAAGTAGAATAAATCCACACATCATAACTCAAACTCAAAGGTTAGGTATAAGACACTTGCAACTCAATTTCTCAACAAAGTGAACCAAGTCAAGGAATCGAGAAATTATGAAAATTTAGAACTCCGTGACAAAGTTATAAAACTTAGAGGACTAGTGACTAAGCTTGTTTTGCTCCCTTATTTTGAGTCTATCTATATCGTCTCTCTAGCTGTATCATTTTACATGAATTATTAATGAAATTTGATCAATGATCTTTCATTAATCTTCTTTTTCATTAATATTATGCATTGATGTATGTTTTAATTTTGGCTTTGGTTTAATGAACTAGTTAAAGTACCTTGATTAAAGAATGAATTCATATAAATGTTTAGTGGATATGCTAAGTAGTCATGGAGATTGAGTATTGATGTGTGAATTGTAATGCAATTTCACTAAGATTATGAATGCTTGGAATTAAAATCACCTTATAGTTCATATTTTAATTGTGTTAAAAGTAAAACTTGAGCATGTACTCAGTGATTCATCACTCAACTCAATGCTTATTAGATTAATAACATATTAACAATAGTATTAGTAGCATATACAACAATGAACATCAACAATCGTTTAAAGTGTATCTAGAAGTTGAAACCACTACTATGTTAGAGTAAAGGTTTTAACTTAATTATGTTAATTAAGTTACCTTTATTCCTCTCTTAAGATTTCACTTTAGTTTGCATATTGTGACATTTAATAATTATATTAATTTTTAAATGTCTACCTATTAGGGTTTCTTTAGGGTTGCACAATCTCCTTTTATAAGGATTGATCATTGTATTTTATTCTCTCTCTGATTAATATATTTTCAGCTTTCAAATCACCCTTGCTTTTTTGTCTTCAATGTCTTCTTTCTGTGACAGGTTATTTGCATGTAGGTGATCTTCAGGGTCTGTGAGGTTGGCTTTCACAACTTCAACATGGTATCAGAGCTCTAGATCTACAGCTTCCTGTTCATCTTTTGAAGATTTAAGCTTATAGATTTTTTTTTCTATGCAAGGGTTTCATTTTTGGTATTTTTTGCCAGATCAGAGGGGTTTTCCATCATTTTTTGAGAAATTTTCACCTTTATCTCTCAAACAGTGCATGCTAGTGCAAAACGGACCTCATGGGTGCACTCAGAAGGCCCAAAAACCCCTATTTTCATATGAAATGTGATAGGGTTTCCTGAAAATTTATTTTTTAGTGTTTTTGGAAAATCTCAAAATAGTTGTCAAACAAATCCGTACAGATCCATGCAGATCCGTATGAATGCATCAATTTTCGTGCCATCTTTTTGGGTGTCTGCATCAACTTTGAGCTGCCTCAATTTTTGTGCCATTTTGCATAAATTTTCATGCCCATTTTATTTCTAAGCTACCTCTATTTTTGTGCCATGAAGGTTTTGCTGAATATTTTATTAATTTTTTAATCTTTAAATTAATATAATGTTTGGTTTAAAGCCTAAATGAGCATGTTTAGTAAAATGATCATATTTTGAGTATACAGTTTTATTTTTTCAAAAATAAGACATCATCGGAAAGCTGGTTCCGACACTAATCTGATGGTATAGGTGTGGTTTCTGGATTTTTCCGTTTTGATGCTGTTTTCCTCAGTCAAAGTCAGATCATGGTTTTTGCACTCCAGGGGGCGTAACGTTTGCGTCCGAACTCCATTTTTTGAAAACGAATAGGAGTTGGAAAGGTGGTTCTATACTCTTTCCAGATCTGTCATTTATTTTTCTAGAATCTACCCCAGGTACATTTTATTCAGTATTTTGTGTTTTCACAATTTTGTCAATTACTTGGACGTTTTGGCACTTGGAAAGGATCTGTTTGCGTGAGATGGCATATTTTGATCTAATTTATATGTACTGAGGTCAGTTTTCTGATATTTTTTTAATTTGAAGAGTTATCATGGGTTTTTCTACTCACCCTTCAATTGTAGTTCTGGAACGGGGTAATTATGAGTCATGGGAAAAGGGCATACTTACACATTGTAGGTGGCTTAATATTTTGCCTTATTTGTATGATCTCATACTTGAACCAGCCACTTCAGAGGGAAAACTAGCTTGGGATATCATTAGAGATCACATAGTAGGACTTATATTGTCTAGTGTTGATGATGACATTGTGTGGGTTATATCAGACATTGATTGTCCCCACCCACTTTGGACATGTCTTTGGGAGGTCTATGGAGACCCCAATATCTCTCCATTCCTAGAGGATCCTACTTTAGATTGTCTCTTACCCATTGCTTGGAGAGATAATACACCCTTTGATCATAATACTTTAGAGGAGCTTGAGTATTTAGACACCCTTACATGTTCCAATGGATTAGAGGCTTGTCTCATAGTTCCTACTCTTCAGCCTGATATTATACATGCATCATCTATTGTTATTGATGACACTAGTATCACCACATTGGCCCTATGGATTTAGTTCAACATCATGACCATCTTGGTCATTCACTATCTGCTCCATCATGGGATTCTTATCTTGCAGACACATTCTTGTTTGTTGAGTCTCACACTGTAGATTTTGATGATTATTTTGAGGACATTCATCTCCTCTACCTTGATAGTAAGGTTATCACTGTATGCCCACCATTATCTGTTCATTCAGAGGTTGCATTTTAGGATTCTCCACATCAATTTGGATTTGGCAATATTTGTTTCAGTTCAGATAGAGAGATTCTTCAACATCCTCTCATGGCACACATCTTGAGACAGATTGGTTCATCACTCTTCACAGGGTTTCTTCGCCATTTTCCTTTGGATCTGTTTCTTCCCAAGGGGAGGAATGTTATTTTTTTCTTCAAGATCTCTTTCTGGATTCTACATTAGGCATTCACCATTGCAAGAGGAGTTTCTTCATTGTGGGGGGGCCTTCTAGTCTCTTTCTCTCTCTCCTATGGGGGCATCATATTTTGTACTTGTGTGATAGAAGCAGTTCTTGGTGGGTCATGTTGAGTCCTTCTTCTATCTCTCTTCTTCTTTCACTCTTGTATTTCCATCTCTTTTTGGAGAGGAGTTTTTTCCACTAGGTTTTCTCCTTTACTCCACTTTATAGAGATTTGGTTGTATTCGGGTACCTGATCAGGCCTAGTTGCTGGGACCCTTGTTTGCTTTCATGCATTGTAGTTACCTTTTCTTTCCTACACATGTTTGTAGCTGCACTCTTGTTCATCTTAAAGAGGGAGTTAGAGTAAAGGTTTTAACTTAATTATGTTAATTAAGTTACCTTTATTCCTCTCTTAAGATTTCACTTTATTTTGCATATTGTGACATTTAATAATTATATTAATTATTAAATGTCTACCTATTAGGGTTTCTTTAGGGTTGCACAATCTCCTTTTATAAGGATTGATCATTGTATTTTATTCTCTCTGATTAATATATTTTTAGCTTTCAAAGCACCCTTGCTTTTTTGTCTTGAATGTCTTCTTTTTGTGACAAGTTATTTGCATGCAGGTGATCTTCGAGGTCTGTGAGGTTGCCTTTCACAACTTCAACATACTAGAATTTTTCTTCAAATGATATAATAAATAATACAGATAATTGAACATCAACAAATTACTAAAGTCTGAATTTGAGCTTTTAAATTGATTATCACATGAAGGAATACATAGAGGCATTGGCAATGCAAAATTGTGCTCAAATACAACTCTGCATAGAGTTGAGTTGGAACTTGGAAACTCATATTATCAAAAATTAAATCACTGCATCACCGTTTCTAGCAACTTCCACTCTTCAGGTGTTGGAATTGTCATTTGTTCTAATTGATGTTGTTTGACTTGAAGATTTGTTAACAATTAATGATTCAAATTAGAACTTGTCTTGGATTCTTTGGTCAGTTTTGCATTCAGGGTTAGCAATGGTTTGATGGAATCCAAAAAGGTCACCACATTTGGGTTATGAGGAAACTGGTCCAAATCAATCTTCCTTGCATCCTCCATCTTCTCTTTGAAATTATTCTTTCCAACGAATTGATCATTTGTGTCAAAAGCCTCTGGAAAACCAAGCTCTGTGAATTTCCTTACCTTTTCATCTGCCATCTTCATCTTTTCTGCAACCAAATGCAAATATTCCTTTGTTTCATGCCTTCTCAAACAATTTTCAATGACATATGACAATTTCATTGATGTAGCAAGTCGATTAGTAATCCCTTTTGATTTCAAAACATTATCACTGGCTTTGTAGACTGTTTGTTGAATTTGATTTGTTGATTTCTCTAATGCCAACACATTTTTGTTGTCCATTAAATATTTGTTGAGCTTATTATGATGTCTGATAGCATCAATCAATTGAAACATGTCACTCAAATGATTAATCCCCTACATTATTTCATCCTAGAGCTTTTGTTTCATATGCCTCATTGTTTCTCTACAAAATGCAGATAAATTATTTTGACAAGACTTAATTTCATTTTTTGCTTCCATCAGCTCTGCCTCCAATCTTTCATTTCTTTTTCTCTCCTTGTCTAATTTTTGTTCCCACTATGCATTTCCATTTGCAATGCTTAGTCTTAATTTTTCTGAAGTGTATTTTTCCTCATCATACTTCTTGTTGCTCTTATCTAGCCTTTGCTCCAGTTCATTCACTGCAGTCTCATTCTGCTTATCCTCTTTTCTTGTTGATGTAGAGGAAAAAAAATTAGTTATTTTTTCTAATTCATTGCTCTTGTTATTTGTTGCTTTCATCTTTGCTTTCTCATTTTCTAGGTTTGCCTGTAACTTTTCAATTTGAGTCTGCAACCATTTTTTCTCTCTCTATATTGCTTTAGCAATGATGTGTACACCAATTCATTATTCTTCTTTGATACATTCATTTTTTTAGTATTTCTGAGTCTAGAAAAATTCAATTGAAAATTGTTCACCTGGAATTTAGATGGAGCCATCTGATTTTTTGGTTTGTTCTGAATTGTGGGAACAAGAAATGTGTAATCCATGATTTATTTACTTGTGTCAAATGTGGGTAATACCATGGTTGCTGCAAGCTCTGAAGTTAGAGAAGACGCACTCTCGATTAGTTGCTTATTTTTTTTTTATTCAATTATGATTTCTTTTTAAACTCTTCAATGTAATCAAAACCCGAGGATGCAGGAACAATGGAATGCTTGAATGGAAAAGGAATAGGAGTACTTGTAGTTGCTAATGATGTCATAACTAGACTAACTAGCATTGGGGGAGTGCCTAGAAATAACTCCTTTGTGGTGGATCCACTGGTAGTGTGACTTGGAGTTGGACCTGTGAAAATCCTTTGCCTCTTCTATATGCCTTGATCTCCTGGTGTTTCTGTGGTATATTGTGTTGTTGTCCTCTTGTGTGTAATTTGTTGTTGTAGCACATATTGACCACTACTAGTACTACTACCCATACCATTGCCACCAGAGGCAATGCTAGTTGCCCCAAGCCCTCCACCATGGGTGTGTCCTAGTTGTGATTGTGTCTAACCATGAGGATGAGGATTTGAAGCTCTAACAAATAGAATTGTTTCGGCTCTACTTGTTTTCCCTTGGTCTACTTTATTAGCTCTAAGGCCATATTTATTAGCTGGTTTTCTATATTGTACATTTATTACTATAGGAATTCCTTGTCCTTGGGACCCCAAACCACCACCTTCATAACCCATTTTTTCAGCTATGGCTGCTCCTATAGTAAATACTTCTTTTGTGGCCTCACTTAAACCAAGTTTGAAATTGACATGGCTTTCTTCTTCCCTATCATCATCACTTTCTTCATCTTCTCATTCATCTGGATGCTTTATAATCCATAATTTTCTAAACTCGAGATCTTCTTCATTATCTCCATACTCTACAAGAGCTCTTGGATCACCTAGATCCTTCCTCATAGACCAAAAGGTAGTAATTTTTTATTGTGACCAATTTCTTTCTGTAACTTCCTTCTCTAGAGAATTTTCCATTTTTACTCTACTAGATGGTTGATGACTTTTTTCATAAAAGTTTTTTTACCTCCTAATTGTCTTTCAATGCAATGCCATAATTTCTACTAACAATTGTTCAAAATAAATACCACTCTTAGCAACACCTTTCTCCATTGCTACTTTGACCTCATCCCAAGAATCCTTGTTTCTCAAGTTTTCAAGCAAGGGTTTACTATGGTGTTGAATTCTACCTCCAACATTCTTATTGAGCACAATCATTGATTTAATGGTGTCACATGGATCATACTGCCAGTGATAGATAGAATCAAAATAAAAAATAAATCAAAAGATCATGTGCCACACTAAATGCTTTTCTCTTGAATGTCATCCCTCCATATGAAAAAGGTAAAGAAGGAAATAAGGTATTATTCCCCTGACTGCTAAAGTGTCTTTCATTAGTACTCTGCATCTACCTTACATATTCCAAAGAAAAAACTCTTTCTGTCACATGTATTGGAATTTTGTATGGCTATACTTCTGATCCATAAAATTTTAGCACAGTATATTCTTCCATTAAGTACCAATCAACCAATTGTATTTCTTTTCCTAGTGAATGCGGTTTCTACATGACATAGGCAATATAGGCATTGGATTATTTGTAATTGCTTGATGCAATGGAGCCAAAAATTAGTCTACAAAATGACTATAGTTCCTTCGAGAATCATGCAACCTTATAACAATGGTCCATTCATACATTGGAGCCATTTTCTTTTGCTTAGGATTACTATTACCATAGGGTTGAATTTGAAGCTTGCTGGTCTGAAACATTCCTCTTCATTTGAATAGAAAAAGATAGCACAAGTAGGTTGTGAACCTAAATGTCTTGTTGGAACCTCCTTTAATCATTAAAAATTGTTTATGCATGGATTCTACAATGTGCTCAATAAAATTATATTTGGCATGTGGAACACGATAATGGATATTATACATCATTTCAAGGAGGCATGCACCCACTTCCAAATTGCTATCCAGTCTGAGGAAAAATGCTAGCATGGAAATAGTATCTTGAGCCCATTGTTTAAAATATCCAAATCATAAGGAGGCTTATGATCTCCTTTAAATTTGTTTTTATCCTGAACTATTCTATTTAAGAAAGAAATTTTCTCCATTTCATCCACTGTTTCATAATCACTAGCAAGCTTTTCTAGGTCAATGTGGACATTTCCAAATTATTTGGTTGTAAACCCCAAGGCCAACACTTTTCCAAGTTCTTGTACATTAATGGATAAAAATTCTTCTTTGCTATCTTTATTAACAATTTCTCTTTTGTTATCATCACAATTTAGGGCACATACCATGATAAATTATGGTAAAGGGAAAACCTCATGAAACATCATGCGCCCTAATCCAATTACCCACAATGCACCGATACTATTAGTATTAACTTGCAATTGAATTTTATTTGCATCCTTATTCTCATATGAAAATCTAAGTTCTGAGGTACACCTACCATAGGTTTCAAGATCATAAATATCATGGTATTCATCAGTGAAACCTGGGGTTTTAAGCAATTTTGCATAATGTATTTTTTTATCTGACATTGCTCTAGTGGTACTGGTGGTAGACATGTTGATACAATCAGCAATATGAAATTTGTGAATTCCCTATTAGTCCTTAATTTTTCTTAATTCTTAAGCCTCTTAACCCTAAACCTAAACTTCAAAGTTTGACAAAATGAGATTTTAAGAAATGTCAAGTGATGAAACGTAGCAATAGGAATCCTTTAACTTACCCAAATTTTGAATTTTGATTCTTAAAGTTGAAACTGGGTTATTGGAATGGCTTTGTTGGAAGTGGAACTATGAAAACCATCATAGGGTGGTGCACTACAATGAGCAAATTGAAGACTGAAATCTCCCCATGTGTTTACCCTCTTCAAAATAAAATCACTTAGCTATAGAAAGTGCTATTTTTTCGAATATTAAAGTGAATGACACCAAAACGTCTATAGGTTGATCTTTGTTAATCTAACGACTATAGGGTGATTCTGGAGTTTTAAGTTTGCAAGCCTAGCACTTTGTGTATTTCATTCCAGAATGCAACTACAACCATAAATAATAAGCATAAAACATGTGTTTTAAAATTTTTTTAAAGTTTAATGCGCTAGGATTGACATCAAGGCCAAGGGTCCATAAACTTAACGTTGCAAAGACCTTAATAAAATGAATTACAATGTCACATTAATAGCATATTGTGCAACCATTAATAACACTTAACTTGCAAAGGACTTAAAAAAATGAATGACAATGTCACATTAATAGCACAACCATTTATTTTATTACAACTAAATTACAATGTCACATTATTACATAGTACAAATACAAATGTAAGAACAAGCACCAAGCTTCTCCTGGACTGCTGGTGAAAATTTGAAAACGTAAATGTGATACATCTATCTCTGAAAATAAATGGAACTTGTCAAGTCAACCATGAGCTCTAAAAATAAACACATGGGACTTGTTGGGTCAGCCATGGTCTCTGAAAATAAATGCATGGGGAAAGGGGGCCCAATCAAACTAGAGAAATGAGAGTTGTGAAGATACAAAATGTACTTAGCTCCTTTCAGAACTAGACTCATGCAAAAGATGAGGGGTTGTAAAATTGCTCCCATGCAGAAGATGCACACTTAAAATTAATGCATCGGGCTTACCTAGTAGGCCATGGTGTCTCAAAATAAATGTAAGAGACTCTCTTGGCCAACCATTCAGATGATGAGGGGTAGTAAAAATTCTCCCATGCAAAAGATGAGCATTGAAAATAAAGGTATGGGAATTTCTTGGGAAACCATGCAGATGATGAGGGGTAGTAAAAATTCTCCCATCTTCTACTTGTATCTTCCATGCACTAGGATAGCACTTATCTCCATAAGAACTCCTCATCCTGGTTCAAAACCTATTTGAGAAGTTAGGTTCGAACCAAATCAACTTCTTTCCAATTCCTCCCATTCTGAACTTGAAAGAAATTGGTCTTTTACTCTGGAACTACATAACTGGAGGCATGAGAATTTAGAACATCCCCAATAATACCACATCATCTTCTTCCTGAATCCTTATTAAGTTATTAACCCTACAAAATGAAAAGCCTTATGAAAATTCAATGAATAATTTTTGTTTTGCTCACTATCCTTATTTATGGGCCAAAAGTGCCACTACTAGCTTGGTCCCTTGTACACCTCACATGTGTCATGTGTGAGGTTGTGTATAGTTGTGTGTATAGTAACATAGTTACTATTGACTAGTAATAATCGTGATTTGTGCAAACCAAAAATCCAACTTAATCGATACCTCAAGCTGGCTACATGCAAATTTGAAAACTATAGCTCAAGTTGATAAGCTGTCAATTGTCAAAATTGGCAATGCCACGCAAGCTGTTGATTGTCAAAATCACTGGATTATTGACATCATCATCTATGATTCTATAGTACATCGTGCAGTTTTCAATATAAGGCTATCCAATCAATCACTCTAGCTATTCATATGGTATTAATCCACACCACAGCCCAATACCACAACCAAATTGAGAATTTCAATAGAATAAATGAAAGGTAGAGTACTTTGATGCATTGAAAAGAGAATTAAATTTCTCATTTTACCTTAATGATTATCAATGTCCTAATAAGTCACAATAAATTTTGCTCACTTATGCTCAAAACTATATGTTGATTTTTGAAACCAATAATTAATAAAATCTCAACCATTGATTTCTGAAAATCTAATGGTTCTAGTGTTATTCTAAAGGTTTTAGTTCACAATTCTAGTGCTTCAAGGATTTACTTCCAGAATGCATCTATAGTCGTCCATTGAAAATTCATCGAATGTTCCCTCTTTTAAAAAAAACTTTATGCACGTGAATAATTTAAGATGGGGACATCACTAGGTTGATGGGACTCAACCCTCATGATTAAAGAGTTAAGATTTAAGGATTTGTCATAAAATATTTTGGTCTGAATTAGGAAATATTAGACCGTAAATAAGAGTAGGATGACTGATAGACCTAAATAATTAATAAAATTTCAACCATTGATTTCTGAAAATCTAATAGTTCTAGTGTAATTCTAAAGGTTTCAATTCTCAAATCTAGTGCTTGAGAGATATACTTCCAGAATGTAACTACAACCTTCCATCGAAAATTCATCGAATGGTCATGGTCCATAATGTTGCATGGTCACTAAAACTTGGAACCTTAGAACCAAAGTCTAAATTTTTGAAGTTTTTGAAACCTCCGACCCACCGACTACAAAGATGACCAAGAAAGACTTGCGACTAAGGTTAGGAAAATTTGCATTGACACTTCACCACTGCATTTTTTTATTAGTTTGATATTATGTTTAATTCACTAATGTTTTTTTCTTAATCATTTGAAAATAGGTTTAATTCGCCAATGAAATTATTTTTTATGGTTTGAAAGCAGGTTTAATTTGCCAATTGAAATATTTTATTGGTTTGAAAATAGATTTTAATTGCCAGTGGAAAAATTTAAGTGGTTTTAAAATTTTTGCATTTCACTTTGATTTTCCATAGACTTCTAGCAATTAGAAAATATTTGCCAATGGACATTATTTTTTTTCACAAAAAGTGAAAATATTCACCACTAAAATTAATATTTTTATCGTGTAGTATACAAGATTCACTAGGATTTTACACCTTTTCCAAGGGGGAGTTTCTTAAAGTTTTCCCTAGTAGGCACCTATAGAGGAATGTACATAAAGAGAGATATATCAAATGAAACATCATGGGGGATAACATTACACACATGCAATCACATAGAGAAACATGAAAAATAAAAAGACTATTAGGGCACACATGAGTCAACCTAGATAAAGTTGTCTGCATCTCAATCTCTGTCTATATATTTACAGAAGGTGGACAACTAGCCAAAGGGACAACAACAAGTGCAAAACTAGGGGAAGCACCAAGTTCAACACTCTTTTTAGGAGATTTATCATTTAAGCTCATAGAAGAGGAAAATAATGTATTCAATTCATTATGGACTTGTTCATCAATCTTTGTAGTGTCCATGTCATCATCTAGATTAATCACAATGGGAGTTCTAATGATAATGTCTCTCGAAGGATCTTGTTTATGTTTTGGTGAGGGTATAGAATCATCATGCATTGATTCAGGTAAGTTCAGATTTTGATTTTATATGTTGTTCTTGTCTTCTTTAGTTTGTAACATATGAGCAATAGTATGACGTCTATTCCTATGCTCTCTATAACTTCAATTTCATTTCAATCTATTGTCAATTTTTGTTTGTGTAAGAGAGGGTTTTTCAATCATAGGTTTCTTCTCATCCTTGGGAGGAATGGAAGAAACAACAGGTGGTTGCTCAACCACTTACTCTTTAGCTTTGTAAAAATTTTGGACTTTAGGAGGCACAATGGGATTGTTTTCATTATCTCGTGGTCTCTTGTAGGAAATTGTAGGAGGATTTGTTATAGGTTTTTCTTGGATGTTTGGAAGGGCCTTCAGTTCAATCATTGTTTCGTCAAGAATAGGTGGTTCAGTCATATGTTGCGACATGTTTCTAAGAAATAATATTTCTAAATGTTTTTCTTTGAAATTTTGATATTATTTGAAAAGGAAGTCCTCTTGAGCTTTAATAGGTTTCATAGGCTCAAGCCAAAACAAATTTAATGAATAGTTCCCTTGGGAAGACATATGATTAAACCCACTATGATGCACGATAAAGATATCATTGTCAAAGGGGAACTTAAAAAAATCATGCACAATGGAGGGGATGACATTCATGGAGTGAAGCCATGGATAGCCTGACTTCACATGAAATTGGTTTGATTGCGGGATGATGGTGAATGAGACATTTAATGTTTTCATTCCAACTTTTAAAGGGAGATCTATCGAGCCTATCATAGGATAAGCAAAACCATTATGCATCTTGATCCATGATTTTGGTTTATGATATGTATCTTGATAAAGTTCATGCATGAATAGGAATTCCTCAGTGATCACATTCTCTCCATAGACAGGATCAATTAATATCATATTAGTAGGCTTGTTATTGATTCAACCGACTATGTAAAGAGAACCATCAAGTGTGTGTTTAAGTATGTCATTTTTTAAGAAAGAAATGTCAAGAGGCTTTCTAGTTGAGCCCTTATGAGGTCTAACTTCGATAAAGTTGATCAAGGCATGTATTTATTATTCTTTTGTTTGTTTAAGTTCTCATTTAGGAAGCAACTAAGGCTATTGAAAATTTGTGTTCTGTTTCCTATTTTAAGCACTTTCCTTAGATTTTGTAAAGTAGGAATCATACTAATTTCCATGCTTTTAGTAAGGATAATGTTTTGTAAGTTTTCTATGGTTTCATCTAATTTTTTATGTCTTCTTGCGAGAGATGGACATCATGCACATGAGTAGAAGTCATGGGAAATTGAAGTATGTAAACTATGAGCCATAGAGGGTTGATTATCAACACTATTAGAAAGAGAGCTAGAAAACCCAAAATACATGGCGAGTGAGATATCATGGGATGAAATGAGCCTCAAACTACGTCTTACAATAGTATTGCTAATAGGACACCAAGTTGTAAAGCTCATACAATTTTTACAAACTTAGTATGCAAACCCAAAATGGAAAAAGGAAATACAATGACCTAGAATGAAATGCAATTTTCAGATTATAAGCAAGGTAATCTACTTATTACACAATGCAATAGACTAAAAATGAAATGTTGTAAATGCAATTTTGAATTTTGACAATGCACCAAATGAAGCAAATTAAGATAAATTTAATGAATTTGATGAAACGAAATATTAAAAAACTAAAACAAAAATGTAACAACAACAAATAGAAGCATACAACATAGGTTTCAGATTCCAAAAAAAATCAAATCAGCACTTGATCAGGGAATCATTTTCCACCTTGGCCGAATGGGTCCTAGATAAGGGTTTTTGATTATTTTTTTTAATTTTTAGGATTTTTTCAATGAGTTTCAGATTTTAGAAAATATAGTTTCAAGTCTAATCAGGGGCTCATTCACCACCTTGGGTGAATGGGTCTTGGATTTTATGGTTTTTGAACTATTTTTGACATATTTTTAAACATTTTTCAATGTGTTTTGGTTTCAGGTTTGTAACAATAACTTTTAGTTCTAGATTTCTGCAAATATACTATGAAATGCAATTTGGAAAGGTGAATGAAGAAACCTAGTTTGATATGAATATTTTTTTTAATTTTCAAATTCAAATTTATGTGATCTAAATAATATGCAAGATGACTGACTTTTTTTTGTATTTTTTAGATTTAGATGAATGCAAAGAATGCAATTCTAAAACCATAAATGAGATTCAAAGTTTAATGCAAAGTAGGACACCCTAAATGAGATATACTTCAATGAAAATGAATGTAAATAAATGCAAGATCTAATCTAAGATGGAAGAGACTCCTAAAATTGCAATGTTTAAGAAGTTGGGTTCACCATTATGTTACATAGAAAAATAGGGTTCACCAAAATGAATCAACAAGATGATGAACCACTAGCTTATGCTATTAAACATACAATTATGTGTATGATATGATTCCAATAACAATTGGAAATCAATCCTAGCTGTTATAAAAATAATACGAGAAGTTTTGAAATGTTGAAACAATGTGTACCTTACTGAAAAGGTGTTGTTTTGAGGTCATTAAGAACTCATTCACCCAAAGTGGTGAATGGGTCCCTATTAGGTTTTCTAAAAATTAAATTTTTGGTTTTTTCTTCAATGTCTACACTTCCAACTCCCAAGTGACTAGCTCCCGAAAGTATGAAACAAATTCTATTGATAAATTTTTGTGATCTTGTAATGTAGATGACAACTTTGAAACTTTGAAACTTTGACAATTTTTCTTCAATATTGTTCTCCACTTGATCTTCAACCTAAAACCTACAATCACACATCAAAAAGGAGAAAAAATTGTTGATTGTTAGGGAATAGGGTTTTCCTTGGTCAAACCTCATTCAGGTAATTAAACCTTATGTTGAAACAATGAACCATGAACATGAAATATAAAAAAATGATACCTTGGATGGTGTATTGGAATGTAGATCTACGAAATAACATGAAGTGGCCATTTAGAATGTAGATCTTGATCTTGAATTGGATGTGAAACAATTCTTAATTTGTATCTTGAGTGCTACATCAACAACATTAGCTGAACTACATGCTTGATGCACTATGCCTTTGACATGATGATATGATATTGAATTGCTACAATAAAACTTCAATAATATGCCTTTGAATACCTTTGAAATTCTCTATAATGCTCTTGTGAATTCTTAGGTTGATTAGATCTTCTAGGATGAAATTATGTGAATTAACCTTGTATTTATACTTAACTTAAGAATTAACCTCAGAATTCAAATAATACAAGCCGACATCAAATCTAGGATTGAAAATCATTAAAATCCCACCACAAGTATGTTCAAAAAAGGGTGTCCTAAGTAAGGAGGTGTAGTGTAGGAAAAAGTTCACCCTTGAATTTTCACACTTGTTTGGGCCCACCTTGCTTTATTTATCCCAATTTATGTCTGAATTGGTTCCATTTGCATCCACAATCCTAATAAATTATATCAGTTTATGGCTAATCCTGAAAAACATCAAATGATAAATGATAATTTAATGATTTTGGCTATGTGTCGCTACTTTTTGGGTCAGGACTAAAATGGCACCTAGGGAATCTTTGTCCCCCAAAGGTCTTGGGACCCTGATTTCAAAGGCCCCTTAATTGGGTCCCTTTTTGGATTTTATGTCTCGAGCTTCATGCCTCAAGACTAAGACGCCACCTAGGGCATCCTAGTTCTCATTAGGTTATTTTTAGGATTTAATTTCAAATATTGGAAGGTTCACATGTCGGGTTTTTTGTGAGAGCATTCCTAATAGCATAATTGAGTTCACAAGAGCATTCAAGAGCAATTCATCAAGTATTTGGAGCCATCATCAAGATTCAAGCATCATATCAAAGATCTTCTTGCATCATGTGTGTTTTTGAGCTAAAATTTGTGATGTAGGGTTTTGATTCAAAAGAAAATCAAGTCAAGATCTATTGAGAATTCCTTTGATTTAATATCTATATCCAAGCTATCCATTTCACACAAGTTTTTAGATTTCATAACAAGGGTTTGGCGAGTTGCAACATAGCACTTTGTTCATTTGATATTTCCCCCCATTTCATTTCATTTCAAGGTTTAATTACCAACAAGGGGTTTGTCCAAGGCGAACCCCCATTTACTAACAATCAAAATTTTTTTCCTCTCTTGCATGTTTGTGATTGCAAATTTAGGTTGAATAGTTGAAGATCATTTGGAGTGCAGAGTTGCAAAGTTGTCATTATCATGAAAAATCACCTACAGGCTAGATCTAGAAGTTTCAAGACCTAAGATCTGAGAAGAAGGAAGTGTAGACATTGAGCCTCACAATCACATTCAGAGATTTCAAAAATTCAAGATGGGACTAAGTCGATAGCAAGAGCATCTTAGTCCTCCCAAGGGTATTTTGTAGAGATTCTTTCAGATTCTTTTCCATCATACGAAGATTATGTGTTTCCCTTGAAAAATAGCAACGATACTAAGACAAAAATAAGGGCATCTTAGTCCTTCCTAACATATTTTGATAGTGTTTTTGTATTTCCAAAATCATCATCACATTTCTAGACTTCCTAGCTACACACATCATAACTTTTTGTTGCTTAATTTCATCATTTGCACTCATTATTTAATTTTCTTTATTATATTTTGTAAGTTGAATGTTAAGTTGTTAATTTCATCATTATTATATTTTGTTAATTTCATCATTTGCACTCATTATTTAGCTTGGTGGTGAACCCCTCAAAGTTTAAAGAACCCCCTCCTAGGTCTTCCTTCTTGTGAATTGACTCACCTTTGGGTTGATAGTCAATCCAATTTGGGTTCCTAGGACATTCTTGAATGACCTAAGGAGAATAGTGGCATTTCCACCCCTATTTTATTTACGGTTCATTTTGGTGAACACAACATTTTGGAAATTCATGTTTTTTATTTGGAGTTCATTAAGTCCCAAGATCAAAGATGGCATTCATTTTTGCATTGCATTTGCATTAGTGAAATTGCATCCAGGGCTCCTAAATCTTGCATTAGTGAAAGTGCATATAGGTTGTATTTTTACATGTTTGCATCATCTAAAAAAATAGAAAAAATGCATTGTTATTAGCATAATTGCATTTAGAGTCATTCTTCATTAACTTGAGATTGGAAAATTTCATTCAAAATTGCATCTTGTTTGCATCATTTTATTCATGTTTTAAGAAATGGGATCTAAACATCCATTTAATGGTAGTCATTTGAAACATTTCATAAGTTGGATAGATTAATTTGCACACAATGTTAGTATCTTTCCTTTCCAAGTATGCTAATAAAAATATCATTAACAAGCATGATAGTCATCCTTCCTATATTTCCTAGTTATGAGAGTCTCTTAGTGCAAGAGAATGACAATGTTGACACACTCGATAGTTCCACACCCTCTAATATCTCTTCTATTTGTGCGAATGAAGTGATAGAAGAAGATGAAAGCATGGACAATCATGATAATTATAGTTCCTCATCTCCCAATATCTCTCCTACATGTGATGAGATATTTTGGTGCTAGAAGATACACCCATTGAGAATCATGAAAATGTTGAAATCTCCTCTTCTATAACCTCTCATACTTTGGAAGATATTATGGCACAAGAGAATGAGATCATAGAAATGTTAATTTCTTAACATCACTCAACCTAGTCTACATTCATCTCCAAACTCATCCCCTATTTGTGAGAATATTTTTGTGAGCAATCATGACAATCACATTATTTATGAGGAGGATATGTTGGAATTAGATAATCAAATCTTTAAGGCCTATGAAAATCCTCTTTATTTTTCTTGCCCTATTCTAGAGGACATTATTGGACAAAGTGATGTAATCATAGATAATCACACTTCTTCTTCTCCTAATGCATTCCTACTTGTGAAGAAAATATTTTGGGATTAGAAGAACTATTCATTGAAATTCATGAGAATATTCTTGCTCCCTTTCCTAATGTTTCCTCCATCCAAGAATACATAATTGAGAAAAAGGGTCCAATCATTGAAAAACAAGAATGTGATGCTTTTCCTTCTCTTGATGCTTCCCCTACTTGTGATGGAGTTGTTAGGTTCCCAAATATGCACCCTATTTGCTAAGCTTTAAATGAACTCAACAGATTTGGACTAACATGGGACTACTTTTAGGTTGTGGGTAACCTGTTCGAAAGCAGACCTCCAGATTATGGGTCGGCTTCCCCATTTGATGTCACCTAACTATTAATCTCTGAAGGTAAAGGGTAAGGATTGCATGAAAATAAACCTAATGCTGAAAAACCTAAGGTGATGTACCAAAAAAACCTAGACCTGTTAACAGCTTATCACATTCAAATTAATATCACAAAGCTAGACTTACACAACTCACTTTCTAATGTAGTTTACATAAATATTTCATAAGAAGGTCTATAAATAATGCTATTAAAAGTAAAACAAAGATTTCACAATTAACAACACCACTAACAACACAACTTACAACCTCTAAACATATACCTTCTGCTAAATAGATGCATAACATGAGATAAGCTTGCAAGGAAAAGATATATTTTCACAAGACAAAATGATCAATCATTAACAACATACATGAGAAATAGGAAATGAGAAGGTAAAAATGCTCTACTTTATTAATTCAAAGTGCTTACTATATAATAGGCCCATCAGAGTTACAATACTGCTCCATGAAAAATAGCTCCAAAACAAAGCTATCTTGGTGCTAGAAAGAAAGAACTCCCTCAAATGTTCAAAATGAACATACTTAAACGAAAACCCACTAAAACCCCTCACACAAGTGCTTCCAGAATATTATGTTCAGATACAACAGAAAAGGCCAAAAAGAGCCTTCTAGAACTCTCCAAAATTTCATCCACATGAAGAAAAGTTAGGCCAAGTCAATAGTCACCCCAAAAATGTGACAAAAAATTCCTCCAGATAGCCTCCTTTCCTCCAAAATTAGTCAAAACAACATCCCACACATTCCTCGCCTCTACAAGTCATCATTGGTCCTCATACAAGACTTGACCATATTCTCCATCATGCAATATGTGTGTTTTTTGAAATCACATGGATTTAAAACATTAAAGATAATGACTTTGTTTAAGTGATTCATAAAACATCACTTAACAAGTCACTTTACAATTCAAGCACAAGATAAGGGACCCCACCATTAATATGTATTACATTTTCATTTAAAAAGAAAATTGAGAGTGATTTTCAAATCACTTACATGATATCTTCCAAAGTTGGAAAAAAATGCAACACATAATATTCTTTCTAAAATCCTTCAAAAGTTTCAAAGGAACTTGACTATATCAACCTATCACACTCTGCATTTTACTCACACATGGCAATACACATGTGTGGAAAGGCATCATAGTCTCCAAAATACTTGGCCAATATGGACAACCTCCAAATTCCTTGGAAAGCATATTCCAAGTCACATGATGTTGGGAAAACACAAAGGCATCACATTTGTTGCATGGCACACTCCATATGTGTTGTATTTTTTGAGGACTTAGCACAAAGTTTGAAATAAAGGGAAAAAATACCTAAGGCATAAAATGCCTAAATGAATAGGCAAAGTTTCGGCCCCCATTGCATTTACCACATGTTTTGAATTTTAAAACATGGGATAAAAAATCCCATCGGCACTCAAACAAGGTCAAACCCTAATCAACAAAGATACTGACCATGGGGGAAAAAACATCATTTTGTTAGTGAAGAAACTCTAGAACACTCTGCCGTGATGGGGTTTGAAGAAGACACAAAAAATGGTGCTTCTCTTGGCTGATTCTTAACAATTTTTTGATAAAAATGCATGGAACAGTAGGTAAATTGTGAATGTTGCACAAAATTTGAATTTTCTACCTTTTTTAGATGCCATCTCATGCATTTCAAGCACAACCTGTAGCATTTCCTAACCACTTTGTGTGCCATTTTTCTCTTATGTTGTTTCTCTCCTCCATCAACCACCATGATCAAGTTTGATTGAAGCTCGACAGGAAGATTTAAGTGACAAAACCCTACACATTCCAATGCTTGAGCTCGGGTAAGCTCCCAACCGACCATTGTATTGACTTTTTCCTCCTTTATTTAGCAAGAAAAGCTCGAATGGAAGCCTTTTAATGTCTTTCATTTTCTTTCAAACTCTCATGATAGCATTTAAAACACTTCATTACTCTGCAATTTTGAATAAACTCATCTCTTTTATGTTGCTTTCATGAAAAGAATGACTCACTAGTCGCGGCTATGAACATAAAAAGTGTGTCTTTATGTAGCTCGACTTCACTTTTGAAAACCTTCATGTTGTCGTTTGGTTTTTCTTGTATTTCACAAATTTTAACAACCCAGATGGGTTTCTTGGAATGTAGAAGGAAAGGACTTGTTGTGGGCTAGGCCTCCATCTTTGCAAACTGGGTTTTTCTACATTCATGATTTCTGCTTCATTTTGAATTTTAATTGCAAAACTTTTTTTTGGGTTTTCTGTAGGATATTTCTATGAATCTGCACCTATTTGTTAAAGAACTCAAGTGGGTGTCTTGATGTCTTGAAGAAATTTAGATTTTCTTGTAGAAATGCATAAGGTTTTTGTAAATGCATTCTATTTTCTATAATCTGTAGCAATGTTGTTCCATTTTTTGAAACCCCAGGTGGGTTTTCCACATTTTACAAAAAAAGGTCAATTTTAACCAAGGCCTGTCATAATGCATGAAATGGATTTCAGTTATCATTCTTGTAGAATGTCTTCATTATTGTTACCTCTGCATTATCTTCTCATAATAAACCTAGATGGGTTTTTTTTATTTGAAAGAAACTCTAGATTTTGTTGCGAAATGATTCAATGTTAGTGTGAGCATAATTGAAAGTTTCAATCTGTTGCAACAATGTGTTTTTTGTGAGCATCTGAATTGATTTTATGCATTTCTTTTTGCAGAATGTTTTTAAAACACATAAACCCCAAAGTGGGTTTGGTCACTGTGAATAACCTCTACATTTCATTTTCTATTTAAGAGCACCATACTCTTCCTTTGTTGGTGATACCTCTTCATGTTCACAACACTCATGCTAACCTCTACATTAGCTTCAAACACTTGACAAAACATTATTGTATGCAACTTTGACACCATGATAAATATAATGGACTACCTCATAAGTCATTCATGCTTGAATGTCCTTCAAGTGCATAGGAAAAATGAAGATAAATTTGTAGCTTATTATCTTCATTGTAGTAGATGTTCACAATGTTTGAACTTTAAACTATGCTTTTCACTTACTGATGATGTTCACTATGAAATGAATCATGAATGTAGACTTGCATTATAATTCAAGAAACCAATAATGAAATGCACTCCCTCTACTGGGTTCTTTTCTCCTTTGACTGCTCTTTAACATGCAAACATTACCATTAAGCATGCTTTGTGACCAATCACTTAAGGAAGGTCTACTAGATGTTCATAAACATTGGACTATGATACTAGTCATGTCCTCATTTTTTCCTACCTTTGCAATTTGAATTATTAATGTGTGTGGCCACCCCTCAAGATTCTTTCATGATGATAATTGCCCTGATTTTGTCTCATCACTATAATTTCTCTTTTGTTGTCATGGATTTTGATATGGATGCATGTTGTCATGATGCAGAAATCCACTTCAACTTCCTACCATTTTATGACTTTCCTTGTTGACTATCTCTAGGCACTTTATTCTCTTTACGCCTTGTTGTGCACTCTTTGTGGTTGACCTACCACTATCATGAATTCTCTTCTCATTGTGAAATTCTTGGAAGATTGATCTGCCTCTTTAGGCTCTCAAAACCAATGCTCCTTTCCTTACTCTTCCTCCACACTGTAGGTCTGTGACTAGGTGGATGATGTTTTATCAGAATCTCTATCACTGCTCTTGATTCTCTACATTTGTCATTGTTTAATACCTTTCTTCCAGGTTTCATGATTCCTATTAGCATGTGATTTTATTAAGGCATGTGGGGCTGCTCCTTTCATTACATGGCTATCCATAAGACATCATTTATTTCAAGGCTTTCCTTTTGTCTATGCTTAGAGGAATTATTTCCAGAGGAAACCATTTGGCAACGTGCTCATTCATTGACATAAGTTGATAGCCCAGTATAGAGAGTAGAGGACCCCTATTCTTTGTGTTATGACATAGAAATTGTATCTTGATCACATCATATGAAGGTTCCAATTCTGTCATTGATCCCTTGTAATGGAATGTTCATAATAGGCATATCTTTGTGTCAACTAGAGTTGATGTTTCTTGAATGTATTTTCCTTTTGTGCCTTTCCTTATTAAGGTGTTGTCCTTTATACTTGTATCATGACCTTGACTCAACCATTGTTCTCTTTTTGGTTATGTGTAATAAATACACACCATCGAGCCTTATTTTAATTTTATTGGACAACCACATGTCAACTATGTGGGTGACCTGAAAGCTCACCTTCCTATGTGATGTGTGGCTGCCCAATAGGGTTACAGTGAGAGGGTCTTGACAAAATATTGGAATGGTTCCTCATTGTTTAAGAGATGCATAATTGAACTTGATGCATCTATGAAGTCACTTACTTCGTTCATAAACATATCATGGATCTTCTTAAGAAGATTGAAGGAAATATCAGAAAAATATGTTGCATCTTTTGAATTTGATAATGAAAGTTGATCAACTGGTGTGATTCCATATTGATTTAATGCATTGATAATAGATAAATCTTTGATCAAGTTTCTCAATTTCCTTTTTCTTTCAAAGCATGTCGAGCTCTACACTTGTGGGAGCCACATTTAATCCACATGTTTTATTTAATCTGAATCAGAATAGTAATCAGACTTGTTCTAAATCTGCACATGAAGCAAATAGTTAGAAAATAAATGCATATGTTGGATGTGTTTGATGACCTTGTTGTTTTCTAGGACATCCAAGGTTTGAATTCTTATTTTATGCACTTATGGATCAGTTTATACATGCATAGGTAGGTGTGTAAGGATTGAGATTTTTCATTTCTTAGAGCCTCACTCTAATATCATTTCTTTTTCAAATGTAGGGGCTAGGAGCACTACAGAGCTCGGGAGGACTCAAGCAGCTTGGAGAAATAGTAGTAGGTAAATTGGGCAACCTTGTAACCATTCATTCTTAGGCAATGACTAGTCTTCATTCTTACATGAACATTCATTTGTTTTTACTTATTCATGTATAAATTGTCTTTATATTTCCATGGAATAAGTAAAGTTAGTCCCTTGGCTTGTGAGGGACATGTACACTTCATGATTATCAATAAAAGATCACATTTGTATACATATGATTCTCTTTTCTCATGTGCCGTAATTGCAACATTGAAATGAAAAAATGTAATCTGTTTCAATTGAAAATATTTTTCATGCATATTAAAAGTAGCATACTATGGTTTATCTTTTAAATGTTTAAATGAACACAAAAGAATAAACACTAAACTTGATTTCAGCTGAAAGCTAAAAATAAATTAATAGGAGTTACTCTACAAAACCTATTCATGGAATGTGATCAAAATCTTTTTTTCTTCTCTCTTAAAAACTCTCTTACTAAGGTACATAACATGGTGCAAGAGAATGAGAGGATTGATGCCTATCTTTTAAATAATAAGGTAACTTTGTTAGTTGAAGATGATGGAGTGAAATTAGACTCCCCTTCACTAAGAGATCACAAAAATAAGGATAAGTTTCTTGAGGTTATGCACATTAGATACCCCTTGAAGTACTCTCCTGAGCCTAAACTTATCATTTATCCACCCTATCAAAAACCACAAGTTCAAAACAAACCCGTCCTTATCCTCGAACCACCTAAGGACAATTTTTTGAAGAAACTGAGTTACAATACCATTGCTCATACATACAAAACTAGGAACAATCTGCAACCAAGAAAAATACCTTCAACATCCCTCCCATTACCTAATCCTATCTTTCCTAGTGCCCCTCATTTGCCTTCACAAAGTGGAAAGGAGTATGATATTGTTGAACTTAAAAATACTCATGTGGACCTAGATCCTATACATGCAATAACACAACAAAAAAAACATTAGTAAGATTTAATTCAAGTTAGGATATAGATCCCTCAAGAAATCCATTTATCAATGCTCAAAATAGGAAAATGAAAGCAATACAATGAGAAATCAATAAAAGAGATTAAATCCTATGAAAGCAATGTAAATTCTTGATATCTTCAGGGAGTTGGTGCCAATTTGATGTGAAAATTGGCCCTTTCCCAACTCCAATGGTGTGATGAAGATGATTTGATGAAGATTGATGAGTGCTCCAAAACAAAATCTGCATAACCTAGATATAAACTCAATAAGATGGATGAGGATTGCTATAAATTTGAGTATAGTAAGTTAACTTAGGTTGTGGATGATCAAATGAGGAGATTAGCCTCTTATTTACATAATGTCAAGTTGAGGAGATGTCCAAAATAAAGCAATGTAGGACTAAGAATTAACCAATGACAAAGTGACACTTGTCAATATGTGAGTGGATGAAGGATATTCAAGTTTTGAAGAATGTGTCAATAAATGCATATATTTGAATTTTGAAATTGTTGAAATGACATGTAAGAGGGAAAGAAGGTGCATTGAATGCAACTTGGCTCAAGGAAAAAGGACCTTCCAAGTGGAGTAAATGCCTTGTTGGAAGAACAAAGTCCACTTGGATTTTGAATTCAAATTTGAGGAATATTTCTTTAAAGATGCCTTGTGAGAGAAAATAGAGATTTAATAAATGAATTAAATCTATTTTCACATGCAAGTTGCAAAAGCTAGAGGATGGGACATGAGAAGAGATTAAATTAATCAAGGTTAATTAATTTAATGAGAGATTAGAATGATGTGACATATTGATTTAGATTTATTGATTGATTTAAATCAAATATGAGAAAAATATGGTTTCAAGATTATTAAATAAAGATTTTTTTTTATTTAACCAAATAAGGTTTTAATTGATTGATTAAATCAAATAAGGTTTTAATTTTTTTAATTTAATGGATGAACTTTAGAGATTTAATCAAATAAAATTGATTTTTTAATTAAATAGGGATAATTAGATCAGACTGATTGATTTAATTAATGAGAAAGGATGACTTAATTAGATAAATGATTTATTCAATTAAGAGAATAAAATTGATGAATTTAATCAAATAAAGGTATTTGATTAAATGGTTAGACCGAAGGATGATTCAGGATGAAGCGATGTTATTGGTCGGGATCAGATGTACAATGTCAATTAGTAAATTTTATGTGTCTACATTTTGCCCCTCTTTGAAGTAGTGCACTTGTTGTGCTGGTTCAAAGAATAAAACGATCTCGATCAAAAGCCATTTTTTATTTATTTAAAAAAAAATTGCCTCACTGCTGCCCTGACGAAGGAAATTATGGTAGCATACTTCACCCTCGAGAGATCAGATGAGAATTCTAATTTTTTGGGTGATCTCGCGAAAAAGAGGACAATGTACCTGACAGGTCCAAAAAGGCTCTGGGAGGTCAAAAAATGAGGTAAAACACCAAAAAATGGTGCAAAAAGGGCCCTCAGACAGACAAAAATAGAACCAGGGTTCCAAAACCCTAGTAGGATGGCCGAACGAGGTAAAAAAACCCTAATTTTAAGGCTTAAATAGGCCTCGAGGGGCCACATCTAGTTCATTTGAATGCATTCACCCTTAAGAGATTTTGCAATTTGAGCTTTGATTCCCTAACAAGATGGCACAATGACAGCTCCCATTGCATATCTCTGACCGAGTATGGACATACCAGCGACCTCCTGGCATCTGTGCACCGGTATGTGATCCTTACCTGAGCTTCGTTTTCATTTTATGCACTTATTTATTACTTTTTAGAGCTAGGTTTCTTTCAGTGGTGCAATATAGCGCCACTAAAATTTCAAATTGGACCATTCAATCCTCCAAACTGAACTGCTATCACAAGATGGACTAACACGATGGAGTTGAGTTTGAAAAGATTCCTCAAACTCTGATGCCTTCATGAAATGGAGTGCTGGACTTTCAAACTTTGACGTTGTGGTGGATTTTGGAATTAGGGTTCGGGGTGTTTAATCAAAGTGCACCGCCGTAGTGCAGTTTGGGATTTTGAGACCCTAGCGTCACTTTTTGCAAATTTCAAATTGCGACGCCTTCATAGTTTGCAATGCTGGACTAGGTTTTTAAACACCCGGGATAAAATTTCTCAATGATTTTAACACGGTGATCTTTCCTAATGTAGGAGGGGGCAAGGGAGCTCTATTCTCATGAGCATAGATCGTAGGAGATATTTGGTTATTTGTGTGATCTGACTGACAGGGAGCATGATCGACTGCGAGAGATGGGGCTATGGTATATTGCTTATGCAGCGCCCATGTGGATCCACCTTGGCATGATGTCTGCGCTTGCCGAGAGATGGCATAGTGAGACATCATCGTTTCATCTTCCTACCAGCGAGGCCACCGTTACCTTGAAGGACATGTGGCACATCCCTAGATTGCTGATACATGGTTGGTGAGTGATTCATGATATGGATGTCGGACAGGATTCCTACCATGCAATCCTAGCCACATATGAGATCATGTTTTGTGAGGGCCAGATAGAGCTAGAGCATCATCAGTTGCTCACATCACCATTCTGTCTAGTGATAGCCACTATTATTTCAGGTCTTGTTTCTCTAGATTGACGAGGCCAATATTTTAGTCCTAGTTGGAGACTTTGCTGGGAGCAGATGGTTTGCGACATGCCAATCCATTTTGCATGGGGTTTGGTTCTTCTTGCCTCCCTTTACAGGGATTTACACGAGTATGCGTACTTGGACGACCGATCACTTGGTGCAGGTGTCGTGCTTCTTCATGTGTGGGCATGGGAGCACATCTCCATTCTTTGGTCATAGATTTTTCAAGTGCCAGTCAGACTAGATGATCCAGTGGTTTGGCATTGCAAGGGCGGTTTGTCCCTTACACATACCAGCGAGCATGGGATCCCTCACTGGAGGAGGGTTATTGATGAGATGGCATTGTTTACATGGCATCCCTACCTTGGTCGGCCTAGATGGATCGATGATTTACAATAGTTATTCTTTGCACAGTAGGATTGGTTTATGCAGGAGTGGGAGCATATGATTATTGAGCGATATGTACCCAAACGAGTTCAACGTCAGTTTAGGGAGGTACAAAATAGGCTAGATGATGGTTATGTGGCTATTTTTTCTCATACAGTGTCATAGGGTGCCTGGGGGAAATACATTCCTTCCCATGAGGTAGTTGACAGTTTTAAGATGTTGGTGGCCCAACCATGGGCATATGATTAGGGGGTTGTAGATCTAGGAGTTACCCAGATGTACAAAGATTGGTTTCTACCATCTCTGCATTTGACAGTTCCAGGTGTACCCATAGATTGACGGAGAGCTAGAGGTACAAGAGTAGGTCGAGGATGAGGGGCTGGTGGTCCTCTAGGAGGAAAACCAGTATAGGATCAGCCTACACTGGTCCAGCCACCGTAGATCCAGCTAGGACAGGCTCAAATGGATCAGCCTCATGCTAATGTATAGATGTAGGATCGAGACCAGGGGCTAGAGGGTGGACATGATGAGCACCAGGATCAGGCCACCACACCACCATGAGCTAGGGGTGAGGACTAGCCTCATGTCCAGCCTCTACCAAGACAGCCAGATCTGAGAGATAGGTTGATAACATAGTTGTAGGCCCAAGTGTAGGCCTTGACAGCAGAGAGAGATCAGGCCTGTGCAGAGAGGGACCAGACAGTGTTATAGAGGTAGGCCACAAAGCTATAGGTAGTTGCAGAGATGGTCCAGAGACAACAGTTAGAGAGCACGACAGCCTCCTCCTCTCAGAGCACAGTGCCTCTTCATTCTTACAGGGAGGCCATCTGAGAGGCAAACTATTATCATTTGCATTATCATCAAGTCGTACCCAAAGCATCCTGGGCCCTAGATTACTCACAGCGGACCAGCCACAGATCGGTAGAGGGTCGTGGTGACAAAGGTGAGGGCAACACATAGGAGGGTTAGACCTCATTATGATTGAGATATTATTCTTTTGTGCCATATGGGCTTATTTTTGATAGCATGTTGGGCCTTTTTGTACTTATTGATATACACATGTACAATGATCCAATTATTTTGTACTATGATAGTTACTTGTTGATATATAAATGAGATGATGGTGTTGATATGATGTGTCGTGTATCATTTATTTATTATGCATTTATGGATGGTTCTATTTCTATATGCTATGCAATAATGTTATGGTGTTATGCAATGTATATATGGATGCATTTCTTTCTGATGGTGTATGCGTTATGTGATGGTTATGTGACTAACAGATCTATATTATGCTTCTAATGAATGATGACATGGATTTATATGATTATGCGATATGGATGGATGGTAGATGATATGAATATTTATATGATGATGCAATCTATATGATGAATTTATGTATGTTGATGCACATTCAATGATTTATGCACTAATTTCTTTTTCAATTTCCTTTTCTGTTATGATGGTGATGATGATCTGAATGCAGTGATCATGATATGTGGCTATGCATTGATGAATGTATGTTATTTGTCATGTATGATATGCACTTGTGATGATGTTATTATGTGATGTTTATATGATGTGAGATGTTATGCAGAATGATATGGAGATGATTTATGGTGTATATGCAAAATGTTATGTGAATAATGATATTATAATGTATATGTGAAATGCTATAATGAATGTTTTTATGAGATGTTCTATATAATTATGGATAGATGTATGCAAAATTATTGTGGTATGGTGATTTGTGAGATTTTCTATATGATATGGATGGATGATGGATGATATGTATATTTATATGATGATGCTTTATGCAAATGGATGCAAATGCCTAATCTATGATGCGATGCAATGTTGGTTAGATGATTATGCCATGGATTATATGATGGATTATTTATATGCAAATGTTTATGCAATGTTATGATTATGAGATATTTTAGAATAACAAATCTATCTTATATGAATATGAGATTATCAATATTTCTATATGATATGCCTTGTGCTGGCAATTTGTGGATGCAAGATTTAATGATGGTGATGATTAACTGTCATAGTACCTTGTTAGCATGAAAAAGCAAGAAGAGATGGAAGAAATAAGAGATTTCAACAAAACAAAAGATGATGATGATTATGAACATCTGTCATGGAGTTGGGGTTTTCAAAGGGCCAATTATATTATGTTTGATAACACACATAAATATGATGCATCAAGGTATTAAGAACTAGGATGACGTATTTAGTATGATGGACTTTGATTTGACAATCAGACATGAGTTCTCTTGTTCACACCTGGCATAAGGAAACCTTAATAGGATGTACTTCAGGTACTTCAAATATCTTGGACCAAAACATAGAAAGGAAAGCCTTCCTATATGGTCAATTAAATATCTAAAACACCCTCTGTGCATACCTAAATTAAGCAAGTATTCGCTGAGGTTATATTGCAAGAATGTCCAACAAGTGAAATAGATGAAAGGATCATGATCATTTCCCCATTCCTATCTCTCTAAATCTCTTTGCTGGGGACATCATTGAGAGGTCCTTGGAATGAGTAAAATAAGATAAATCAAAAGAAAAGATCCAGTACACAAACAAGTCAATGTTCTTCAATACCTCTAGCCAAGACTAAACTATGGTGATGCCTGATGTTGATGTCCATTGTAGGAAGGATGCATCCTAGGACATGATGATATCAGATGATTTGATATGGGACTGATTTGATGATAGGCTTTTGACACAAAGAGTTAACCAACTTGTTTATGCACTAACCTAGATTTTGAGATTTTGACTTTTTGACTTTTCACTTTTTAACCTACTAGACTTTCTTGCAATTGTTTTACCAAAGGTTGAAGATGATGATCATTTATTGTGAGTGATGTTATTGCAGGTGAAAGCAAGATGGGATGGATGAATTTTTCTTTTCAAATATTTGATTTTTTTTGGAGTTTTGAAATGTTTTGAGGTTGCTTTTGGTATTTTTTGAGATTTTATAAATGTTTTGATTTTTTGATTTTCAAATGTTTTGGGGGTTTTTTGAGATTTTGACCAAGAGACTAATCTAAGGACCTATCCTAGGGGCCTCGGGGTCTAATCAACAGATTAGCCTTGCCTACGTTATACATGCAGAGACCACGTAGTTCGACTGACGACTTGACTGATTTACAGATGAGGATATACATGATGAAATGTCAGTTTATTATGACGGACTCCTAAAGGATTGACCTAAGTGTCTCAAGGGATGATCAAAGATAAACCTTGCCTACATTCAAGGCGCAAAGACTCGTAGTTTGGCTGATGACTTGACCAATTTAAAGATGAGGATATACATGATGAAATGTCAGTTTATTATGACAGACTCCTAAAGAACTGACCTAAGTGTCTGGGGGGATGATCAAAGATCAACCTTGCCTATGTTTAAGGCTCAGAGACCCATATTTCGACAAGACGACTTTGTTTTTTAAATTTTTGACTGACTTTTTGACTTGTTTTTGAATTTTGATATGTTTTGAATGTTTTTGGATTTTGTGATTTTTTGATGTTTTTGGATTTTTTGGTTTTTTGATGTTTTTTGGATTTTTTGGTTTTCTGATGTTTTTTTTATTTTTTTATTTTAGGAGTTCAAGAATATACACAAATCTGATCCGATGAGAACATTCCCCCAATGTGATGCAATAGACTACTCCGATAAAGGTAGGACAAACTAACCTTGAGGATGGGTCAAGTAGTACTAGGAGGGATCATGATATGCACACAGGACCAAGCTATGATGCAGATGCAGGTGGATGAGTGATGAATGGAGATATGAATGTGATGGATGATGGAAATGTAATGGATGGATGATGAAGAACAAGCCGTAAAGATCTTGGTGGATGTAAAGTGCTTATTTACACAAGGTGCCTATTTTCCACGTTTTCACCAAGGTACTTGCACAAAGTGCCACCGAAGTGGTTTTCACCAGAGGATGATTTTTTTCTTTATTGTTTTTGATCCTTTTTCTATTTGTTTTGGATTTTTTTCTTTTATTATTTTTTGTTGTCACCAAGACGGCTGTTTTCCAGGTTTTCATCAAGGTAACTATTTTTTTAGGACATTTTCTGATTTTTTTTTTTTTTGGGTTTTGTACCTTGAAAGATTAGGCATAAAAAATTTTGAGGTGGGAGTTGTTCATGGGCTCCTGCAAAGGTTCCCCTTTAGGTGTTGATAATTGATATGCCCCTGACTTATAGCTTGTTGTGATAAAAAATGGTCCCAACCAATTGGGTTCAAATTTTCCTTTGCTATTTGGATTTGGGACGTTCTTATGATTTTCCTTTAGTACCAGTTCTCCAACTTACAAAGTCCTGCTTCTAATTTTCTTGTTATAGCTCCTCTTGAGTCTGTTCTGATAGACTTGTAAATGATTTAAAGCATCTAGACACTACTCATCTAGTAGCTCCAGTTCATTTAGTCTTGATACTTGGTACTCTTCATCCGTGATGAGGTTTTGTAATGATATTTTTAGTGACAGGAGCTTGATATCAATGGGGAGTATTGCTTTTGATCCATAGACTAGGGATAAGGGGGTGGTGCTAGTGGGTGTGCAGATACTAGTTTGGTAGGCCCAGAGGGCAGGATTGAGTTGCAGATGCTAGTCACGACCTGTGTCATTGAATTTTTTCTTGAGGATCCTTAAAACGGTTTTATTTGTGGCTTCTACTTGGCCATTGCCTTGGGGATAGTATGGGGTGGAGAAGCAATGTTGGATTTTGAATTTTGCACACAAATTTTGAACATCTTGATTCTTAAATGGTGTCCCATTATCTGAGATAATGGCTTGTGGGACACCATAGTGGAAAATGAGATAGTTCAGGATGAACTTTGATATCTTCTTCCCAGTTATATATGTCATGGGTATAGCTTCCACCCACTTGGTAAAGTGCTCAGTGGCTATGATGAACTTGTGGCCATTAGATGAAGTGGGAGTGATTTTTCCAATGAGATTGAGTCCCAATTGCGAAAAGGGCCATAGTGTGATGATGGGATGAAGTTCTTGAGCTGTAGCATGGATGAGGTCCCCATGTTGTTGACATTGTAAGCACCTTTTGACATAGTCATGTGCCTCTTTCTCCATAGTGGGCCAATAATACCCCATCCTCAGCAATTTCTTGGCCAAGCTCATTCCACTCAAGTGTGAGCCAAAAATCTCATTGTGCACCTCAGTTAAAGTAGTCAAGGCTTCATTAGTATTAAGGCAATGTAATAAGGTTCCCTCTATGCTTCTATGGTATAAGGTATTTCCTAGGATGAAAAACCTAGAGGATTTTTTAATAAAGGTTAGTTTTAAGCTTGAGGGTAAGTCCACAGGTAAGACACCTATTCATAGGTAAGTATAAATGTCATGGTACCAGGGATCACCAGGACCAATGATTTCACACACAAATTCTGACTCTAGTACCTCGAATGTGGGCATGAGAAGTTGCTCTATCAAGAATTCATATTTTGGGACATTCTGAGGGATGTCCAATAGGGATCCAATCATTGCCATGGCATTTGAAAATCTATTGTTGGCTCTGGGTATCTGCTCAAATGTGATCTCGATAAAGGATTCCTTGAGAGTCTCCACTAGTTTCTTATATGGAGTGAACTTATCATCCTTAGTATGGTACTCACCGTTCACTTGGTTTATTATCAGCTGAGAGTCTCTGTATACTCTGAGGGACATGATGTGCCACTACACTACTATTCTGAAACCTATGGTTAAAGCCTTGTATTCTGCAATTGGTGTAGGGGAATGCTAATTTATATGATCTAGGTATGCAGTCCCCTTGTGGGGTGATAAAGAAGACATTGGCTCCTGATCCATGTTACATGTATGAGCCATCAAAGTAAAGTTTCCAGTGGTCAGCTATGTTGAGATTGAAGATGGATTCCTCTAGAAACTCTTAGATGACAGGATTCTCTGAATAGATTGGTGCTTCTACAAGCTGGTTTGCGATGACTTGACCTTTGATTGATTTTCGCTCCACACATTCAATGTCATACTCTAATAGTATCATGACCCATTTAGCCATCCTTCCAATGACCATTGATTTTGACAGTAAGTACTTGAGAGGATCAATTTTGGTGATGAGTTTGACTTTGTGGGCCAACATGTAATGTATGAATTTATGTGAAGCAAACACTACTGCTAAACATGATTTTTTGATGAATGAGTAGTTTAACTCATGACCGACCATTGTCCTGCTGATATAATAGATGGCCCTTTTTGTTCCATTTTCATCATGTTGAGCTAGAAGAGCTCCAAGGGCTGTTGTTGTTGACACATAGAGAATTAATGGCTTTCTTGGGATTAGTGGCATGAGGACTGGTGGTGTAAGCATATATTCTTTGATCTTATTGAAGGCTTCTTCACACTTGTTATCCCACTTGTACGCTACTCCCTTGTGAAGTAGGTGAGAGTATGGATTATGTTTATCTGCCAGTTATGCTATGAATCTTTAGATGGACTGAAGCCTGTCTTGGGTGCCTCCATCGTGAGGATTGATTTTACCTTAGCAGGGTCTACCTCAATACCTCTCATTGAAACTATGTATCCTAGCAACTTTCCTAATTGTACATTGAAGATGCATTTCTTTGGATTTAATCAGACCTTGTATTTCTCTAGCTTGTCAAAAATGGCACTTAAGGTTGCTATGTGATCCTTCCTCTTTCTGGATTTGGCTAGTATGTCATCGACATAATCTTTGATAGTTTTATGGATCATATCATGGAAGATTAATGTCATGGCTCTTTGGTATGTTTCTCCTGCATTCTTCAAGCTCAATGGCATCATATTCTAGCAGTAAGTCCCCCATGGATAAGTGAAGGCCATTTTGTGTTGGTCTTCTTTAGAAATCATTATCTGGTTGTATCCTGAGAAACCATCCGTCAAGGAAAGAATTTCATGTCCCCCCATCATGTCTATGATCATGTCAATGTTGGGCAACAGGAAATCATCTTTTGGAAATGATTTGTTTAAGTCCTTGAAATTTATGCAGTTTCTGATGCCCCCATCGGGCTTTGAGATGGGAACTAGGTTTGACACCGATTCTGGATAGTCTATTGGTCGAATAAATCCTACATCCAATAGCTTCTTTAGTTCCATTTTGACTAGCAGGGCGATCTAAGGGTGCATTTTCTTGAGCTTTTGTCTAATGGGCTTTGCTTCAGAGTATACTGCTAGGTGATGAACTACAATTTCTGGATCAAGCCCTGGCATGTCATCATATCTCCATGCAAATTTTACCTGTCTCTCTCTTAAGAAGGCATCTAGGAGCTCTTGTTCCTCTGATAGTAATGACTCTACATAGAATGTGATGTGCAGGGTCTCCTATGTTCCTAGATTAACTAGATTGCACTTTTCTGCTAGGACTGCTGATTTTTCTTGATGAAGGGATCTGAAAGGAAGATTGAATCCCCCATCCTTAGGTGCCTCAGAGAGGTTTTCACCATTGGATGTGTCCTTTCTTTTTACTTTTTTCGTGTCGGAGATTGCCATAGTGTGGTTTTCACTCAAGGACTTAGATATTATTCTTAATTTCTCACTTTTGTGATTGAGGGATTCAATCATTTCCCCATAGTATGCATGTGTATCTAGCTCAATGATGAATCCTACTTTGTGATCCCCACATGGAATATTATCTTGTAGTCTCATAAATTTTGAGAGTGCCTCATCATTTTTGAATGTGTCAAGAATTGGTGGTCCTCGTTGGTCATAATCAATGAGTTGGGGGTAAACTAGGTGAATTTCATGATTTTGATGGTCTGATTCAAAGGATAAGGTGCTAATCATGAGAACAGTGGTATTCTCGAAGAGCCTAGGTAGGTTCATTATGAGATCCTCATCATCACTACTACTACAGACGTCAATTATGTCAAAAGTTAAATTATCTATGACATGGCCAGTGGATACATGTAAGCAAAGTTTAGCTGGCATTGGTTCATGGGGAGTCTTGACTGCTTTAACTAGGGGGCCTCATCCATGTATGGTTATACTCAGAGGGGTACATTTGAGGCCAAGAGTTCTCATTCACATCTCAGGAATGAGGGGTATTATAAGCCCATTGTCATTTTGTCCAAGCCTTTGGTTTCTGTCATAGCCCATTGCGAGCATCATTTGCAAACCTTTTCTTCTGTCATCCATTGGTAGATCAGTTGTTGGTCTACTATCTTGGTATAGGAGATGATATGGGTCCTCCTCTATGAATTCTTGGCTGAGATCTCCCCAACTTTTAAAGTTGGGATATTCTTTAGGGGATGTTTGAGATGTGGAGGCTTCATTTGATTGCGGACGCCCTCGTGATCTGGGAGATTGTAGTAAATATCCTACCACAAAAGGATTCTTGGGAATTATATAATTTCCGCAACCATTATTTTGGATGATGAATTTGATTTCATAGATGGTGGGAATGGAAGGAGTGGCGGGTGTCTTTGTCACAGAACTAGATGCGAGAGTGGCTGGATCAATGTATGGTGTTGATGGGCCTTCATCATTTTTAGGTACTTGAGGTATTTTGTAGTATTTTTCCTCAAGGCTTTTGTAGTAGGAGAATGGTTCAGGATCTCCATGGATGGTGACCTCTTGTCCTACATATGTGAATTTGACACATTGATGGAAGGTTGATGCTACTGCTTGCATTGCATCGATCCATGGATTTCCTAGGAGGATGTTATAAGGAAATTCAATATCCAGGACCTGATAGGTGGTTTCCATGATAGCTGGCCCTACTTGAATAGGGATTTTGATTGTTCCTTGGGACACTCTTTTCTAATCATCATATGCTCTTATTGTAATATATTTTCCTTTGTCGATGGAATCCTCTGAGTTTTTTAACTGCTTAATGAGCTTGAGGGAACAAATATTCAATCCTGCACCTCCATCCACCAAGACTTGCTTGAATTTAGTTTTCTGCAGTAGGACCTCTAAATGGAGTGCACAGTTATGAGAAGGTTGAGCGGGAAAATATTGGTCAGAGAATGTAAGGAGATTTGGGGTAACGATGTTTCTGACCATAGCTTGGAATTTTTTCGCATCAAGATCTGCGAGGATGGTGGATGAATGCAATGCTTCCTTAAGGATTTTCTTGTGGGCGGATGAGATTTTTAATAGCTCCATGATGGAGATTTGTGCTGGCATTATTTTTAGCTAATCAATGACATTGTAACCATTGGGAACAGATTTTGAATTAGACATGAAAGTTCTATTTGGTTGAGATGATCCTACAATAGTAACTTTTTTGCCTCTTGTGGTGACTCCACAATCGGCCTGAGCTCCTTTGATAGTGATTACTGCACAGTTTTCATCTAGGGAAGCGATGACAATTTCATACACATGATTCATGTTTTTGAAGGTGCCTTTCCCTTTATCAATGTTATTGTTCCCTTCATTGTTATGGTTAGGCATCAGATTCGTGTATATTTTAAGGTTTTGGTTTCTTGTTGGGTGTTCCACATTTATGATTCTTTGATCAATGAGGTCTTATACTAAGTTCTTTAACCTCATGCAATTGTTCGCGGTGTGCCCTTTGATTTTGTGGAAGTCACAGAGCTGATTTTTGTTGTACCAAGGAGGTTTTACTTCTAGTTCTTGGTAGTTCTTATAGGTGGGAATCTTGATGAGGTTTTCGTTTATCAGTTTCTTCATGATGACTTCAAGTGGTTCCCCTAGAGTGGTGTACTTCTGTTTGGGAGAATTCTTATTTCTCTAGGGCGGTCCCCTTTGATCATTGAGGTTATTGATCGCTTAATTGTTGTTTGGTTGGTGTTCATTGGTTTGAGTGTTGATAGGATCATTATTTTGTGGTTGTTGGTAGGTTTGGGTGTTTTTCCTTGGAGCACTGATTATGACCTTGGCATCAACCACACCATCGTTTGTGACATTTTTGTTCCTTGCCCATGTACAAGGTTTGTCATTGTAACTTGTGGATGGGCAATTGTTCTACTATTTAGGATATGAAGTTGGTCCTCTAGGTTGTATCATAAGCACTCGTTTGATGCTGAGCACCTTGGAAATCAACTGGTCGTACATGGTGATCCCTTGGACCTTGAGATGGAATTCCAAGAGGCCGTCAGGGTTGGATATGATAGTGCACACTTGTTGCTCCTTGGGCATGACCCATTTGCTCTGATTGGCCTTGGATCGCCATCATTGTAGGAATGAAGCAAATGATTCATTCTTACCTTGTTTCAAAGCTGAGAGCTCCTCTAGACTAACATCCATGTCAATATTGCATGCGTAGTTTTTGATGAATGTGTCTATAATTTCCTAGAATTTTTTGATGCCTGTAGGTAGGTGAGAGAACCATTCCATGGCGTGGCCAACCAAACTCCTAGGAAATAGCTGCATCAGATAGGTATCGTCATATGTGACTTCTATGCAATGAACTTGGAATTTCCTGATGTGATCTTCAGGGTTTCCCATCCCACGGTATTTGTCAAACTTGGGGATCTCAAATCCCTTTGGGAATGGTTTCATCACAAGACTCATGTCAAATGGATAAGGACACAAGTTACTAGATTTTTTTGTGGTTTTCCCTGATTGAAGGTCGAGCACTTGTGAGAGCAACCTGATTTGCGATGTTACATCTTTTTGTGGATCAGGGGTGGGATGAAAGTGTTCTGAGGTGGTTCAATTGTTGGTTGGATGGGTGGGTTGTTTGGTGTTTTGTTTGATGGTATCTACACATTTTGTTGAGCCATGTATGCTTGCACTTGCTGCTGTATAAACATCACTTGTTGTTGGTCTTGTTGTTGCTTTTCTAGGATTTCTTGTTGCTGAGCCTGCTATTGTGCTTGTTGTTGGGCTGCTAATTGGGCTACTTCTTTCTACTCTTGGTATTGTTTTACCACTTGCTGATATGCTTGTTGTTGTGCTACTTGTTTTTGTGCAAGATAATACACTTGTGCTTGTGCTTGAGCCTATGCTTGATATTGGGCGTGTGCCTGAGCTTGAGCTTGAGCTTGTGCTTGGGCTTGTGCTACTTGTTCTTGAGCTTGTGCTTGAGCCTATGCTTGGGATTGTGATTGTGCTTGGGCTTGTGTCGCTTGTTGTTGTTGCAATAAGAGTTGGGCTTGAGCAACTTGTTGTGCTTGTTGTGCTTGTAATGTGGCTTGGGTTTCTTGAGTAGCTATTTGTGTGGCTTGTTGAGCAACTAGTTGTGTGGCTTTTTATTTTTGTACTTGCAGGAATGCCTTTTGATAAGCAACTTGTTAAGCTGCTTGTAATGCAATGTTGTATTGATTTGATGTATTAGAACTTGGTGGTGGTGGCGGTGGAGGTGGATTTGGAATGGTGTTCATTGTGGTGGTGAGAGGTGTTGCTGTGTTGATGGTTGGGTTTTGAGTGGTGGATAGTGTGATCGATGTGGTTGGTTCTTGAGAGATCATGTTTTGAGATCTTAGGGGGGTGATTGATGATGTGATGGTGGTGGTTTGCATCATTGGGATAGTTTTCATTTGTTGTTGTGATGTTGATGACAAGTTTTGAGAGTTTGGCGTGATACTTTGATTGGTGTTTGGGATGTTGGTTTGATTTTGATTGATATTTGGTAAAGGCGGAAGCCCTAAGCCAAGTAGTGGTGTGGATGATGATGGAAATGGTGGAAGTGGTGAAAATGTGAGGGACATGATCTCTTGAGGAAATGGTGTAGTATCGAAAATGCCCCTTGTTCTGAACATTTCACCTTCTCCTTGCGAGGTTATGGGGAGAGAGGTTTGGGGTGTTGCGTGAAATAATGATGATGATGGGTTATTGGAATCATGAAAAGTGATAGGGATGTATGCATGTAATGGATTTTGGGGTACGGTTTCTCCCAAGATGGTGTTTGTGTTCAAATCCTGATTGTTGACAAGGGGGTGTGTTGTATGGCATTGAGAAATGCACTTCCCTTGTTGACACTAGGTTGAGTTGGAGTAAAGGATGATGTGATTTGCGGAATGTTTTGAGTAATACTTTGGGATCGGGGTGTAGATGAAATGGGGATGGTGGATGAGATTGGGGGTGTGATCCCAAAAGATTGTTCCACAATAGTGCTCACATTGAAATCAGAAGGGAGTTTAGCTCCTTGCTTTGCTAATTCAAGCATGTATAGTGAGGGGTTGAGCCTCATCATGATATTGATAATCTTATGATTCTTTGGATTTTGAACCATTTCGGTGATTTCCTCATGTGACATCCCAAAGGTAAGATCCTCTTCTTGGATTTCCTATTGTGGATTTTGTGATGATGAAGGAGCGTTGGTTAAAGGATTACTTGACTCAATGAGATTCATTTCGGAGTTTGTTTGGCTTAGGTCACTTAAAGTAGTTGTTTCTTTGTTGGCTTCCATGTTCTTCTTGTGTTGAGATCTAGTCTACACCCTAAAATAGGGATCAATTTTTAAGAATATGGGAGATGAATATCTAATTATTTGGATTGATATATCTTTAGGTACAAAAAGAGAAATTTTTAGGATGATTTAAGGATCAAAGGGTGATAATGATATGGATGTTATAAGGATGTTTGATGGATGATTGGAACTCTTGAGAAAATTTTGAAGGGTATGTTAAACTTTAGGACTTGATTTGGGATTGATTTATTTTGGATTCAGATTTTGGTGAACTCATGAAATATAAGAGGTTGGATGTTGTCCTAGAGTTAAATAATTCAAAAGATGTTAATTTTTCTAGGTGTGAGAAGAAGGATTCATCTAAACATTCCTATCCAAACAAGATGATTTTGATAATGAACTCCTAAATCCCAGGATGTTGGATGTTATCATGGGATGAATTTGTTCACAAGGTTTGATAATTTGATCAAATATGTGGAGAAGGATGCATCTACATACATTCAATCAAACAAAGTGATTTTGGATTGGTTTCAAATGATTTGCCCAAAGTTTAACATGAAGTATTTTTCCAAGATTTTTGAAGATTTGATGATGAGATGATTTTGGTTTTGATGTTCAAAAATGGATGAAGGTTTGATTTTGGTCCTAGGATGTACCTAAGAAAGACACTTGTTTACTAGATCTCGGTATTGAAGAACATATGATACTTCTAAGGGCCTCTATAACTAAGAAGTGGTTCAAACTGAGCATACATTTTCGGATGTTCAAAGGAATAAGTCTATAGAACCTTGTGATTTTTTTTATTATTTTGATATTTTACTTTTGATTGCACTTCCTAATGTATGTCTTGATGACCTTTTGAGTGTGACTCCTAAATTTTGAACTTTGGCTCAAGGACTTTTGTTTTGGGATTTTAACTTTCTTGGAAATCATGAGGAATTAACACAAGTGTGAGAGCCAATTTTTTTTATCTTTGCTTAGTGATTTTGTTTTACCACAAACACTTCTTTGATTAGATTTCCAAACTAGATGTCCAATGTCTCAATTTCTTTGAATCCCACAAAGTATGTTATGTGGAACTTTGATGAAGTCAAGGAAAGGGTTACCTATTGTTTAACTTTAGTAGGAAAATTCGGATGTAAATCCAAGTGTTTAGAAACCTCTAAGGATAAAATACCAAGGGCAAGCAATAACACATGAATTTTGTCAATTGTATTTGCCTCCTAAAGGGTTTGAAATTTTGATGATTATGTTAAATGTTTGTTTCCAAATGTTTTTGAACAAGCAAAGCGTTTTGTAACCAAGAATAGGAACAACCTTATGGATATGAAAGACTATATTTGTTGAGTCCCCACTTGGACAAGTCTAGCTATGCTTATCTTTAGTGAATGGTTAGATGCTTGACCCCACTAGCTCCCCTCCATGACACTAACTTATATAGGGCAGCCAAGCATCAACATCCATGAAACTCCCATGGCATGCTTTCCATTTCTACTAAAGATCGTAAAAGTGTGGGGTGGCTTCAAAATGATCGTTCTTGCACCAACAAATAGATAGGGATTTTGGCCTTTCTACAACAAGGGTTTTAATTCAGACTTTTCATTCATATGAGTTGACCCAACGTGGTGAGAGACCATTGTTTCCCTTCTCGTTGAAGCCAACCACGTGATACTGACATTTATTCCAATACCCATATTTATATCCCAGCTGGAAATACTCTTGGCTTTAGAGTCTTACCGACTGTTTCGTTCCCTTGGGTGAGTACTTTTTCCCCAAGGTAGGCCCTCTAAGATAAACAAAAGTGAGTAAACATATTCATTGTTTGATCAACCTTCATTTAGAAACAAAGGGAGAACACATGCAATAGGTTTTCTCACAGTCGCACAATGTTTTGTTCAATTTTAAACCCAAAATGAAGTGTGGAGGTGATCACTTTATCCCACCCTAAGATCACAAAAAAGGCCTTTTGATTCTCAAGATTGTTGTGAAGTGCGAGAAAAGTGCATACATCCTTTTTGATGATGTTAGTTTAAGTAAGCAACCGCAAAAATAAAGTAGCACATGTTCTTTTTAAAACCCTCAAAGCACTAAATGACTTCTTTTTAAGCACCAAATCAAATGTGGAATTTTCCTTGTTCAATTATTAGCCCCAAACAAAATCTAGTGTGTTTGTGTCCTAAATTTCATTTTAATCTCTCTTTGTAACAAGAATTTAAAAAGTTCTTTTTAGAGCCCAAAGTACAACTAGTAAGTCCTAAGTGTGAAAGATAGAAATTTTCCTTAAGAGGAATAGTGAATCCTCTAAAAGTGTTGGAAAAACACTACAGTGTCTAAAAACACTTGGTATCATGAGATGAGTTCATCATGATCATCTTCTTCTTCAACCTTGACCAATCCAATCTTACAAGAAAATTAGTTAGATTTTGCATAAATAGAGATCAAGAAATCAAAAAACAAGCCAAATAACTAGAATTTTATTAAAAACACATGTTAGAAATAACTTTTCACTTTTTACTTCCCTCCAGCGGTGCAATCCACAAAGGTGTCACAGTTTGAAGTAACTAGTAGTGTTATATAGCATTGCTTACCAGTCAGTGTCGCTCTGCAGCTAGACCAGTGAGCATGAAGGCATCGCTATTTTGATCAGTGGTCCAATTTGAATTTTAAAAAGATTCTAGCAAGCCAGAAAGCATCAGTGACAAAGTTTACAATTCAAAATTTTGGGCGGGAAATGGGAGCATCACAGTTTAGAGTTTGTAGCGGTGGAATATAGCGATGCTAGAATGTCAGCGGTGCTGAATAGCGACGTTGGTCTACTAGCGGTGGACTTTCCTGTAGACCCAAAAGGTACGAAATATTTGAAAAAAAATGTGATTAGAAAATGAGATTTGTCCCTCCTTCTAGCACAAAAATGTGGACCTAGATCCTATACATGAAATAACACAACAAACAACACATTAGTAAGCTTTAATGTAAGTTAGGATATAGATCCCTCAAGAAATCCATTTATCAATGCTCAAAATAGGAAAATGAAAGCAATACAATGAGAAATCAATAAAAGAGATTAAATACTATAAAAGAAATCTAAATTCTTGATCTCTTGAGGGAGTTGGTGCCAATTTGATGTGAAAATTGGACCTTTCCCAACTCCAATGGTGTGATGAAGATTTTGATCCACTTTGTTGAAGATTTATGAGTGCTCCAAAATAAAATTTGCATAACCTTGCTATAAACTCAATAAGCTAGATGAGGATTGCTATAAATTTGAGTATAGTAAGGTTATTCAAGTTGTGGATGATCAAATGAGGAGATTAGCCTCTTATTTATAGAATGTCAAGTTGAGGAGATGTCCAAAATAGAGCAATGTGGGACTAAGAATTAACCAATGACAAAGTGCCACTTTTCAATATGTGAGTGGATGGAGGATGTGCAAGTTTTGAAGAATGTGTCAATAAATGCATATATTTGAATTTTGAAATTGTTGAAATGACATGTAAGAGGGAAAGAAGGTGCATTGAATGTCACTTGGCTCAAGGAAAAAGGACCTTCCAGATGGAGTAAATGCCTTGTTGGAAGAATAAAGTCCACTTGGATTTTGAATTCAAATTTGAGGAATATTCCTTTAACGATGCCTTGTGAGAGAAAATAGAGATTTAATAAATGAATTAAATCTATTTTCATGTGCAAGTTGCAAAAGCTAGACGATGGGACATGAGAAGAGATTAAATTAATCAAGGTTAATTAATTTAATGAGAGATTAGAATGATGTGACATATTGATTGATTTAAATCAAATATAAGAATAATATGGTTTCAAGATTAATTAAATAAAGATTTTTTTTTATTTAACCAAGGAGATGAAGTTAAAGTAAATCAAATAAGGTTTTATTTTTTTTAATTTAATGGATGAACTTTAGAGATTTAATCAAATAAAATTGATTATTTAATTAAATAGGGATAATTAGATCAGACTGATTGATTTAATTAATGAGAAAGGATGACTTAATTAGATAAATGATTTATTCAATTAAGAGAAGAAAATTGATGAATTTAATCAAATAAAGGTATTTGATTAAACGGTTAGACCAAAGGATGATTCAGGATGAAGCGATGTTATTGGTTGGGATCAGATGTACAGTGTTAATTAGTACATTTTATGTGTCTACAACTCTTGCTAAGATATCATTATGGGACCTTATTCAAGCCTCTCATAATTTGAATAGCATGATTCAAAGTTCCTTACAACAACTTCCTATCCCCTCTAGTGTGCAATCAAACATGTGGCAGTCCAAATTCTAGCTATGACTACAACCAACATAGACATTACCTTTCACTGAAATTAGTTACCTCCCTTGGAAGTTAGAAAATAAAATGAAGCATTCATGATAATAGCTATCCACAAGATGGTAGGGATTAATCATACCCTTGTTGATAATGGATCGACTCTTAATGTGTGTAGTGTAACTCTTTTGGATAAACTTCATATAGATAAGTCACAAATTCAACCTGATTCCTTATCAATTCAAGGATTTGACAACATAGGAAAGCAACTACTTGGAGTGATCACTTTACATATTATAGTTGGAAAGGCTACCTTACAAAATCCTATTCATGTCATGCCTCATGACCTTTCATATAACTTTCTTTTTGGAATACCATGGATTCATGAGATTTATGATATGCCTTCAACTCTTCATCGCATAATGAAGTATGTTTACAATAATAAGATGTACAAAGTGGAAATTGATCCTGAGCTTGAAAGTTGCTTACAAGTAGAAAAAGGAACACCAAGTCATTTGAAAACATTAATTCAAACATCAAAGATAGAACCTCTAACAACTACAAAACAAGAGATTGAAACAACATCAAAATTGTTGGAAGATGATTGGGGTTCTGTAGACTTCAGACCAACATTCATGGGAGAATTCAAGATTATAAACAAAGATTCAGACAAGGGAAAAGAAAGAGCGATAATGTCAACACAAAATTTAGAAGACCCTTCAATAGCATCCACCTCAACCACTTTAGAAGAAAAATTAATTTATACAACAAAATTTGATGAAACTAATCAACAACCACCAAATCATAAATAAATGAAAAAAATTTATGGAAAAGGTTATGAAATTATGAAACAACTTGGATATAGTGGAAAAAGATGTGGTGCTAGAGAACAAGGTATTTGTGTCCCTATAGAGCCTAACATGCAAGAAAAAACCCATGGTATTAGTTATTGTCCTTTGATAGAAATAAAACCGTCAAACAATCCTTCACTCAATATCAACACTCTCACAAAGGATTCCTCTAAGCCAACTTTGACAATAGTGCAACCTAAATTGATAGACACTAGTGGTCTAGATTGTTATCATTTACAAGAAAAAAATAAATCTTCACTTAATGTCAATGTAATCGCACAAAACATGAACTATTTGAATTCGATAGATTTTACATCCTCATGTAAAGGAGAGAATGAAATATCACAATCTAAAGAGCCTTGTGTAAGTATTACACGTAATACTAAGCAAGAGATATATTTTTCACAAAATAATGAAACATCCTCTACTTCTCATCAAGAAAGTATCTTGTTGAGACTTCTCCAAGATCATTTGATATCACTCCCTCCAAGAAAATGAAATAAATTTTACTACAAGAATTCATTTTGTGCATATCATAGAGTTCATGGTCATTCTACTGATGAATGTAAGGCTTTGACAAACAAAATTCAATATCTAAAGGACTGTGGTGCTCTCCCTTGGGTTGAAGCACCTAGTTCCTCTATTCATTTTGGCTCATCCTTGACCTGGACTAATTGGGGCAAGGGGTTAGATATCCTTTTCCCCATATGCCATTTTTCATTGTCTCATTTGGCTAGTTGATCACCTTTCATGTACAAAAAAGAGCAAGTTTGGGATGTGGATGACATGCCTTAAGTTGGCTTGCATGTGACATAATTATTCATGATGTAGCTTATCAGAAACATATGACTTGGCATAGGGATTTCCACATAAGCTCTCATGTCCTATTTATTGTTAACATTTATCCTTTTCTACATTGAAGTAATTTCTCACAACATGGTGTTTAACAATTTCTTTAAAGTGGGGGTATACATTGGCATTATTTTGGCATGATTTCATTTGCATTTTTTTCCCATGTTCCTTGATGTGGCTTTCTTACTTCATGTGATGTTTTATTCTCTTTGTAGTGACATTGGGAGTAATTTCCTTCAAGAGCTTGATCTATCTTAGCATATTACATTCCTCTTAGTGGTGATGTGACACACTGCATTCCCTAAGTTGTGAATTTTTTTTCCTTTGATTGGTCCTCTATTGGAGGCATTAGGAATGATGTCCCTTAAGATTAAGACATTGCATGAACTAAGAAAAATCCCTTCGAACATACCTCTCTTTTGTTGTGTTACATTTTTTACCTTATTAAAGTCATGGAGGTATGGCTTTCATATGGTTCCTCGAGGCTCACCTAGTGGAAAACTAGCTTCACTAGCCCTTGTGAGAATGAATTTTATTTTTATCCTTATTAAAGTCATGGAGGTATGGATTTGATATGGACCCCCCGGGGCTCACCTAGTGGACAACTAGCCTCACTATCCCTTGTGGGTGTATTTTTTTTTTGCATAGTGGACAATGCATTCCACTTGTAAATTTTTTTTGGACAAACAACCTAGACCTGGTCCACAGTGCATTGGATGGTGAGTCGAAGCTTGATCTTTTGCATTTTTTTTCCTTCTTTTCCTTTTCCTTCTTTTGAGTGTATGTTGGTGATCTGGTTATGTCTTCATATATCATCCGCAAGTGTGTTCCTTTGTGCCTATGTTGGTCTACCATAAGATCTTGATCCTAAGGCCTTAGCCACCCTCTTGATTATTGTCATCTTATCTTACTAGCATTTGTACATTTTGACCCCTATTGATTGCATCGTTGGATACTTTAGTGTGAGTTTGAAGCAAGTTCATCCTCTCACTAAAGTGAGGGCTAAACGTAGTGTAGGAAAATGTATACCCTTTCATTTTCACACTTGTTTGGGCCCACCTTGCTTTATTTATCCCTATTTATGTCTTAATTGGTCCTATTTTTCCTTCACAAGCCTAATAAATTATATCTTTTTATGGATAATCCTAACAAGAATCAAATGATAAATGATAATTTAATGATTTTGGCTATGTGTCCCTGATTTTTGGGTCACAACTAAAACACCACCTAGGGCGTCTTTGTTCCCCAAAGGTCTTGGGACCCTGATTTCAAAGGAACCTTAATTGGGCCCCATTTTTGGAGTCAATGCCTTGATCTTCATGCCTCGGGACTAAGAAGCCACCTAGGGCGTCTTTGTCCCCCTTAGGTTATTTTCAAGATTTAATTTCAAATCTTGGTGGGTTCATATGTCGGCTTGTTGTGGTGTAATTTCAAGATATTAAGCATACATAAGTATAAATACAATGTTCTTTCACTCATTTTCATAACAAGAATTTTGTGAGAGCATTCCTAACAACATAATTGAGTTCACAAGAGCATTTAAGAGCAATTCATCAAGCATCTGGAGCCATCATCAAGATTCAAGCATCATGTGTGTTTTTGAGCTAACATTTGTAATGTAGGGTTTTGATTGAAGCAAGCAATTCAAGTCAAGATCTATCAAGCATTCCTTTGATTCAAGATCTATATCCAAGCTAGCCATTTCACACAAGTTTTCAAATTCCATAACAAGGTTTTTGTGAGTTGCAACATAGCACTTTGTTCATTCATCATTTCATTTGATTTCAAGGTATAATTACCAAAAAGGATTTTGACCAAGGCAAACCCCCATTTACTAAAAATCAACAAGTTTTTCCTCTCTTGCATGTTTGTGATTGTAGATTTAGGTTGAAGACTTGAAGACCATTTGGACTGCAAATTTGCAATGTTGCAAAGTTGCATTGCAAAGTTTTCATCTTCATGGAAACTCACTTATAGGCCAGATATGGAAGTTTTAGGACCTAATATCTGAGAAGAAGTAAGTGCAGACATTGAGCCTAAGGATTACATTCAAAGATTTTAAAAATTCAAGACCAGACTAATTTGGCAGCAAGGGCATATAAGTCCTCCCAAGGGTATTTTGTAGAGATTCTTTCAAATTTTGTTCCATCATCCGAAGATTCCACATTTCCCCCAAAAAATAGTAGTGGGACTACGACAACAATAAGGGCATCTTAGTCCTCCCTAACATATTTTGATAGCATTTTTGCATTTCCAAAATCATCATCACATTTCTAGACTTCTCAGGTATGCACATCATAACTTTATGTTGCTTAATTTCATCATTTGCACTCATTATTTAGCTTGCATTATTAGGTTTTTTAAATTGAATGTTAAGTTGTCTTTCCCAAGCCTTTTCTTTGTGGTGAACCCCTCAAAGTTTAAAGAATCCTCTTCTAGGTCTTCCTTGTGAATTGAATCACCTTTGTGTTGATAGTCAATCCAATTTAGGTTCCTAGGAAATTCTTGAATGAGCTAAGGAGAATAGTGGCATTTCCACCTCTAATTTTTTAACTGTTTAGGAGGACCCATTTTCCCAAAGTGGCAAATGGTTCCTAGCATAGTTTTCTAAGACCAAGCTTTGGGGAGGTGAAATATTACTAAAATCCCACAATAAATATGTTAAAAAAGGGTGTCCTAGGTAAGGAAGACCTATTCACCCAAAGTGGTGAAGGGGTCCTAGCATAGTTTTCGAAGACTCAAACCTTTCCAAATTAAATGTTATGTAATATTATTCATGAGTGTCAGGATAGATCTTTCAAAATTGCAATAATTAAGGCTTGGATTTGAATTTAAAGGGCCAATAAAGCTCTAATTAACCTTAATTAATTAATAAATCCCTAGATTAGTTTGAAAGTGTAAGAAAAAACATTACAACACCCTAAATAAGGCACAATTAAGTATATTTTGTTATTAATTATTAAATCCCAAACTAAGCTTGAAACAAGGTTACTTTTTTCTATCCTACAGACTTTCGTTGCATGCTCTCACCTCACTGTCATGGATCTTGGTGATTAAAAAATGAAGTTGATCCAATGATTCATAAACGATTTCCTTATTTGATGTTAATTTAGATATTTTACCTATTATTTGTGTAGACACCTAAATTAGGGCACTTACATTGGTCCAAATTTATCCCTTTTCGTCTAAATATCCTCTTACTTGCATTAATTATGTAATATTGCTATTATTTGATTAATGTTCTAAATTATTCTAAATCCCTAATGTATTTAGTTAGTAATTAAATACCTTACCCTTTATCCTCCATTTCCTCAAAAGAATTAAATAAATAATACATTTATTTAATTCCTCACATGTCACATCCTCCATCACCATTTCTTAATCCTAATCCACCTCCTAATCCATTATTAGGGATGTCCACATGTCTAATCCATGATTAGGATATGTCACATCCCCCAAATTTTGCAAGTTGGCTCCTAATCTTCATTAGCCACTAACTATCTTCTAATCATTGATTAGCTAGTCTAATCAGTACCTTGGTCAACTCTCTCATCTCCCAAGGAATATTAAATTCCTTTTATTATCCCCATGCCCTTCCTAATAGAATTTTAAATTCTATTTTATCCTTCCAAGGACTCTCCTCTTCCCCATGTCATAATTGAAAAGTCACATCACTCACATGGGTCAAAGTCCTACTTTTTGGGAACCTTGTCTTATCTACAAGATACTCCAAATAATGTGAATTTAAAATTCACATTTATTATCCCAACCATTTCTCTCTTCCCCATGATGATGTTTGAGGAATTCTAAAATTCCTTACATGTCAACATCCTTCCCACATGGGGACAAGAAGTTCCTTTCTAAGGAAATCTTCTCCCCTTTCCAAGGTACTTGCAAGTACCTCCACCTCACTTGTACCCTCTCCACCTCACCATGTCCTTTTTCCATCTCATTTCCACATGGCAAGATGTAAGGGCTTGTGAGTCCTCAACTCACCATAGCCCTCCATCTTGGCCATGTTGGCTCAATCTTGGCCATTGAATTCTCTAGAGAATTCTTCCCTAAATATAGAGGATTTCTCTTTCATTCATTCATTATGCATTATCACATTCACAAGCTCAAACTTTCAACTCTTCTACTATCAAACTCTCATATCCTCTATTATTGCACCTTCAAGCTCATCTTGCATCCATTGCATTCATCTATTCAAATACCCACATCTCTCATTTGAATCTTCATTTCATCAAGATCATTTTGCATCCACTTTTATCACATCTTGTCATCAAAGGACCACGCAAAACATCAACAATCCAAGGGCCAACCAAAGATCAACTTGAACAAAGGAAAAAACTGCTTTCTTTGTCTTTGTTTTGTTTGAGTTAATGTAGCCCTATATTGAGGTGTTAAGTGTTGTTTTACTTCATTTTGCATTCTATTTTGTGTCATTTAGATAGGCTAACAAATCTTGATCACATTTTTGGTATGCCTGGCGGGACCCACAAATGGGTCGCTTGCTTTCAAATTTTCTGTTGTTTCATGTTTTGCAAGTTCAGGTTGCAGAGAGGTGACTCTGACAAAGACAGAGGCAACCCCACCCACAATTGGGTGAACCTAACCTACAAAGGGGTGAACTTGCCCCAACTTGGGTGAACCTTCCCTCAATAGGGGCAATTATGCCCTGTAGAATCACCCATCTGTGACTCAGACAACATTTGACTTCAGTTTTCCAGTTGGGCAAACCTATCCTAGGGAAGGATGAACCTACCCTATAAAGGGGAAAACTTTCCCCAGACAAGGGTGAACCTACCCAAACAGAGCTATTTGTGAGGTAAAACAGTTCTTCAAACTTCATTTCCAGCTTCCATTTTTCATCATTTTGAGGTACTAACCCCCTAACATCATTTGTTGGTGAGTGTGTGCATTTTTTTCCTAACATTTGTTTAGCTTGTCTCATGCTTGTCAAAAAATGAAGATCGAACTACTAACACTTTTCTTGCAGAACGATCGTTTCAACATTATTAGTGTGCTTTGTTTACCATTTTTGCTTATTAATTTAGCTACATAGATCTAATTAAGGGGGAGTTAACTTACTAATTTTCATGTTTTCAAGTTCTTTGTGTCACCCAAGGGGAACTATCTCATTCATGCTTTCCCCTTGCACTTCATGTGAGCCTAGGGAGTAGCCAAGAACGGTTAGTGTTCTCTTCTTAGTGAGACCTTCTTGGGGATTTCATCACTCCAAGGGATGATCTCAACAACGCATACTGGTGGGGTATACAAAGTGGTGGGAGTGAGAGCTATACCTCAATCCAATCACACCATGTTTGGTGGAGCATCGAAGCTAGGGTGATACTTAGATAGACGTGAAGAGTTGGTCTGAACCTTCAATATCTCACTAGGGTTCTCGACTCACGCCTGTAACAGGCTGGTGTTCATAGTTGTTCCTCACGTACTGAGCATATATCAAGGACTCCCTAGTCACCTTGTTCATCCTAGTTAGAGGACTATGTTGGCCATACCCTTCATACTAATCGTAGGATTGTGTTGTTTGAACTATCTTTTTTGTGTGAAACCAATGAATTCTTGTTCAATCAAGTTAGCCTTATCTTTTGCTTATTGTTTGCTATTTTTTTGGTTCTTTCCATAGCTTTTTTCACTTAAATCAAGTCCAGGTCTTTTGTAGAGGGGCAAACCTGCCCCCTGTCTCAGTTACTTTTTAGCCTATTTCTATCAAAATTGTTTAACTTTTCAATGAATAGGTGAACCTACCCCAGAGAGGGGTGAACCTACCCTCAACAAGGGTGACCCTACCCTCAACAAGGGAAAATCTAACCTCTACCAGTTAAACAACCATCAAAACAACCAGTTTCCTAGGTTGGGTGAACCTGCTCCAAGTTGGGCGAACCTACCCTATACTTGGGAAAACCCGCCCTATACTTGGGAGAACCTACCCTGACTTGGGCGAACCTTGCCCCACAAACAACCATTTTCACCTTTCATTTAGTCATTCTGAGCACTTGTCTCCTCATTCCAAACACTCGTTTCCTCAGTCTAACCATCCATCTTCTTGTTTTGAGCATTTGTCTCCTCATTCTAAGCATCTATTCCTTGTCCCAAGCATTCATCCCCTCGATCCGAGCATCTGTCTCCATGATCCAAGCACCCGTTTACCTATTCCAAGCATCTTTTTCCCACCTATCTTTCACTGAATAGGCGACATTGACCTCAACTTGGGTGAACTTGCCCTATAATTGGGTGAACCTGCCCTCCAAACAGTTAATTTCATCCCCTGTTCAGTAGTTTTCAGCATTCATTTCCCAATTCTGAACATCCTTCTCCTTGTTTCAAGCATCCATCTCCTCATTCCAAGCATTCTTTCATTCATTTCGAACATTCATCTCCTCATTCTGAGATTCAGTCTCCCCTTTTGAGAAATCATTTACTCATTCTAAGCAATCATTCATTCATTTCATGCTTTCATCTCCTCATTCTGAGAGTCTATCTCCCTTTCTAAGCATTCATTCTTCTCGTTTTGAGCATCCTTTCATCCATTTCAAGAGTTAGTCTCCCATCCTGAGCATTTTTCCATCCATTCCAAACATCCATTCGTCTATTTCGATCCTCCATCTCCTTTTTCTGAGAGTCGTTCATCCATTTTGAGCAATCATTTACTCATTCTGAGTAGTCGTTCATCCATTCCAATCATCCTTTCACTCATTCCAAGTAAACGTTCATCCATTTTGAGCCTCCATCTCCTCATTTCGAGAATCATTCATCCATTCCAAGAAATTTTTTACTCGCTCTAAGTAGCCATTCATCCATTATGATCATATGTTCACTCATTCTGAGTAATCATTCATCCATTCCGAACATTCATCTCCTCATTTTGAGAGTCTATCTCCCTTTTCGAGCATTCATTCTTCTCGTTCTGAGCATCCTTTCATCCATTCTGAGAGTCAGTCTCCCATCCTGAGCATTCGTCCATCAATTTTGATCATCTGTTCACTCATTCCAAGTAAACGTTCATCCATTCCGAGCCTCCATCTCCTCATTCTGAGAGTCATTCATCCATTCCAAGTAGTCGTTCATCCATTCCGATCATCTGTTCACTCCTTCCTAGTAATCGTTCATCCATTTCGAGCTTTTTTCTTCTGAGTCTGAGCATTTTTTTCGTCCATTCCAAGCATTTGTATCCCTGTTCCAAGAGTCTGTCTACCCGTTCTGAGAGTTTTTCTACCCATTTTGAGAGTCCTTTTCCCTATTCTAAGGATCAAAAAGCAGATAGGTGACCCTTCCCTTCCATCAGCAAACCTGCCCTTCCATAGGTGAACCTAACCTTTCATAGGTGAACCTACCATTTCATAGGAAAGCCTTCCCTTCCATAGGCGAAGCTAACCATCAATGGGCGAAGCTAACCATCAATGGGCGAAGCTGATCATTAATGGGAAAAGCTGACCATCAATGGGTGAACCTAACCTTCAATGGGCGAACCTGACCATCAATGGGTGAACCTAACCTTCAATGGGTGAACCTAACCATCAATGGGTGAACTTGACCTTCAATGGGTGAACCAAACCATCAATAGGTGAACTTGACCATCAATGGGAAAACCTGACCTTCAATGGGCGAACTTGACCTTCAATGGGAAAACATGACTTCCAATGGGTGAACTTGACCTTCAATAGGCGAACCTAACCTTCATCCAGTCATTTACATCTTTCGTTTATCTTTAATCTATATTTCGATCCATTTGTGTCATTCATTCATCATTTGAGTCATCTAAGCACACCTTAGAGAATCCCTAATTCACATATCAATCATCACTTTCTTGATTCAAATCCTCTAAACTTTATTTTAGATTGTTATCCAAATTGACCTAGGTGTCTGAATTTTATTGTCATCATCTAAATCTACTTAGGATTATCATTCATCCTGATTCAATCAATCATTGTTGGCCTAATCAATTCACTTTGAATAGGTGGATTCAGTGCTACAATCAACTATCTATCATTTAATCCGATCAATCAGAATCCTAAGTCACCTAGGGTAATCTCTTAACTTTATTTTGAGTCCCTTTCATCATCCTATCCGATCCATCATTCGATCTTATCATCATTTTATCAATCGATCTTATCCAATCTAATCCAACCACATCTTTATCTGATCACCCAATCAATCTATTTTTATCTTGAAGTAGATTCAGGGTCATAATCATCCTATGGTAATCCAATCACATCAAACCTTTGAACTTGATTTAGAGTCAATCCCATCACATCCTCCAATCATCCTAATCTGAGCTTTAATCTAATCCCAATTTGAGCTTAACTTAAACCCCAATCTAAGCTTTAGTCCACCTACATCCAAGATCTTCTAATATTGAAACAAATCTTAAGATCCATTCCTCCATTTTCTTCCAATCCATCCTATTTATCCTTTCATCACCTTTTCTTTCCTTCTAATTGTCCATTCCCATCTTTTCAATGCCTATCCATCTAATCTAACATCACGAATCCTTATCCTTCACCAATACAACTAATAATAGTAGTCAAGGGGAATCCTAATTATGTTGACGATGATAATGAGAGTCTTGTGGATCAAGAAGAATATGACCTAGATCCCCTTGATGCTATCATTTCTAGTAAGCTTTCCCCAACTGCTTTCCACAATCCAATTACCTCTCTGTGCTATCCTGTCACGTCTTCATCCATGCCTAATAACATCCTTATGCTACCTCTGACAAGAGATATCCATTATCTTCCCCATCCGCATATTCATAATATCCTTCATCTACATGCTTCTCTTATCCAACTCCCACACACTCCTATCCCAATCTATCATCCCAATATTCCTATCCTAATCCACTATCTTAGTCTTCTAATCCCAACCTACCATCCCAATACTCCTATTACAATCCCCCATCCATGTCCCCCTATCCTAATCCTCCTTACTAGTCTACCCATCCTAATCCAACATCCACACCTTTTTATCTTAATCCTATGTCCCCATCCACCTATCCTAATCCAACATCCACATCTTCCCATCCTAATCCACCATCCCAATATCCTTACTACAATCCACTAGCCATATCCTCTTGTCCTAATCCCCCTTCCATGTCCCCCTATCCTAATTCACCATTCCAATATCCCTACCTTAACCCTCCATCTAATCCTAATCCTCCATCTACTCCTAGTCCTACATCCAATCCCATTCCTCCATCTAATCGTAGTTTACCAATCCATAACCCTAATCCTCCACCAATCCCTAATCCTTCATCTATTCCCATCACCCCAGCCAAGCCTTGAATATGCATGATTCTCACTCCAGCAATTCTCCAAGGACTCATGAAAAAGAAGACATCCCCAACTCCACACCTTGAAGTCGTGGAACCATGCCATCCCAATCCATCATCCATAGTCACTAGTGATGAGACCCTTCTCCATCCCACACCTATCATTGATGCTACCACCCCTAGCACCACTCAAGCTGTTGAAACCATCAAACGCACTGAATCGATTGAACCCCATATCCTACTCTGAGAACCACCGAACCCATCAAAGATAACCAAACCCCATCACCACCTTCTACTCCTAGATCCACCCAATCCAATGAAGACACTCAAATCCAATCCACTCTTCCCACTCCTAGTATCATTGACATTCATTCCAAAGAACTTCATGAATCTTCCATCCTTCCATCTCCCCCATTTGATGATTCCCTCCAACACTCCATCATCATGCCACCCATACAAGATGAGTCATGCCAAGAGCTTGATCCAAATCATACCAACATATCCCTTCATCTTGATCAAGATCCTGCCATCCCATCTAGTCCACCTCAAGATCATAGTCTCCCATCCATTCCATCCAATGATCTCCTTGTCACTCAAGATTCCACTGCTCCATCTCATAAGCCCTTATCTCCATCTCCAAAACATGAGCCCTTATCACCCACTGCCACAAATCTAGATCTTATCATATCACCTAATCCATCTCCTGATCCCTTACCACTCACCACTCCCGATCAAGATGTTGTTACCTCATCATCTCCATCCCATGATCCTCCATCATCGCCTAAACCTACTATCCCCACATCACTTTTATATCCCCTTGGTACTCTCACATTCTTCCATGGTGATCTCCTTGCAAAAGAAAAAAAAAGAATATATACCACCCATCATCCTCTGCCCAATAATGGACTCACATCATTCTTCTAGAATAAAAAAAATCCTATCATGGATTGAATGCTCAAGAACATGAACTATCAAGGAAAAGGTTTAGTCCTTCATGAGCAAGGTATTTTAGAGCCCATCGAGGTCAAAGAACACTCCTATACATGAGGTCTTAGATCTACTGATCACGAATCGCAATCCAAAAATATTGGTACAACCTCCACATACCCTCAAGAATCCTCTTCTAAAAGAATAAGAGGCTCCTCCCATCACTCCACCAAATCATTTGTTGCTATCCCCCCTCCTCCATCGTATCACCTCAAAAAAACCATCCATATTCCTCCTTCATCTTCTCCATCCATTTTGGGTCCTTACATCCCTCCATCCACCATCCCCCATCCTTCATCTACTCCATCCATTTTGGGTCCTTATGTCCCTCCATCTACCATCATACATCCCCTAACTACTAAGTCCATTTTGGGCCTTTATATCCCAAAATCACCTCCTCCATCTCGTCATATTCATCCTTTTATCCCTCCATCACCTATCCATGTCACCCACCATAAAACTCCCACTCTCATTGTCCCTAATCAAGATCAACAAAGGCACATATCTGCACATCCTCCATCCACATATCATCCCCAAAATCCAACCACTGTCACTCCACATCATCCATCTCCTCACACCCATCCTATTGCTATTAAAAGCACTTTGGATACCAAAGGAAAAATGCATAAACATCCACTTGAATCTAAAGCTCCTCATGTCCCTTTAAAAAGACATGTTGAAGAAAAGAAAAATCAAATCCAAAATTTGAATGAAATCAGTAGGCTGCAAAGGCCCACCAAAGAAAAAATCAAAACCATGTGGATCCCAAAGAAAAAAGATGTGGTGCCTTCAAATGAAAAATATGCAACATCCAAAGTTGCTAATCCAAAAGCTAATCATACACCCCTTCCAACTCCTAAATCTGTTTTGGGTCCTTACGTCCCAAAATTCACCATCCCATCTCCTCCACTATTCCCACATCATCCATCCATTAATACTCTTATCATTTCACATCCACCACCATATGTGCCAATGTTGGTCCTGAACTCATCACCCCATCACACACCTACCCCCTCATTCCATCCATACACTTTCCAACATCCCATCCATTATCCCACATCTCTCCCCCATCACATCCCTTTAATCCATTCTCTTGCATAATACATTTATCCTAATAAGGTTGTACCAACATCAAATAGTCATTTTGCATGTGGGCTCTTATTACCGCATATGGAACTTGATGCTTGAGTCCATCTATCCTCTTCTCACATATCCTCTAAATCTGCTTATCCACATACCTATCCTTATCCACCTCCATCTGCATACTTTCCAAAAGAATTCATCCATCTAAACAATCCCTTCCATCTCCCCATTCTTATCTTCCTATTCATCAAAACAATCCCTTTCCCCATCCTTATCTTCCTATCCATCCAAACAATTCCTTTCATCTACCCATTCTTATCCCTCTATCCATCCATCATAACATCCCTTGTATCTCCCTATCCTTATCTCCTAACCAATCTAGTCAATCCCTTCCATCTCCCCATCCATATCTTCTTATCCATCCAAAAATTATTTTCATCTCCCCATCCAAATCTATATCCCTTTATCTATTAATTCTAGCATCTTTCCATCTCCTTATCTTTATCTATCCATCCCTTCATCTTTATCCTCAACCCATATCACAATCCCTTGTCATTGGTATCTGGCTATAGGCTTCCCCCATGCAATTCAATTCCATCTATCTCATCATCATCACTCCTACTTCTTTTTCACATCTTTCCAATCTCCTATCACTTCTCATCACTCATATCTCCATCATATCATCCTCCCAATTCCTCTTTTGATGATTTGGATAACTATCCCATCCCTGAGCTTTATGTGTTCAACATCATCCTATCTTATCCACTAGGTCTATATTGTCTCATCATATTGGTCCCATCATTTTATCCTCTTATCAGGGTTATATTATCATCATCCTTTATCCATCATTTGTATTTGGTATTTTTTCAAACTATGTTTCGCCTACACTTTCATGTAGGCAAGGTTGATCATTTGATCCATCCCCAGGGCTTTTCTCTTTTTGTCCATCCTATCTTTATCATCTATCATTAGTCTTCATTGTCTACTTTCTTCTTTTCTTTTTTCCATCCTATCTTTGTCATCTTTCAGGCATCTCCATCATCCCCTTCCCGCTTTTATCCATTGTTAGTCATGAGCCTTTTATGAAACAACAAGGGCTCTACACTTTCACATATGAAAGACCAATCATTGATCAACCCTTGAGCCCCTAGGTCTTTAGGGTGTGTCAGTCTAATGTCTTGTCTCTCTCATGTTGTGTCATCAAGTTATACAATTATCTAGCTGGTTCTTAACAAATGAGATCCACTAGTATCAGTAGATCCAATCAGCTTTGAGTATCCTGTGTCATATCGATCTTTTAGTTTAGTATCCATCTTTGGCCTCAATAGGATGCATCCTTCCTAATGGACCTCATCAATCTCATTCATCCCCTTGATCTTATGGCAAAGGATGTTTGAAATTTATTGTGATCTCTTAATGATTTTGACTTTTGTTTATCATTTGAGCTCCCTATCATCACTTGTCATGGTCACCTTGATCCATCATATCACGGTGTGCTTTGACTAGTAAACATAGGGGCATATCTTGATCTTTTCTTTGTTGTTGTTTTCTCAGTTGTCCCATGTAGTACCCACCAAGACTCCTACAGTCTTGTGTTATGCTGGGGCATCCTTTTGTGCTTATGGTTATTCCAATTCCTGGCCCGACCAAGGTCTTCATGACTTTGGGGTGTTGGAATAGCCTTCTTTTTTGTTGTGTTTGTTTTATACATTCGACACTAATCTGCCTTGGTTCAACATACCCTGGCACTTGGTGTCTTATGCTATAGAAAAAAATTAGTGCTCTTAAAATAGAAAATTGTATTAGGATTGCATTTCATTTTCCATTCCATTGCATTGCATGTATCCTCCCTCTTCTCATCCATCTTTTCATCAATCCTCATCATTTCATCCTCATTTAAATCTTCTTATAATAATATAAATTGGTTATTCTAAGCATATTTTGAACCATCTCACATCTCCATCCAATCCTCATCCAATCAAATCTAGCACAAATCATCTAATCACATCCTTCATCTTGTACCTAGCCTTGCTACAAGCCTTGATCCAATCATCATCCTCATTGTAATCATCTTCGGGATGTATCCTTCCCTATCCTTTGCTATTGTTTTGGTGGATGTATCCCTCCCTCGTCAACAACACTTTCATCATCCCTTTCATCATCATCATCAGGATGTATCATTCCCTCATCAACAACACTTTCATCATCATCATCGAAATGCATCCTTCCCTATCCTCGTGTTGTTTCAGGATATATCATTCCCTCATCGACAACACTCCATCCATCATCAACCCATTTTGGCTTGTAGCTTGAATGGGGAAACATCACATCTGTCCTTGAATCCATTTATGCTTCCCAATCTCCTATCACTTATCATCCTATCTTATCCATCACTTTGCATCATTTCCCTCATCTCCCCTTTCATTGTCTCATCCATTTCGAGAGCACACCCATGTTCTCTTGAACTCGCATATCCTCTCGAGGGGGCATCCTCAATCCCTAATCTTCATCTTCACCCCCATCATCTTTCTTCCTAGTCACTCTTGTAGATGCATAAAATTGGTCATATTTGATTAATCCTAGCATTTAATTAAATATTTATTATTTAATTATTTTCTCTAAAGTCTTCTACATATGATTAAATTTAATTTATTTAATTATATTGTTCATTCAATTTATTCTTCAATTATAATTAAATAAATCAATTTTATTTAATTATTTCACATTCAAATGTCCACTTGATTAATTAAATAAATACACTTTATTTATTTTAATTAATTATCACTTTTTAAATTTAATTAAGTCTTTTTGATTTAATCAAATTTAAATATTTCTTTTCAAATCTTTCTTCTAATTAATTAAATATCTTATTTAATTAAATTCATTTACATACAATTTCTTAAAAAAATTAATTAAATATCTTTATTTAATTGAATATCTTCCATATCTTTTCAAAATCATAATTAAATATTTTATTTAATTATGAAATCTTCCATTATTCTTCAAATCTGGGGTAAATATTCTATTTTAAGAAAAAAACATCTGTGTCACCCATAAATGAATAATTGAATTTAATAATTCATTATTTATCTTCTTCAAAATATTTCCATAATCTCACAAAAAGATGATTTTTTACAATTCATCTTTATCATCTTATCTTACCTCTTTTTCATAAAAGAAAACAAATCTTGCTTTCTGTTTTCTTCTCTTTTTCTTCACTCTCATCCATCTTCAACCGTTTGATCTTCCAGGAATTTTCATAGTTGTTGATCATATCAACCAATTAGAAGCTTTTGAAAAACTCTATAAATAACACTGCCAATCCAAGCAAGGGTGACACAACACACAACATATGAATTAGAGATTAATTGCATTCTATAATTCTAGCATTATCATTATAGCTTTATTATTCATAGCATCATCATCATCTTTCATTTTAGCAATCATGTTTAGCATTATAGAAATCATGTACTAGCAATTACATGCATTTCATATTCAATTTCATTCTTTAGGAAGACTGTTCATTGAGCCTAGCACGCAATCTGAGAGCCAGCTGGAATCAATGAAAATACTGAAGATAGAGGATGATAGGAAGACATCAATAACAAAATACTGAGTTTGCAATCTCTATTGTTTTAACATTCTATTTTTGATATAATGTCTTATCGGTGTGTTTGCTTCATTTATGTTTACATATTTAACACGCATAAAATTGACCACACAACTCCTTTGATGAATGGGGCATCTTTTCCAATCTAACCATCTTCTTCTTGGTCTTATCTTTTAATCTTCTTTGAAATGATTCTACTCTGTAACACCATCTCAAAGAGGAGAAAAATGTAGACACTTAAATTTTGACACTTACATTGGTCCAAATTTATCCCTTTTCCTCTAAATATCCTCTTACTTGCATTAATTAAGTAATATTGCTATTATTTGATTAATATCCTTAAATTCTTCTAAATCCCTAAGGTATTACCCCCCTTTTCCTCAAAAGAATTAAATAAATAATACATTTATTTAATTCCTCACATGTCACATCCTCCATCACTATTTTTTAATCCTAATCCACCTCCTACTCCCATTATTAGGGATGTGCACATGTCTAATCCATGATTAGGATGTGTCACATCCTCCAACTTTTGCAAGTTGGCTCCTAATCTTCATTAGACACTAATTGTCTTCTAATGACCGATTAACTAGTCTAATCAATACCTTGGTGAACTCTCTCATCTCCCAAAGAATATTAAATTCCTTTTATCATCCCCATGCCTTTCCTAATGGAATTTTAAATTCCATTTTATCCTTCTAAGGACTCTCCTCTTCCCCATGTCATCATTGAAAAGTCACATCACTCACATGGGTCAAAGTCCTACTTTTTGGAAACCTTGTCTTATCCACAAGATACTCCCAATCATGTGAATTTAAAATTCACATTTACTATCCCAACCATTTCTCTCTTCCCCGTGATGATGTGTGAGGAATTCTAAAATTTCTCACAATGTCAACATCCTTCCTACATGGGGACAATAAGTTCCTTTTTGAGGAAATATTCTCCCCTTTCCAAGGTACTTGCAAGTACCTCCAACTCACTTGTACCCTATCCACCTCACCATGTCATTTTTCCATCTCATTTCCACATGGCAAGATGTGAGGGCTTGTGAGTCCTCAACTCACCATAGCCCTCCATCTTGGCCATTGAATTCTCTAGAGAATTCTCCCATAAATATAGAGGATTTCTCTTTCATTCATTCATTATGTATTATCACATTCAGAAGCTCAAAATTTCAACTCTTCTAGTATCAAGCTCTCATATCCTCCATTTTTTCACCTTCAAGCTCATTTTGCATCCATTGCATTCATCTACTCAAATACCCACATCTCTCATTTGAATCTTCATTTCATCAAGATCATTTTGCATCCACTTTTATCACATCTTGCCATCAAAAGAGCACACAAAACATAAAAAATCCAAGGGCCAACCAAAGATCAACTTGAAAAAATGTAAAATCTACTTTCTTCGTATTTGTTTTGTTTGAGTTAACATAGCCCTATCTTGAGGTGTTATGTGTTGTTCACCTTCATTTTGTATTCTGTTGTGTCATTTAGATAGGCTAACAACTCTTGATCACAACTTGATTATGGAAAGGTTTTAAATTATGTTATTGTATTCTTAAACCTTTTCAATGGAATTATACTTTCATCGTATGCTCTCACCTCACCATTATGGATCTTGGTGATTAGAAAATGGAGTTGATCTAATGATTATTAGATGTTTTTTCTTATTCAATGTTAATCTATACATTTCACATGTAGTAATGGAAAATGAATAAACCTTGCATTTTCACACTTGTTTGGGCCTACCTTGCTTTATTTATCCTTATTTATGTCATAATTGGTCCTATTTTTCATCCATAAGCCTCATAAATTATATCTTTTTATGGCTAATCCTGACAAACATCAAAGGGGAAATTATAATTTAATGATTCTGGTTGTGTATCCTTGATTTTTGGGTCAAGACTAAGATGCCACCTAGGGAATCTTTGTCCCCCAAAGGTCTTGGGACCCTCTTTTCATAGGCAATTTAATTGGGCCCCTTTTTTGAGTTTGTACCTTGAGTTTCATGCTTCGGGACTAAGATGCCACCTAGGGAATCTTAGTCCCCCTTAGGTTATTTTTAGGATTTAATTTCAAATCTTGGTGGGATTTAGCCTCCTTTAAATAATGATTTCATATGTTGGCTTGTTGTGGTGTACTTTCAGGATATTAAGCATGGATAAGTATAAATACAAGGTTCATTCATTTATTTTCATAGCGAGACTTTTGTGAGAGAATTCCTAAGAACATAATTGAGTTCACAAGATCATTCAAGATTAATTCATCAAGCATTTGGAGCCATCATCAAGATTCAAACATCATATATCAAAGATATTCTTGCATCATGTGTGTTTTTGAGCTAACATTTGTGATGTAGGATTTTGATTCAAGCAAGCAATTTGTAAGGAAATCTAGGAGCGCATCTAGTGAAAACTCCATGCAAAAGTGCCTTCAGTAACTTTCATTTCGATTAGGTTGCCTAAAGACACAAAAAACTATGTTCAAATGCGGAATAGACACAGTTCATTTCCCACATTGATTCATCTAAGAGAAACACATGTAAATTCAATAGCAAGCATTAACAGATTCTACTACACGAACCAGCAGACATAAAAGATGAAATAGAAAACTAGAACACAAAGATTTACATGGGGAAAATCCTTTTAGATAAAAAACCCCACACTCCAAAGATTGAGCCATTGTATTATTCAACAACAGAAAGGTTATAATACAAATTTAGGCTCATAGCCTCTTTAGAGATTCATCTTGTTCATTCTGGATACAACTGGTAACATACTATCCCTAAGAGATCAAACATGGCATTCATGATCAGGAGAGATTCCAGCAGCATAACTTTGCCTCTCTCACTCTCTGCCTCGGCCTCATGGCTTTGGTCTATCAGCCAGCCACTTGGCCTTTCTCTATCGATCTCTCTCTGAGTCACCTGTTACAGCTTCATGGCTACGGCCTTCCAACCAACCACTCACCTTTCACATCTATTTTCTCTATTTTTCCTTCTCTTCAGCTTCAGCTCTATGAAATGGTTTGTTTCCAACTGTCGGATCACAATTGTCAAATCATCTAGCTCGGTAACGGTTCACATTCAGCTTTCTTTGATTTGTCCATATCGCACCACGTCAGACAATATTCACTTGGTCAACAACGATCAACTTGTGTCACATGTCGGTGAGACACTAGAAGTGTCTCCCCGATGCCACAAGTCTCGATTACACATTGTTGCCAAGAGTCATCTCCATTGGCAAGAGGTTCTACCGATATCCACAAGTCATATCAAAATCAACATTCTCATCGGTGAGACAATTGCCATCGCCAGGAGATCACATCGAGTCTTCAAGTCATGCTAAAATCCATTGTATTCCTATTGGAATCCATCTATCGGCAAGACTATCGTCTTTCGCCAAGACATCATAATGAGCTTCATGTTATAACGATCTCCGAACAATCGCCAAGAGTCATGCCGACATCAAAGAAGCATCAGCCAGACCATCACTAATTAGTGAGAGGTCATACCGAAGTCCAAATAGTCATACTGACAATAGGATTCCCATCGGCAAGACAAACACCTTTCACCAAGACATCACCCCGCAAGTTCTAAGTCACCCCGATTCAATCTTGTCGGCTAGACTTACTACTTTCACCAAGACTTCATACCGAAGCCTTTAAGTCACATCGATGTGTTCCACTGTCGGCGAGAGAATCAACCTTTGGCAAGACTTCTTACCGAGGCTTCCATGTTATCCCAAAACAACTATTCGCCAAGAGTCACACCGAACCGATGACACCACATGCTGTCTTGCTTATCCCAAAACAACTGTTCATTAAGAGTCACACCGAACCAATGACACCACATGCTGTCGGCAAGACTTTCGATATTCACTGAGACATCATATCGAGACAAGTCTTTTGGCCAAGGGTCTCCCTGATGTCTTCAAGAGTTGCATTGTCACCAAGAGAATCCTTCATTGCTAGGACTTCTCACCGAGATCCTTAAGTTACTATGAGTCGGTGAGATATATCACTATTGGTAAGACTTCTTACTGATCACCCAAGGGTCTCCCCAAAAGCTCCAACACTTTCACCGAGACATGTTACTTTCGGTAAGACTTCTCATCGAGCCGCCATAGGTTATCTCGATGACTTCAATGTGTATCTCGATTGGCCAGACATTCCCTAGTCGCCAAGAGATCTTCCTGAGAGTTCAAGTCACCCTGATGACTCCTACTTATTGGTGAGACTTCTCCTAGTTGCCAAGACTTCCTGCCGAACCCTTATGTTACTCTAATCTATCTTTCACTGAGAGTCATAGTGAACCCGAAGACCATACAATCAACAAGACATTCATATCGGTAAGACCTCATACCGAAACATAAACCTTTCGGCTAGGTCTCCCTGAAAACATTAGTCGCCATGAGTCTCCCCGACATCCGATAGACACCAACTATCAGCAAGACATCTCCCAGTCGGTAAGAGATCTCCACGAGTCTCCATGTCATAGCGATAGGTCCATTTGGAAAGATAGAAGTATTGTCTCAGCGACATGAGCAATGCACAAGTTTAAACTGCTAGTTATCTAGAAAACTTGAATGTCACAGCGACCATGCTTTCTCAGAGGTTTCAGCCTGTGAGATTGAGACATATTTTCCAACACAATTCAAGTCAAAATATATCAAACATTCCTTTGATTGAAGATCTACATTCAAGCTAGCCACTTCACTCAAGTTTTCATATTTCATAACAAGGGTTTGATGAGTTGCAACATTTTCATTTATTCATTCATCATTCTCTATTCTTATTTGATTTCCTTTCAAGGTTTAATTACCAACAAGGGGTTTGACCAGGGCAAACCCCCATTTACTAATAGTTAACAAGTTTTTCCTCTCTTGCATGTTTGTGTTTGAAAATTTAGGTTGAAGATCATTTGAAGTGTAAAGTTGCATTGCAAAGTTGTCATCTTCGCAAAAACTCACCTACAGGCTAGATCTAGAAGTTTCAAAACCTATGACCCAAGAAGAAGGAAGTAAAGACATTGAGCCTTAGGATCACTTTAAGAGATTTTAGAAATTCAAGATGGGACTAAGTTGGAAGCAACGACATCTTAGTCCTCCATGAGTAATTTTGTAGAGATTCCTTCATATCCTATTTCGACATCTAAAGATTCTGCATTTTCCCCAAAAAAACAACAACGGGACTAAGATAATAGTAAGGGTGTATTAGTCCTCCTTGACATATTTTGACAACATTTTTTCATTTCTAGAATTCTCATCACATTTCTAGACTTCTCAGGTACATACATCCTAAATTGTTGTTACTTAATTTTGTCATTTGCACTCATTATTTGGCTTGCATTACTTGGTATTGTGAGTTGAATATCAAGTTGTCTTTTCCAAGCTTTTTCTTGGTGGTGAACTCCTCAAAGCTTAAATAACCCCCTCCTAGGTCTTCCTTATTGAGAACTGACTCACCTTTTGGGTTGATAGTCAATCCAATTTTTGATCCTAGGACATATTTGAATGACAAGTGGAAAATAATGGTGTTCTATGACCTAGATTATAAAGCACCCATTTCCCCAATGATTCATTTTGGTGAACCTAACATTTTTGAAAATTCATTTTTCTGATTTGGAGTTTATTGAGATCCTAGATCTAGGTTGCATTCATTCTTGCATTACATCTTGCATTAGTGAAAGTTCATCTAGGGTTTCTTACATTTGCATCAGTGAAACTGCATATAGGTTACATCTTTGCTTTCTTGCATCATTTTATCTCATTGAAAAAATGAAAAGTGCATTGTCAATTGTCCTAATTGCATTTAGAAACATTGTTATTGCATAAAAAATTGAAAAAAATTGTTTTCAACTTTGCATCCAATTGCTTGTCCTTAGTTACTTTTTCTTGCATTCATTTTAACACTTTTCTATTTCTAAACATCAAGGTATGTGCAGGATCTGATGGGCCAAAAAGTGGCGATATGATGGGTATGTGGCTAATGACTTTTTTTTTAACCCAAAATTGATCAAATAGAAAGGGATTTTAAAGGAGATTCTCAACTTTCCACCAATATAAATTATTCTTTACTTTGAATTTAATAAATAATTATTATTCATTTTCTATTTGAATTACGACTAAAGTCCTTATTGATAGGTTGATTGAAAAACATCTATAGCTTTCCAATAGTATCACATTTTTTTAATCCCAAATATGTGTCACATTCTATTCTTCCCATACTATAGGATAAAAAAAAATGAATTTCATGAAGTTTTGACCAAGTTAAGGTGGTCAGACATACATGTTTTTATATTTTGTAAAAGTTGTAATAAAAAAATAATAATTAATTATTTACTTGGAAAAAATTACAAAAAATATGCATCACATCCAGACATGAGTCCTCTACTTATATCTAAAATATTATAAAAGAATATTATCATTTTATTGTGGTTAGGGTGGTAAACAGACACCCACTTCTTATTTTTTCCTGAAATTTAATTACTATTGCATTGAAATTTCAAATTTTCACCAAATAGATTTTTATTTATTTTAAATAAACCTAGTAGTTAAGAAACTAAATTCAATTTGCTACAGATTCTATTCTTAAATATTTTTGAAATAATATATATAACTTATTCAAATTTTTACGTCAAGTTGCCTAACTCTAATTTTTCTAAATTTTTTGCCACTTAAGGGCATGTTTTTTCCATGATGATCCTACACATACCGATCAGGTTCTTGAATAGGAAACCTCAGAACACTGTAAACAATCCATATTTTGCTATTTTTCTTAAAAAAAACCTTTACTAGGACTAAAATTCCCTTACTGACATCTTAGTCCCTATGTGGGTTTTTTGCTTAGAACCCTAGGTGATCCCACAATATTGGTTTACAATTTTTGGCCAAATTGAACACTAAACTAATTTTTTCTAACTAAATCTTCATTTTTAGGCACCTATAGTGGCTAAACCATGAGGAATTTGAAGATGATGCAAAGTAGTGATTTGTGACATTTTGTCTATAGACTCTAAATATGTTTTTTCAAAAATTTTGGAATCAGATTGCACTTCTTTTTCCATCTCCTTTGAAAACTAGTTTTTTTTAATAAACACCATATTTAAGGAGTGATGCTCACTTATACAACATAAAAAAAATTCCATGAAGGATAAAATCCTTTTTTTTTAAAATTTTGATTTGTAACTATGATATCTAACACTTTCATTTGGTTTCATAGTGTTTTATTGAATATTTTCCTTAATCAAGTTTCAAAGACAAAACAATTACAATTCAGACATAGGCAGAGTGTATACAACATAATTTTTTTTGTTGGATAAACGATTTCAATATCTAGTGCACTGATATTTTTCAATTTTTTTTTTGATAATCTGCCATTTTTCCATGTGCAGAATAGAGAGCTTGATTTTCGATGAAAATCCTACATTCACAAGAAATAAAAAATAAATATAATAATAAAATTAAATTTATTTAAAATTATACTTTTTGGGAAGCTTATAATAAGAAATACATACAAAAAATAAATTTTAAATGAATTCATTTGATCCCCCAAAAGGTAAATCAAAACTGGGTTTTTATCAGCATTTTGATAGGTGTAAAGGAGACTCCATTATTGGTATGGTTTAAAACTAGCAGGGTTCTATCCAAGGGGGTTTGATATAAGGTGGTTTGATCAAATCCTCTTCAATTGGAATCCTTTAAATGGAACTTTTCAAGGATTAAATCATTATATTTTCTAAAAATATGTGATTTCAGCAAAAATCAGGATCTCCCAGAAATTGTAAACCAATATTGTGGGATCACCCTGCTATCTATGTTGTTCGCTTCCTGTTCTAGTTTTTGGAACCTCAAAATTTCATCAATGGGACCAAGATGCCCTTATTGGCGTCTTAGTCCCTATTGACTTTGAATTTGTAGTTTTTAGGGTTTGAAATTGCTTTTTTGTGCTTAAATTGTTTGTTGCTTTTAGTTTTCTGTTACAAATTGTAGAGTTATTGAACTCTAATTTCTTTCATTTCAAGTGCAATTATAAGCATAGGATATTGTGTTTTTACACTTTATTTGGTTTACCCCTTGCATGAGCTATACTACTTGGTGTCCTACTTTCAATAATATGGTAAGATGAAGTGTGAGACTCATGGCATCCTATGATAAAACACTCTTTGTGGATCTTGGGTTATCTAGCTCTCTTACTCCTAGTGTTGGTAATAGTTCACTAGGTATGAACTGTACCTTTGATATCTCTTTTGCTATGCCTATCTTACCTACAAGTTCTATACGAAGTGTTCAAACAATGGTTGATCATATTCGTCAAGAAAACATAATGAGAATGCATGAAGACTTAGCCCATTTACAAGATAGTGTGAGTATTGAAAACATTTCCAACACTATTATACCTGCCATAGATAGTATTCACCGCATGATGGAAATTGATGAAGGACTAACATAGCTAAAATATTTGGAAAGCATATTCCTTCCACAACTAATGATGTTCAACCCTCAAACAACGTGCAAATCCAAAGAGGAAATAAAACTCCTCCCCATTCAACCATTACCTCTATTCCTAGCTATACAAATCCTTAAGTGAAAACAACAATGCAACCAACTAGAAATATCTTTCCTACCTTGAACATTTCCACTAGTGTTCCTTATACCTATGTGGCTTCTAACAACCACACATAATGACCCTATCATTACCCACCTTTTGCAAATCCTTTCATCCATTCAACACTAAGTTTCCACCATAAATTGGAATCAAAATTGGTCCACCTTCATACTATGTCAAAAGCAACCCACTATCTTTGGAGATATTAAGAACTCTGGTGCCACAAGGTATAGAGATCCATATATTTGAGAAATATGGAGGAAAGGGAGATCCCACTAATCAAGTTAATTCCTTTATTGCTTTGTGTAGTGACTTTATCCTTGAGGACAAACTTTTGGCTAAGATTTTTCCCCAATCCTTAATTTAAGATGTTTCCTTGGACTAGTTTTTTGTATTACTGAATAGCTCAATTCATTCATTTAATGAACTTGTTGAAGCCTTTATTGACCATTTCCAAGTGCATATGGTTCCCAAAATGACATTAGTCAATTTCATAAGATGTTAAAAAAAATGAGGGTGAAAAGGTCACTGATTTTATTTCACATTACCAATCTCTTTATTCCCATATTAGTGTGAAGATTCTCGATTCTTGCCTTCAAAATGTGTTCATAGAAAATTTACAAGGTAAGATACGAGAAAAGCTTACCATGATGAAATTTCCTTCATTCACTTGTGCACTTCCCTTCGATATTATCATAATTCCATAGGTAGTTGTGAACCAAAAACCACCTATACCCATCCAGAAAAGTCCAAACCTTTAAACCAAAACACCTAACAACATTTTAGAAGAAAAAATAAAAGTTTCCTTCAACTAAATTCCACCTCCCAACCTACCCAACAAGTTGATACCCAAGTAGCTACTATAAAGAAGAGTAATCCTTATATCTTTGGGGATCCACAAAGATAATTCACTCCCTTACCCGACACACTTCACAACATCATGACTCAGCTATCAAAAATAAACATGCTTACCTTACCTCCCATTCGACCTCTTGACCCTAACAAGTCGTTACCTTTGAGCTTTAGACACAATACCTATTGTGCTTATTACCAAAAAACAGACATGATATAGAACATTACAAGTGTCTTAAACATATTATGCAAGACCTCATTGATTCTAATCATATCCAAATTGGAGGTGTGAATGACAAAGGTAATAAGTCTGTAGCTCATCCTAACCAAAACTTGCAAATATTTACCAATCCCACGCCTAACCACAATATTTCATTTGTTAAGGCTAGTGAAACTAAGCCTAATGTGATGAGCATTGACATGAATGATGAGAATATGAACAATAACGAACAAAGTCCTATTAGTACAATGATAGTCCAGTTATTCCTGAGGTCTTAGGTTTGACTCCTTGGCCCATGACTTACCCCACTACACATATTTGGGGCATGTGTTGGTTATCGCACGGCCCCAGGGACTAGTGTAACCTCAAGCTTGCCTCGTAAAGGGAACCCACTGGGCTTGACTCACTGAGGATACCCTGTAGATAACAAAAAAAAAAGAGTCTAGTTATTGACATCAAGCCTCATAAGCAACAAACCATAATGCCTATTGACATTACTTTCTCTTTAGAAGAAATAATAAAAAGTGAACCTAATGGTCCTCTTTACATAGTTGACAAAATCAATAACAAGCCCACTCCTGGGATTTTACTTGATCTCATCTTTGGAGAGAATGTGATCACATTATAACTCTTATATGTGAATGAACTCACTCAAGATAGATATGATAAACCAAAAGCATGGATTAAAATGCATGATGGTTTTTCTCATGCTATGATGGGCTCGATCACACTCCCTTTACAAGTAGGATTGAAGAAATCAAATGTATCATTCAACATCATCTCTAATTTGGATAAATTTCATGAGAATTTAGGATACAAATGACTTCATTCCATTAATGTGGTCCCATCCATTGTCCATAAGTGCTTAAATTTTTGAGTCGGCATTGAAATATTCACATCAATGATAGTGGCTTTAGACATCCATCTTCCCATGGAAATTTTTCCTTGGACTATTTTTGGCTTGAGCCCATGGAACCTATAAGACCTCGTGAGGACTTCCTTTTCCTATCCTACCAAAAGTTCATAGAAAAATGCATTTCCAAGTTATCCCTTGAAAGTTTTCCTCCACCCATGATCGAACCTCCTCCCCTTGAAAAAAACAATATTGAGCTTAAAGCCCTTCTGACTAACCAAGACCCATCCATCAAAACTCCCTTGTCTATTTCCTACAAAAGGCTAAGAGAAAACCAAATAAGTCCTAATCTACCTCCTAAGAAAATTTATAAATCCAAAGAGAAAGTGGTTGAACAACCTTCTATGGTTTCTTTTGTTCTTTCCTCACAAGAAGAAAAGGAACCTATGATTGAAAAACCCTCTCCTACACAAAGGAAACTTGAAAATCATAATAAAAGAAACTGAAAAGATAGAGAGCATAGGTGTAGACGTCATGATATTGCTCAAAAAATGAATAAAGAGAACAACATAGAAAATAAAAATCTGAATTTGATAGAAGCAATAAACAATGAACCTCCTCCATCGCTAGATGCAATAGATCCTATGTCTCCAACATAACATGGACCAACACCTTCTATGGATATTATAATTCTTCCTCCTATTGTGGTTAACTTGGATAACAATGAAGAAACTACTAAAATTGATGAGGAAGTGCATAATTAGTTAAATTTTATATTTTCCTCTTACATGAGCTTAAACGATAAAAATCATGGTGATCCTCCTAAACCAAGTGATGCACCATGTGTTGAACTTGGTGATTATCGTAGTACAACACTTGATGTTGTCCCTCTCTCTAGTGATCTTCCTTCTACATATACTGAATAATACTAGGATGTGGATGACCTATTGGATGGTTGACTCGCATGTGATTTACTAGTCTTTTTTGTTTTCTTTTTGGTTGATTGCATGTGTGTAATGTGATCCCCCATTTTGTTTGATGTCCCCTCTCTATGTGCATTCCTCTATTTGTACCTTCATTCTTCCATATGTTGTAAGCTTCTTTTCCTTTTCATTGGTCTTTACCTTTCATTTTCCTTTATCTTTCTTTTTTTTCTTGTGTTTTCCTTTTGGGGGTGACGCAAGGTGTCGAGACACCCTATGTCTCTTCCATGTTGACCCAAAAGATTTTTCATTATATTTTATTTTCCTTTTCATTTTTGTTTTGTGTTTTCCTTTTGGGGATGATGCAAGGTGTTGAGGCACCCTATGTCTCTTCCATATTGACCCAAAAGATTTTATATTATCTTTTCTTTCCCTTTAATATTTTGTCTTGTGTTTACCTTTTGGGGATGATGCAAGGCATCGAGACATTCATGTTTCTTCCATGTTGACCCAAAAAAAAAATCATTTTTTTTCTCTCATTGTGTCACTCTTCCAATTCTATGTGTATTTGGGGAATGATGATAGTTCTGAGCTCTCTAGCATCATTGCAGCAAAGACAAATATTGACCTCAAATCCATAGATCCCTTATGAGTTTCTCGAGGGAAACCCTCTTGTTCCTTTTTCATGTTTTGTCTGCTTTAAAGTAATTTATCACAACATGGTGTTTAGAAATTTCTTTAAAGTGGTGGCATACACAGCATTATTTTGGCATGATTTCATTTTCATTTGTTTCCATTTTCCTTGATGTCATTTTCTTACTTCATGTGATGTGTTTTTCTCTTTGTGGTGACATTGGGAGTAATGTCCTTAAAGAGCTTGATCTATCTTAGCCTATTACATTCCTCTTAGTGGTGATTCAATGTGCACTACATTCCTTAAGTTGTGAATATTTTATCCTTTGATTGGTCCTCTCTTGGAGACTTTAGGAACAATGTCCCCTAAGATTAATACCTCACATGAACTAAGTAAGATCCCTTGTACATCCCTCTTTCCTATTGCATTTTCTTTTTGTCCTTACTCAATTCATGGAGGTATGGCTTTGATATGGTCCCCTGGGGCTCACCTAGTGAACAAATAGCTTCACTAGCCCTTGTGAGCATGCATTTTCTTATAGTACCTTATTGTGGAAAATGATTTTGGTTACTAAAGGGTTCCTCTAACTCTTCTAGGTTTTTCACCTAAAAGGAGAGGAAGAATGGGGCCAAAATGCTAATGTCTACACTCAAGATTAATGTTATGAAGGGTGCAATGAATATAAATGTGATGTCCTAATGCAACAAACTGAAAAAAGAAATGATTTAGTGATGCTAATCCTAAGAAATGCAAAGTGCTGGAAAACACAGTGTGATATGAAAAATGATGAAATATATGCAATAAAGAACAAAATGAAGATGCTAAATAGAAACTATGCACCTAAAAACTGATGAAGAGCAAACTAGAGATCATAGAGACCTCTGAAATTATGGAAAACTTGATTTTTAAGCCAATTGGGATACTTACGCCAAGTTGGGTGACTTAGTCCCAGATTAGGGAAACTGCCCAAAAAGTTGTTTCTACCAAATGTGTATTTGAAACTGTAAAAATTCCTAAAAAACTAGTGCAGTGGGACTAAGTGTCCACTATGGGTGACTTATTCCACTTTGGATTTTTTGCAAATCCTAAAGTGGAAATGGAAGCCCACAATTCGCACTCTATTTTATGATGGAAATATGAATTTGAATCTTCAAAAACACCTACAAAACAGAGGATAATTTGTTTTCTAATGGGGTTTTTTCCTCGGTCAAACCCGTAGTTGGTATTTAAACTTTGGAAGGGATAAAATCTACATAAAACCCTAGTCCTAAGTGTGTCTAAGACTAGGAAAATCTGAAGTAAGACAAAATACTATTCTAATGAGCTAGAATAAGATGATTAAAAGGAACTTGAATGATGTAATACTTCAATACAAGAAACCCTACAACATTTCAAATGAATGTAAATGACATAAAAACCTTGAATCTGAAGATAGAGAGAAAATGGAAGATGTAATTAGTTTGAAAACAAATCTTTAGGTGTGATTTGATGACTAGTTGCATCTCCTCAACCTAGATTTCTGCATGATTCACCATAGGCATCCATGATCAACCCTTTGCAATGTGAGATCTTGAAAAAAAAGTGAGTTTGAATACCTACAAAAACCCTAGTTTTCTGCCCTAAAGCTTCAACTTTGTTGTAGAAAGACCAATGAAACTTCTAGTGAAAGATATTCAACACTTGACTTTTGATTTTGCTTTGTAAAAATGACAAGGAGATATAAAAAATGACCTAAAAACATGTATTTATAGGCATTAACACTGAATTATTCATTATTTTAACTTAATAGGCCAACATCCCTCAAGAATTTGAATTAGGTCGGTGATTTTCTCACTCAAAAGTGGAAAATACCTCAAAAGGGACTAAGTCACTACCCTGGGTGACTTAGTCGGACCTGAGATTTTTGAGGTGGGTTTCATGAAATTTGAGTGGTTTGAATGTTGCTTATTGGGATTTATGTGATTTGTGAGTGGAATAGGCCTTAAAGTCTAAAATCATGAGCATTAGGGGCCTATAAATGTAGTTTTTAAGGGGTGATTGATGCAAGGGTGTCTAAAATAGGACCAAATTAATCACAAAATATCCTTTTTCTCCAAGAGTACACAAATTTTGGTGACACATTAAGCCCCCACTTTAGTGCCCATATGACTCTACATGCATATCTAAGCTAAAGGACTCTAAATAGTATGCTTTACTATAAAAGGATACTCATTCAAAAAATGGGATAATGAAGCCCCCATTGTAGTTATCTCCAAAATGACAACATTAGGAACCACATCCTGCAACAAATTTTTTTTGTCCAAAATCCTTTTATCTAACTTCTACAAAACAAATTTGAGAGTAGATGTATGCTCCCCCTTGATTCTTCTTGCTTTACAGAGGTAGAATCAAGGTAGTAGTCTAGCCACATCGAACAAGAAATATCATATCATAGGAAATTTCCAAGTACCATGTCACATAATGATAGACATTTGATGATGTTGGGTGAGGAATCATGATTTCAATGCATCAAACGACGTCGAAAATGGAGTTCCCTAGCACCTAATATGATGGTTTGAATAAAAAGTACTTTATTAATTCTTAATATATGAAAAACCCTAATTTGATGGATAAGAGTAAAAAGAATGAAGAGTTAAAATAGGTTAAAGTGAAGTATTTCGTCACTTGCTATTTTATTTTACCTTCTTGCAGCATGAGAGTGATGAGTGAGACAGAAATATCCCGAGCAGATGAGATTATAGACCTACACGATTAGACGTTCTGTGGGACCAAGTGGCACATGGCGAGTGTCAGCATGAGGTGAGTTGATTCTGCTACCTTCAATTAGTGATTTTGTAATGAATTAATAATTTTTATGTATATATAGGTTAATTCAAGATCTTGGAAAAAAAATTGCAAAGTGTCCCCTTTTTTCGCGAAGTGTCCCATTTCTTTGCAAAGTGTCCCTTTTGTTCTCAAAGTGTCTCGTCTTCTCTAATCACGACTAGTCACTAGTCTCAAACATAGATGATGTCAGTTCCATAGGGGATTATGAGGAGTGGTGGATAGTGAAAAGACTAGCATTGGTATTCCCGATGGATGATCCAGTGGGAGATGTAGGTCAATTACTAGATGAAGGAGATGATAGGGCCGAGGAGACATGCTACAAGGCTGCAGATATATTCACTGATGTCATTGATGATGAGTATGACGAGGATGTAGATCCAGATTATGATGGCTAGGAGGGAGAGGAGGAGGAGGATGATAAGGATGAGGATGAGGAGGAGGAGGAGGAGTGGGAGGAGGAGAAGGAGCCACCCCTGAGTGAGAGTGATGGGGCAGTTTATAAGGATCAACACGATTGGGGAGATCCCTCTCCCATCTGTATGAAGAGGTCACGAGTAGCAGCTTCAACAGGCATCAATACCCACAGTCAAGGAGAGGCTAGCACATCCTCCATTCCCCCTGTATAGGATGATTTTGAGATTGCTCAACCTACCGAAGATATAGGTGATGATATTTGATTTTATGCATGTACTTTAGTGCTTATGCTCTTTATATATATATCATGATGATTTTTACTGATTGTTTATTATTTCTACCTTACAGGAGTGATGAGAGATTGGAGGGATTTCTACCATCAAGTTGCTATAGAGATAGTTCCTACATCCATTGATGAGGAGGAGATGGAATCATATTATGTGCCCCCACATATCATGGGGGAGGAGCCAAAGTCACTTAGACCATTTGTGAGGCTATGGGAAGTGTATGAGAGTGTGAGGAGATGACTCCACTAAGCTAAGACTACAGGATAGTCATCCCAAAACCTAGTAGAGGTGGAGAGACTACAAGAAGAGGTATCACGACTACACGCAGAGAGGGACCAGATAGCGGAGGAGCATCATGTGGCTCTTGGATGGATACAGGGTCTAGAGTTTGCACTCAGGTTTGGCGGATCATGGCCATGGTCGTACATGACTGTCTCTCAACGTCCTGCTACCAAATCACAAGCACCAGAGCTCGAGGGGTCTAGATCTCACAGATCTTAGGGATGTTGTATATTATGATGATATGTATAGAAAAATTTGGATATATATATATGAGCATTTGATGTTTTATGATTTATCTTAATGTGTTTGAATGTTAAATGGAAATTTTATTAATTAAATAACCTTTGCAATATTACTTAATTAATGTCTTCATGATTTACAAAGTTTATGTGATCTAATTAAAACATATTACATTTTCTTATTAGATAAAACATGATGATTGAGTATGTTATGCTAAATTAAACTTCATTTATCATAACACACAAAATGAATTTGAATAGCATGAAACTTAAAGTAATTATAAATTAAATAATCACTTTACTTCTCAAGAAATATGCATGATTGGTTTGTCGAGAACGAAGCAATGTGAAAGCATATAAGATAAGACCTCATAAATTTAACAACATTGCTTTATAATTCATACAATTCAAAAGGGTTTAGACATAATACCGACGTAAATGTGTGGCATTGATAGGCTCCTTGAGGGGTGTTCCATCGAGTTCTATTAAGACATACACACCAGACCCAAAGCTTTTGTCAACTATATATGATCCTAACCAATTAGGACTAAATTTTCCTCTTCCATTAGGGTCGGCGTTGAAATTACGCTGATTTGCAGATAGAACTAAGTAACCCTTGTGAAATGTGCAAGGGATAATGGTGAGATTGTAATAGCATTGTTTCCTTTTGCAATAAGCTTGGAGATGATCAAGAGCATTAATGTTTTGTTCATCAAGCATCTCAAGTTGGTGCAATTGTTCTTCCTTATAAGTGTTATTGTCAGCCAAACCTTGAAGAGCAATCTGTAATGTTGGGATTTCTAACTCTAAGGGCACGATTGCCTCAGTACCATAAACTAGGTTATAAGGTGTGGCTCTATTTGAGGATCAAACACTTGTGTAATAAGCTCAAAGCACATAGTGTAATTGTGTGTGCCAATCCCTGTGATTATTATTAATAGCTTTCTTCAAAAAAAATTCAAGGACTTTATTAGTTGATTCAGCTTGACCATTAGATTGTGGGTAATAAGTTGTTGAAAAATGATGTTGACTATTAAAGGTATCCCATAATTTCTTCACATCATTATTCTTAAATGGTGTTCCATTATTAGATACTAATGTGGAAGGGAGTCCAAAATGAGCAATAATGTGTTATAGGATAAATCAACATATTACTTTAGTGGTTGTAGATCGAAGAGGAATAGCCTCTACCCATTTTGTGAAGTAATCAGTTGCAGTGATGATAAACGTATGTGCAACGGAAGATGGTGGTGAAATTTTTCCAATTATAGCCAGCCTCCATATAGAGAAAAGCCAAATAGGGATTTGGGCACGAAGCTCAGAAGAAGGAGCGTGAAAAAAATTGCTATGTTCTTGAAATTTGTGAAATCGCTTAACATACATATAACAATATTTTTCCATATTTTTCTAGTAGTAGCCTATAAGAATAAGTTTTTGTGCTAGGGTATTTGCGCCAAATTGACTGCCACAAATGCCTACTTGAGTGCCATGATGATTTCAGAATCCTTAAGACATCTAAGTAAAATTCAATAAAAGGACCTTCTATATAACACATCAGCAAGAATTATGTACTTGGTGGCTAATTGTTTTAAACAAGCACGGGTGTTATTTGTTAGAGGTTTGGGAATGGTACCATCTTTTATATAATTATAAATGGCATTGTACCATTCACTCAAATCATCCTTGGTTGTTGTTAACATGTCTACAATGGTGTCATTGATTGAGGGTTTCAAGATTGGATGAGCGGTGAATATAACATCTTGTGAAGGATCTTGAGGAGATATAAGAGAAGCAACACTCACCATTGCATCCGCGTGTCGATTATCTTTTCGTGGGGTGTTATCAATGGTGAATGAGTCAAATTTCATCAACAAGGACATTGTAAGATCCTTATATTTTGATAATTTATCATGTTTAGCTTGATAGATGTCATTTATTTGTTTAATCACTAATTGTGAATCACCAAAGATCTTGATATCTTTAATGCCCATGATTAAAGCAACACGTAATCTAGCAATTAGCACCTCATATTCAACTATGTTATTTGTACATAGGAAATGATGAGCCTAGTTTATGGTCTAATATTTTGGTAGAATTTATGATTTGTTTGTTGAAGTTATCATGGACCTTGACATTAAGTGTTGATATTTTTATGATATTTCCTCATAACTATAGACATTGGGCTTAATCTTATTTCTGCAAATCTTTAATGACATTGACATGTTATATGGGCTATCTATATTAATTCTATATGTGGTCAATGAATTTTCTTTAAGGTATTTATAGATATGCAATTATTGTGCATGCTAACATTGCCATGCAGATATAATTTGAAGATACTAAATTGAGAAAGACACTGCCAACTGGGCATGCACCATAACATCCGGCAAGGGAATTGTTCAAAGGTCAAAGGAGGATGAAGGTAGGAGATTCCACATGCAAATAAAATGTAACCACCTTGTAGTGGACTTTAATGTTGTTGAGCAAGTATTGGCATTACTATTGTGCTAAATTTGCAGACACATCTAACCAGATTCCATGCGCACATAACCGCCTCTCCATTTTCTCTTCTTTCCCTAAATTGGCATCCTCCCAGTTCATGGAGTTGACAACCTTACTTACTTGGTAGTATAAATAAGGATCAGATGCCCCTTTTTAGAAGGTTGCACAATCTGATATTGTACTTGCATTCTTACCTTTCAGCGATACACTGCTCTATTTTACTCATGTTTTCTGATGAATAAAGTGAAGTTCTAAGTTCGAGCATCTGAGTTTTCATTAGTATTAAAGGATACACATCCAAGGGGGACCACTTGGTGAGACATTCATCCTTATCTTAGTTTAGCCTAGTTGTTACTTTTTGTTCAGTAATTAGTTAAGAATCTAGTGCTGATTGTTCCTACAACCACTAGAATTCCATTTTGTGATTGTTCTTACAGCCAAAGCAGATAGAGTAGTTTCATGTTTTTTGTTCATATTCTCATTTCTGTCATGCATTTCAAGCTTAGTATGGTTGTTGGTTGATGTTCAGGGTGTGTGCAAGAAGTTGAGTCCACTTTTTGGCCAAAAAGTGGAAGTGTTTTCCCTGATTTTCAGAATTTGTCACATTTGACTTTAAAATTTGAAACACTTAGAGATGGAATCTTGAAAAGAGTCACTAATCATAAAATGTAGTACTCAGAGTCTAGTTACCAAATATGTAATTGATTTCAATACCCAGATGGTAAAAATTGAGTTTCAATAGGCATTTCTAAAAACCACTATTTAAAAGTCACATTTTTTTACCATACCATGCACGTGTACGAAATCCATATTTTGACCTAAATTATCATATTTTTCTAAGTCCTTTTGGGAAAAAAATTGTGACTCACTGAAGCACGTTTTCGATATTTTTTTGTAATTTTTTATTGAATTTTTTTCTTGTTAAATTTTAATTAGCCATATTTGTCGTTTTGAAAAATCATCGTGTACGACATGCATAAGATGACCTGAACTTATCATTTTTATTTTATTTTTTAAATTGAAAAGAATTGTCTGAAGTACGTTTTGGTGCAATTCGTTTTACAAAAAAATATTTTAATAAAAAGTTATTAAAATATTAAAAAACCTTGATAATTCAAGTTTATGGACCAGTTTCATTAGAAATTAATTGAAAAATAGAAAATATAATCAAAATGTAAAAACAAATACATATTTGGGATCTGCACTGTCTCATCTATAATGGGTTTTAATTTCATAATTTTTTTTGGCAAAATAGGTCTTCAAACATATGTCCAAAGTCACTATTTTCCTGTGACATTATCATGACCTTCAAGTTGCAGGTCAAACTAGGTCCAAAGCTTAGGTTTAGGTCCCCAAACCATTTCCCAAACTAAAAAACAAGCCAAAAACCCAACCAAAAATTCATTTTTAAAAAAATAGGATCCCGTTTCATAAAAAAAAAAAATTATGGTTCTACGAAACAAGATCCTGTTTTGTAAAATGGGATACCATTTTGAAAATTGCTAAAAATGGAAAGTTTCCATTTTCAGATAGTTTTCAAAATGGGATCCCATTTTCAAAAAATTTTGAAAATGGAAACTTTTCAAAAGTGGAAATTTTCAAAAGCGAGATCCCGTTTTGAAAACTTGTCATTTTGAAAAATGTTTTGGAAAAATTCAAAAGCGGGATCCTGTTTTGAAAATTTTCAAAAAACAAATTTTTTCAGAATAGGATTCCATTTTGAAAAATAGGATCCCAATTTTTAAATTTAGGCTCAGGATCCCAAATCTAAATGGGATCCCATTTTTTAAAAATGAGATCTCGCTTTTTAAAAATGGAATCCCCTTTATTAAAAATTGATCCCATTTTAAAAATGGGATCCCAAATCTAAATGGGATCCTTTTTAAAAAACAGGATCCCATTTTTTGTAAGCCAATTTCATTTTTTTTCCTAAAGAAAAACCTTCCATGTTTCATGGACTCATCTTCTTGCATTTACCCTTCAACATTTATGTTATTCCTTTCCAAGCAATTTACTTTCAGCATTGCATATTTCTTAGTTGTAGAATGAAAATGTCTACTTTGAGTTCTATTATACCTTGCATAACCACCCCATTTTGATTTGGAACAAAATGGATCCCTCCTTTGTTTTTTTTGTTTTTATTGCTTTTGGTTATTTTCTTTGCTCTTGGAAGTTCTTTTGTTTTCCTCCTGAGTTTGTCTTCTTTGCTTTGTCGAATTTTGGTTCCTCTATTTTCTATTGGAGTTAGTTTTCTTCTTGCTAAAATTCAATGAAATAATCATAAGCAATAGGATAGTTTATTATAATATATCTTATGTGCTTCTCAGGACTAATGGGGACTCTATTTTGTAGGATCAAACCACACACATGATGACATTTTCCAAGTGAGCTCAGTTGGAATGTATTTCTCAATCCAGTTGTTCATAATTTTCCTCTAAGAAGAAAGTCGGCAAGACCTTGCAGGTGTCTTGCTGACTACCAGTTCATTTTTGGTTAATAGGCATCTATGTTTCCTATCGGCATGACCTCAAATATGTCACAGCAATCAAAATTCACATGCAGTTGCCTATTGGTAACACATCGATCATCGTCTCGATGACTAAGAGTTTCCCATTGGCATGAAAGTCTCCTTCAGAGAAAGGTCTTGGCGAGATATTTGTGTCTCACCGACCGACAGCAGAGGGATATTCATCTCGATGGGAGATTTTCCTTCAGGGAGAAGTCTCGGTGACTTCTTCATCTCTCACCGACTAGCGCGTAAGGAGTGGACACTTCAGTGAGAGTTGTTCCTTTGACGGGTGGTCTTCCTGAGTGCCTTGAGTCTTGTCGACCATCAACGAGGGGATACATCTCTGTGGGAAAATTTTGCGGTGGGGAGACGTCTTGGCGAATGCATCGGGTCTCACTGACGAAGCACAAAAGAGGAAATCACCGAAAAGTCTGGGTGACTGCATCAAAGTCTTACCGAAAGGGAAAAGGGGCTCGAGCCCAGAGAAAAAGATCCAACGTCGCCAAATGTCTCACTGAAACGATAGTCTCCCCGACATAAAATGAGATCTCGCCGGAAGGGAGATGCCTTCACCCAAACGTCTCATCTACCAGGAACTTTTCTCCTGATGCAGAATGTACTCACTGAGATAGGAGGGGCTTCGCCATGAGGTCATAATGACTAGCGACTATATTTTTGATGGTCTTTGTGAGATCGATATGACTTCTCTAGCTCACTAAAAAGTCTCACCGACTATCGTATCTTGTGTCGATAGTTGTTAAGAGGAAAAATTACATCGTGGCAACATGATTAGTGTCTTACCGACATGTGATTCAATGTGGACCACCTTTGACTGCTTGATAATATTGTGTGGCATATGTCTAACCAATCAGAAGAAGCTAAAGGAATGACCTATTGGCCATTGACCGATTGACTACCACCTTGAAGGAAACCGACAGAATGCAAACCAGATGCACTCATTCTAAGATTAAAGGGTAGTGGATTGGCTAGGGGGATAATGTTTAGATCTAAAGGGATCCCCGATGATGCTCCAGAAGATGGTCAACATACAGGAGAAGTTTGGAACATGAAGAAGGCTAGAGGAATGAAGAAACTATTGACTCGTAAGGATAGCTATAGTGACCACTGGCGAGAGGCAGATCAATATTAATGGAAAAAATTATTTTAGAGCATTCAAGGAGGCCCCGATGGAGTTTAGAGATGGACATGAAAGGCCAAAGTTAATATTACAGTTACAAAAGATCTAAAGGCTTCTCCTAAGGGAAAAAATCTTTCATCAACATGGACAACATGGCTTCATATTAAATGCGGCTTTCACTCTCTTCAAAAGGATCTAAGAGCCAACTCTCCTGAGCAGATATTTTGTAAACCCTAATGCATCTGGACAGGGCATTCTTTTTGGTACAGTCTATATATATGGCATTCTTTCCTCTTTGTAGAAGGGGGGGGAGAAAAAAAAGAAACATAACTTGTATAGAACTTCTAGGGTTAGAAAAAGACTTAGAAATTAGAAGAAAAAAATTGGTTAGAGAATACAAAACTGCATCCCAATTCTTTGTAATATGAACTTCTTTTGTCTTCTCAGTCAACATTTAGATTCAGTAGGAACCAAGAATGTATCTTTTCAATTTTCTTAATACAAATGGAAACAATTTGGAGCCATGGATTTTCTGTACACTGGTGATTGTTCCAGCTTTGTAAGTGTTGCTTATCTATTTCATTAATAGTAGAAGCAACTAGATCTTAATTTACTTTAGATTTTTTTCAGAATGTTGTTTATCTTTGTCTAATCATTTGATTTGAGAATCTTTCAAGGATTGAGGTTTTACTTTAATGTTTTGTTTAAATGATAACTTGCAATTTGTTATTGAAATCCACACTATAAATAAATGAAACTGTGTCAATCACAAGTTAATTTCATTCTGCATTTTTAGTTTAGGAAAGCCTTGAAAGATAATAAGTTTGGTTAAGATAGGTGAATTATCATTCTTTTATTTCCTAAAGCTTTGACCCATCTTTTTATGTTTCTTTAAAACCCCTAGTTAGAGTAGGTTTAAATTCATGTTTGATCTTAGAACAATCCAGAAGCTCACACCAGCAAGCCCCTTGAACATTACTATTACATTGACCACTGAGGTACATCAACACAGTTGAGAACCAACTACAAAGACCTTGGGAGCTAGGGTATCCATGTGTTATCTTTCTCTTTTAGGAGAAACAAAATAGCAATATTCTGTTTAACTGTTGTTGTGCCATTTGTAATGTCAACAAAAGCTGGTGCTAGAAGGAGGGCCTAGAAGGGAAAACTGGATAAAACTAGGTTTTCCTCCCCAGAAAGGCCCCACAAAGTTCTTCAATCAACCAAAAATCGATCACCTTTCATAGAACTCGAGACCCCAACAAGACACAAGAGTCATAAGACTGGCTCAGCCATCATACCACCCTTATCAGCTCTGCTCACTCCACCAGGATTTTCACCAATACCTCAGTGGATACCTATCAATCCACCATCACGTCCATCCCAATTGTCAGCACAGCTTATTCAACCTATACAAAAACTGGCTCAACCACCACCACCACCACCAATGGCATTCTTTTAGAATAATCCCTCTCCATTGGGAACTATTCCTGGAGGTTTTCATGATATGCCCAAGAACCTTGAGAAATTTTTCCCCAAGTACATTCATGGTGAATCAAGGAGTGTTGAGGAGCACATACAAGCTTTTAAGGATGCTTGTATCAGGGCTCAGATATCCCACCATGATGTAGTTTGTAGGTTGTTCCCTTACTCCTTAGGCGATATGGCATACAATTGGTACCTTAATCTTCCTCAAGGTTCCATTCTGACTTGGACACACTTGGAAAACGCTTTCATTAATTAGTTCAGGGTTATGTGGATCTAGCTCTTCTATACAACCAATTTGCTACCATCAAGAAAGAGCCATGTGAATCCTTGCCCTTGTTCAACACCAGGTTCCAACGAATGTATAGGAGATTACAAGATCCCTATCTAGTCGCTGAGAAGAGTGCCATCCAATCTTACTTTAGAGTTATAGACCCTTGCTTGGCTTGTTCCTACAAAGGAATTATCAACCAGCTGATATTGATTGTCTATCCAAATTTTATCATCTAGCTATCAAGCTGCAGCAACAAATCAGTTCTCAACAAGGAAGTCTAGGATAAATTTTCCCTTCAATAGGATATCAGATGCATAGCCCAACCCCTCTATTCAATAATGTCCTAGGAATGTCTCCTTCCCATTATGGACTCGTGTCTGAATTGCAAACTCAACCACCTGTTCCATTCTTCGCTAATGGAACTTCTGACCTCCTCCAACAACCATAGGTTCCTCAAGGTCCACAAGGTCATCACAACCAAGTTGGAACGCCAAATCATGGTGGTCAGCCACCTATTGTTAAGAGTATGGAAAGTGAAAAGACAGTTCAACTTACAAATGAGGTAGAGACCTTGAAGAAAACGTTGTCCCAAGTCACAAATGATATGGCTCAGCTTCGATTGAACCCCTCCCAAAGCTAGGGTAACTACCCTAATCAAAACAACAACAATCAGGGTACTTATCAGAATCATAACAATTACAACCAAAGGGGTTATCAAGGTCAAAACTCCTCTAACCAAGGGTATCAAAACTAAAATAGAGGGTATAATCAAAGGCCAAATAACAATAGACAATGGAACATAGGGCTCAATAATGGTGGAGTTTTGCATAACTATCAAGCTAATGAGGAGAGATCACATACTACAAATGTGGCTGACCTCAACTTTATGACTAATTGGTGTAGGTTGCACGATACTTCAACCCATTCTGAGGTGAATTGCCCTGAAATGGAGAAAGTTGTCAAGATGGCACAGGTAGATGCCCAAACATTCCAAGGGAATCCTCACAAAGAAGTCAGCTCGGTAGACACATCAATGACTTATGACCTCTTTGAGGAGGAATCTTCATTCCCAAACCAAGAGGAGAATGAACCAGAGGAAGATTCATATGATGCCCAAGCCTTTCAGTCAAAAGGAGGACACTTCCTGAGAAATCAAAGTAAGGGTCCATTCACCACATCAGTGCCACCTAATCACATGGTGCCTCCAAATCAAAGTGCTGATAATAACCCTCTTCCACCAAAAGGCCTATCTGACTTCTATAACAAGGGTAATCCCTCTGGTGTTTTTAAAAGTAATCCAAGTTATAATACAAAATTTGATATTGTTTCTGAGATGCAGAAGCAGAAAAATTCTTTGTCATATTTTGACATCTTAAAGTGGTGCCCTGCTTAAAGGGAGATAGTGCTGAAAGCTTTGGAGCAAGCTGAAAAATCAAAAGGAAAGAACAAGGTGGAACTTGCTGGGGATGTGAATGCAGCCTTGTACAGAAACAAGGTAGGTACTCCACCATTCCTTTTGAGTTTAAGGATTTGTGGGAAGAACCTACATAATTGTTTGTTGGATTCAAGGGCTTCAGGCAATGTTATGCCATATGCCATATGTAAGAAGTTGGGATTAAACCCCATTCAGACCAATAAGAAGGTCATCCAACTTGACAAAATGGAGGTTAATGTGGTTGGGGAATTAAGAAACATACATGTGCAAGTAGGATCAGACCCCAGGGTTCAAACCAACATAGACATTCAAGTAGCAGATATTCCCAAGACCTATGGTATGCTGCTAAGCAGAGATTTGATGAAAAGTCTAGGGGGATATCTTTCCCTTGACTTTTCAAATATGTGGCTACCATGGAGAGGGATTCCTACTCAGATTAGGATTGAAAGTGAGCCTCGCCTCAAACATGTCATCACAGAATATGATTGCCCCAATGAGGTAGCCTATTTCAAAATTAGGATAGGGGTTTACAAAAGAGATGAAATTTTAACCTTTTCTATTCTTGATCCTAAAGGACTACCAATACCAAAGTTCCCTAATGCTATGGGTAATGAAAATTAGCAGGCATTAATCAAAAACCTGCAACAAGCTCAGTTGGTCTTAGGGGAAGATGTAGGTTTGCAAAATCTTCTACTCCCTAATTGGTGCAGGGTACATTACCAAAATCATTTTGAATTGACTTGCCAACCCTGCATTGACATTTTCAATCATGTTTCCCAAGGTGGAGAAGCTAGTTCAAGTCACCCTAAGGCTATTACAAAACACTTCTCATTTGAAGCCAAGGAATCGATAATGCTAACCATGGATAGGATGCCTTCAAACGAAGTTCCTTCTCAAATTGAACCCACCCTAGACATATTTCCAAATCAGCATATTGATAAGGAACATCCCCAAGGTTTATTTGACATCCCCACACTGAAAAATACCCCAAAACTTGGGGGGTTAACCAAAGATACAATTGACCATCAGAAGGATAGCCACAAATTATACGATATATCTATACAAGAATTGGAAAGTACACTTGAGGAACCGGTTGAACGTCCACTCCCTATATCTGATGTAAAAGATCAAGTAGTCCCACCACTGGCTCATTCTACTCAAGTGCCTACAATGACCTCAAAAGGACCAACCCCAACTCACGATCAGCTATGGATCCTCACATTCGATGGTTCCAAATCTAAGACAAGTTGTGGTGTTGGGATTGGACTAACCAGCCCGAAAGGGAAAAACCTTCTTTGCTTCTTACAGGTTGCAATTTGGATGCACAAACAACGTAGCAGAATATGAAGCTCTAGCATGGGGACTAATGTTTGCACATAAGAAGAAGGTCGTTGCCTTGATGGTCAAAGGAGATTCAAAAATTGTTATCAAGAAAGTACACAGCTAGTACACCTATCATAATAAAAGGTTGGTAGCATATAGAAATAGGGTATGGAACCTGATCAAAGACTTTGATGCCTTTGGGATTATCTTAATCCCTAGAGAAGAAAATCAAATAGCTGATTCATTGGCTATTGCTGCAAGTACCCTGGAACCTATGCAAGGCTCCAAGCTCAAGAAATTCTTAGTGGAATTAATTTCCACCCCTTCAGTTCCTAACAACATCACGAACTTTCAAGTCTTTGATGATGATCGACATATTCTGGCTTTCTTAGCAAGCTCAGATGTTTTTGAGGGGAAAATTATTGATGAGTCCAACAGAGATCAAGGGGATTGGAACCCTGAAGAATGTGATACAGAAGGAGTCCTTAATCTAAAAGGTAATAACATTCCCAAGGGAATGGTGACCTTGGAAATAATTTTTGATTCAGACCCAAGGGCTTGAGAGAAGATACTAGCTGAAGATAAAGGAGGCGAATATGAAATGGTTAACCTAGCTGATTTGAGTCCTAAAAGGAATGTCTACATAGGGAAAGCCTGCTCTGAAGCAATCAGAAAGGATATATTGCAGGCATTAAAGAAGGATATTGCTGCGATAGCCTGTGGATATGAAGACCTAAAGAAATTCGATACTTCTGTGATGACTCAACTATCCCTCTAAAGCCCGAAGCCAAGCCATTTCGACAAAAACAATGCCATGTCAACACCCTAATTGAGCCACTGATCCTGAACGAAGTTCATAACTTGCTTTCTACAAGGATAATTTTCCCTATATGCCACTCAACATGGGTGGCCAACTTAATTCCAGTCCGTAAGAAAAACAAAGAGATTAGGTTATGTGTGGACTTCAAAAATCTGAATAGAGCTTCAGAAAAGGATAATTACCCACTCCCCTCACTCGATGAGGTCTTGCAGACTGTCAACGGATCTCAAATGATATCATTCCTTGATGGTTACTTTGGATACAATCAAGTAATGGTTAACTGTGAAGACATAATGAAGACAAGCTTCACTACAAAGTGGGGAACGTTTGCATACAGAAGGATGCCATTCAGTCTAATAAACGTCGAGGTGATCTTTCAGTGCACCATGGATGTGGCATTCAAGGATCTGATTGGAAAGTGCATCATCATCTACATGGATGACCTCATGGTGTTCTCTAGGGATCGACTGAACCATGACGTGGACTTGGCCAAGGTTGTTCAAAGATGCATCTGATATGGTGTCTCCCTGAATCCCAACAAGTGCGTATTCGAGGTTTCTGAAGGAAAGCTCTTGGGACATATAATTTTAGAAAGGGGAATATCGATCGACCCAGATCAAGTTGAATCCATCCTCAAGATAGCTATGCCAAGAAGCAAGAAAGGGATGAGATCTTTCTTTGGAAAGATCAAATTCGTGAGAAAATTTATCACGGGCTTTGCAGAGATTGTGAAACCACTGAACGAAATGATGAAGAAGGATGCCAAGGCAGAATGGAGTGAGGAGGAAAAGGCCGCATTTTCATAGATCAAGCAATCCATCTCAAAAGTGCCAGTCCTCACCAACCCTGATTACTTAAAACCATTATATATCTATTTTTTTGCTTCTAAACATTCCTGCACAACTGTATTAACTCAATGAAAAGAGGAGATAGAGGAGAGACCGATTGCTTTCATGAGCTCTCCATTCAAAAATGCTGAAGTTAAGTACTCGCCTCTCAAGAAGCAAGCTTTTGCATTGGTCAGGGCTATCAAGAAGTTTTGACATTACATTCTCTAGAGCCAAATCATTTTTGTAGTTCCTAACGCTACTATGAAGTCTTTACTCATGCAGAGCGAGCTAGGAGAAAGAAGAGGGAAATGGATGGCCATCTTGCAAGAATTCGATCTAGAGATACACCCGATGAAACTAGTCATGGGTACAGGCTTATCTCAGTCCATGGCGAACACTGGCGACAACATCATCTATCAGCAATATATGACCTAGTCTTTCTCTAACAACCCTTGGTATGCTGATACCATTTGCTTTATGCTCAATAACTGGTGTCCAAAGGGAATGAATGCAACTCAAAGGAGAGCACTAAGAATTAAGAGTTATCATTACATGCTCAAAGGAGGGTTGCTATACAAGAAGAATTTTGAAGGAGTGTACCTACGATGCCTTGATCACCAAGAGGCTAAACATGTGATCTCTGAATTTCATGGGAAACATGGCATAGGTCATGGGTCTGCAGACTCATTAGCACACCAGATCCTCAGATCTGGTTATTACTGGCCTTGTGTGTTCAAAGATACTCATTAGCATGTGAGAACATGCCACATATGTCAGATTTCTGCATCAACAGAACACCATGCAGCCATGCCATTGTAGCCCGTCTATGAGGTAAGGCCATTTTCCCAATGGGCATTAGATTTCATTGGGGTAATTAACCCAAACTCTTCTACATGACACAAGTTTAATTTGACTGCTACTGACTACTGCACAAGGTGGACAGAGGCCATACCCTGCAAGAACATCACAATATAGGTAGTGATCAAGTTCCTCACCGAATGCATCACCACTAGGTTTGGGATACCCTTCACTTTGGTATGTGACAATGGCTCTACCTTTTCTTCTGTTGAGTTTATTTCTTGGGCTTATGATCACAAAATCATATTGAAGTATTCCTCAAACTATTACCCACAAGGCAATGGGGTTTTTGAATCAACCAATAAGAATATCTTAGGGGTGATTAGGAAACTGTTAGAAAACAATCCTAGAGATTGGCATACTCACCTGAGATTTTCATTATGGTCAGATAGGACAAGGATTAAGACTTCTTTAAAGACCCCACCATTCAAGCTAGTATATGGCCAAGAGCCTGTGTTCTCTATCCATTTGCAAATACCTATCCTTGAGTTCATGCAGAAATTCTACTCTAGTGACAGTAGGATAGAAGTAAGGTTAGCTACTTTGTTGAAATTAGAAGAATAGAGAGATGCTGCCTTGCAATGATTCTTTAGGCACCAGGCTGTTGTCAAATGTTGGTTTGACAAAAGAGCCAAAATCAAAGCTTTTAGGATATCGAACCTTGTCTTGTTATGGGATAAAGCTAGTGAAAAGAAGGGAAGTCACCAAAAGTTTGATAAACTCTAGCTAGGCCCTTATCAGATTGCTGAGATCCTAGGAGAAAATGCTTTTAGACTGAGTAGTTTAACTAGAGAATCTATTCCCTTTCCCATCAATGGGAAGTTTCTTAAGCATTATTTTGAGTTGTAAAGCATGCTAATTTTCTGTTCTGCACTTTTTGTTTCCTGTTTGTAAATAATTTATTTCTGTGTAAATAGTTCTTGTGTTTTTTTGCTTGTAGGTAATGTCTGTATGTGAATAATTTTGTCCTTTTTGTAAATAGTCTGCTACTCTTTGTGTAAGTATTTTTCTCCTTTCTTTGTAAATAATTTATTGTTTGTCTGTTTGTTCTTTCTTTCTGTCTTTTTGTTTCCTTTGTTCTCTTGGTTTTTGTTTTTGTTTTGTTCTTTGGGGTTTATCTGTTTCTTTCCATCTTGAAGTGATGGGTTGTTATCTGATGCACACTTTGGTTGATAGGAGAGAAGTGGTTTAGATATTTTCACATTTTCTAATTGGATGGTTTTCTCCTAAATTCGTTGTTTCATGCTTATTGTCAATAAGAGTTGTGGAAAGTTCTGAAAATAAGGTATAAAGTAAATAACCTTAATTAGCTCCCTCTGAATCTATCACAAATCATTAAGACTATCTCCTCTTGTAATGGTATATTTGTCCTAGGATGATAGTGTTGTAAGATTTGAGTGAAAAATTCAATCTCCCAATTACTGTTATGAGGTCCATGGTAGTTTTCAACCCAGATCAGATGTCAAACATCTAACATATTGAGAAAGAGTTGAATGAAATACCTGAAGCTCCAAGAGAAAACATAAAAGAAAAAGAAAAGAATTATCTAAAGAGAAGAAAAAAAATACTCAATATGAATGGGTGATTCCAGTATCTCTACCGGGGCTATGGAAACCCGATTGGCAGTAGAGCAATGCTGTGAGGAAAATAGAGGTATCTCCGTCGGGGCTATGAATTCATGACTAGTAGCAGAGCAATGCCTAGGATATCATTGCACAACAGTTAAAGGGAATCAACTCATGTAGCTCAAATCTTGCACATTGTTGTTCGAAAGGTGAAGAAAACTTTACAAAAGAGTGATGCAAAATCAAGTACACACATGGATTTCAAGGGTAGCCAATGGTGATTTACATTTGAGATTCTAGCTCAACCTTGGTTGTTATAACGAACCCAACTGGAGTTGCGATGTTCATGAACCAGCAATTCTAGGTAGCTGAATCCTTCAATTTCATGAAAATGGTTAAACCATTTTCCCAGCCGAGTCACCATTTGTTATGCCTTGCATAACCACCCCATTTTGATCTAGAACAAAATGGGTCCCCCCTTTATTTTTTTTGTTTTTATTACTTTTGGTTATTTTCTTTGCTCTTGGGAGTTCTTCTATTTTCCTCTTGAGTTTGTCTTCTTTGCTTTGTCAAATTTTGGTTCCTCTGTTTTCTGTTGGAGTTAGTTTTCTTCTTGCTAAAATTCAATGAAATAATCATAAGCAACAAGATAGTTTATTATAATATATCTTATGTGCTTCTCAGGATTGATGGGGACTCTATTTTGTAGGATCAAACCACACACATGATGACATTTTCCAAGGGAGCTTAGTTGGAATGTATTTCTCAATCTAGTTGGTCATAATTTTCCTCTAAGAAGAAAGTCGGCAAGACTTTACAGGTGTCTTGCCGACTACCGGTGCATTTGGTTAACAGGCGTCTATGTTGCCTATTGGCATGACCTCAGATATGTCACAACGATCGAAATTCACATGCAGTTGCCTCTCGACAACACATTGATCATCGTCCCGATGACTAAGAGTTTCCCATCGGCATGAAAGTCTCCTCCAGAGAAAGGTCTTGGCGAGATCTTTGTGTCTCACCAACTGGCAACAAAGGGATATTCATCTCGGCGAGAGATTTTCCTTTGGGGAGAAGTCTCGGCGACTTCTTCATGTGTCACCGACTAGCGCGTAAGGAGCAGACACTTCGGTGAGAGTTTTTCCTTTGGTGGGTGGTCTTCCTGAGCGCCTTGAGTCTTTCTGACCACTAACAAGGGGATACATCTCGGTGGGAAACTTTTGCGGTGAGGAGATGTCTTGGTGAATGCATCGGGTCTCGCCGACGAAGCACAAAAGAGGAAATCGTTGAAAGGTCTGGGCGACTGCACTAGAGTCTTACCGAAATGGAAAAGGGGCGTGAGCCCAAAGAAGAAGAAAGAGCTCAGGCAGAAAGATCCAATGTTGCCAAATGTCTCACCGAAATGATGCAGTCTTCCTGACATAAAATGAGATATCGCCGGAAGGGAGATTCCTTTGCCCAAACGTCTCATCGACTGGGGAAGTTTCTCCCGATGCAAAATGTGCTCACCGAGATAGGAGGGGCTTCACCACGAGGTCATAATGACTAGTGATTGTCTTGTCGATGGTCTTTGTGAGCTTGATATGACTTCTCCAACTCGCTGAAAGGTCTCACCGACTGCCGTATGTTGTGCCGATAGCTATTAAGAGGCAAAATCGCATCAGGGAGACATGATTAGTGTCTTACCGACATGTGATTCAATGTGGACCACCTTTGACCACCTGATAATATTGTGTGGCATATGTCTAACCAATTAGAAGAAGCTGAAGGAATGACCTATTGGCCATTGACTGATTGACTACCACCTTGAAGGAAACTGACAGAATGCAGGCCAGATGCACTCATTCTGAGATCGAAGGGCAGTGGATCAGCTAGGGGGATAATTTTCGGATCTAAAGGGAGCCCCGATGATGCTCCCGAAGATGGTCAACATACATGATAAGTCTGGAACATGAAGAACAGCAGAGGAATGAAGAAACTATTGACTCACAGGGACAACTGTAGTGACCACTGGCGAGAGGCAGATCAGTATTAATGGCAAAAATGCTTTTAGAGAATTCAAGGAGGCCTCGATGGAGTTCAAAGATGGACATGAAAGGCCAAAGTTAATGTTGTAGTTATGAAAGATATAAAGGCTTCTCCTAAGGGCATAAATCTTTCATCAGCATGGACAATAGGGCTTCACATTAAATGCAGCTTTGACTCTCTTCAAAAAGATCTAAGAGCCGACTCTCCTAAGTAGATATTTTGTAAACCCTAATGCAGGGGGACAGGGCATTATTTTTGGTACAGTTTGTATATATGGAATTCTTTCCTTTTGTAGAAGGGGGGGAGAAAAAAAAATAGAACTTGTAGAGAACTTCTAGGGTTAGAAAAAGAGTTAGAAATTAGAAGAAAAAAAATTAGTTAGAGAATACAGAACTGCATCGTGATTCTTTGTAATAGGAGCTTCTTTTGTCTTCTTAGTCAGCATTTAGATTTAGTAGGAACCAAGAATGTATCTTTTCATTTTTCTTAATACAAATGGAAACAATTGGGAGCCATGGATTTTCTATACACTAGTGATTGTGTCAGCTTTGTAAGTGTTGCTTATCTATTTCATTAATAGTAGAAGCAACCAGATCTTAATCTGCTTTAGATTGTGTTTCAGAATGTTGTTTATTTTGGTCTAATCATTTGATTTGAGAATCTTTCAAGGATTGAGGTTTTACTTTAATGTTTTGTTTAAATAATAACTTGCAATCTGTTATTGAAATCCGCACTGTAAATAAATGAAACTGTGTGTCAATCACAAGTTAATTTCATTCTATAGTTTTAGTTTAAGAAATCCTTGAAAGATAACAAGTCTGGTTAAGATAGGTGAATTATCATTCTTTTATGTCCTAAAGCTCTAACCCATCTTTTTATGTTTCTTTAAAACCCCTGGTTAGAGTAGGTTTAAATTCATGTTTGATCTTAGAACAATCCAGAAGCTCACACCAGCAGGCCCCTTGAACATTATTGTTACATTGACCATTGAGGGACATCAACACAGTTGAGAACCAACTACAAAGACCTTGGGAGCTAGGGTATCCATGTGTTATCTTTCTCTTTTAGGAGAAACAAAATAGCAATATTTTGTTTAACTTTTGTTGTGCCATTTGGAACGTCAACAAGTTCCTAGTGCACATACTATGCTGACCCATTTCAAGTTCACATCCCTAGGTTGAAAAGTTAAATGAACCTTCATGATGATTGAAATAGTTATTTAGGCTAGGTTTCCAATCTCTAAATTGTTGGTGCTCCAAATTGAACTAGATCAATTGAATCCTATAGACTAGCCACTTTCTAATGATCACATTCAATGGGGGATTTGGCCAACTGACAAGATTCAGTCAAAGACTAAGATCTTCTACACTTATAGCTTTGTAAGACCAAGGTGGGTCAACCTATACAATGCCCAAAATTTAATTCACTTACACACAAACATTGCTTTTTATAGCAGACAATTCCCAATGAAAATACACCAAGGAAAGCATTGACAACCTCAAATTTGGCTACACTCTTAGTAACTCAACATTCACTCAACAATTGGGAAGTGGAACATTAAACCACAACTAAATAAAAATGATTAAGAATGATTTTGAATTTATAAAATGCTTTTGAGATGCACTAAGTTGCAAGATATATGAGTGCCTAATTCTGATCCATGGAGTCAAACACATAAAATGAATCCATCAGCAAACAAACTTCAACCAATGGATTTAAAATTGTTAATGCCTTGCATCAACTATTAGTGTCTTATACCAACAATTCCACTCATGTTGTCAATCAAACTCTTCTTATCAAATCCAACCTTCACACTTGAAATCACTGTTATTTGCTCAAAGTATTTTAACAATTTCATTGAAACAAAACCATGAACACATAACACAATCTAAGGAAATTTGAGATGAAAAACTCAAACATACTTGGTATTATTGAATTATTATGATTTAACTATACAAGTCTAGAGATAATTTGAAGATATTCATGAATGTACAAACACTTTGTAGACATTCATGATTTATTAGCACAAACTGGTTGTATTTTCTCATAAAATCAGAAATTACAACTTACATACTCAAATTATGACTCATAATTTGACATTTTTTATCTACCCAGCCCCATACAAGAATTGAGAACTCAGAACCCTTTACAAAATGAGAAAAGAAGAGAAAATATAGAGAATAGAAAGCTTTGAAAGAAGCCCTAGAGCTGATCCAAAGATACCATATGGAAACTCTAGTCACCATTGATCAACAAATTTGCAAAGCCTCTCTCCTCTCTCTGCAACAACAAACTTTACCCCCATTTTTCCTTAGCAAATTCACTTGCAACTATGTGAAAATATCCTTTGTTCATGAAAACTCATGTGGAAGTTTTATTTATGTTCATTTGTTCTTTGCTACACTCTAACTATTGTGGATGCACTTTATTTTATTCACTTCAGTGAATAAAATATTTCGCACAATGAACATTAAAATTATCCCCCTTTGTGCAATTTCATGTGCATACAATGTCTTAAATATTTCATTTGAAATATTTATTAAGGAAAAAGACTCTACCCATCCAGCATCTCTGATTTTAGATTGCCCAACACATCATTTAATTTTAAAGGCATTTCTTTTACCTTCGTTCATTTCACTCAAAATATTTCACCTTTTAAAATAGAATGCCCTTTAAAATTTTCTGATCACTTTATTTTAAAGTCTCCATTTAAAATGAGACATTTAATGGCCCCTCTTTGATGTTTACTCGAGCCATTCATTTGAAAAAAATAAGTCAGCCCCACCCTTTTAAATGTTTCACCATTTTAAATGCAAGTGAAAGCCTTTTAAAATTAATTGGGAAAAACTATAGCTTTTATTTTATTTCTTTCACCCGTGCACTGAAGCTTCCACCTCGGTCCACTGCCATGTGTTAGAATTTCACTAACCCTATGGGTTTTAAAGGTCGCGCACCTTCAAGGTGTGAGTTGGCAAGGAACAACCATGATTTGGCTAGATTCAACTTGCAATCTCCTCCATTGATTTTTTTTTGCTTGTTTCTCCATATTTTTCTCTAATCTCATTTCATGCTTGCTCGAGCTCTGCTTCTTGGGAGTCATGGTAGCTGCATTACCTTGTGCTTCACGTTTATAGCCTTCGAGCCTCCAATTTTTTTAATATGGAATCTCTCCTCTTCACTGTGTGTGGCTGCCACACTTTATTTGTTTGAAAGTTTCTCATACTTTCAAAAAGTGATTGTTTTGTGCGTACACAACAATCATGGCATTATTTTTTTAAGCATTTTTAGCAAATTCATTCTGTGCATGCACTGGCACATGGGGTCTGCAGCTTCTTTATCCATTTCAACAATCCATTTTGTGTATTGTGGGGTGTAGGGCTCCCTCATTGCATTTTTCCCCCTTATTCCAATGTGTGCACTCCTTCATACTTTGTATATACTTTGCAGTGATCATGAATCTTTCTATTGGTGTGGGAAAGAATGGTAGGACAACTACCATTGGCATTCATTGTGGAATTAGTTGCATTTTCTAGAAAGTTTCTTCAGCCTTTTAAATAAATCCATTTTGCTTTGATGGGTATCCATACCCTCATCTGGCATGGGCTTTAGAGCTTCCATCGTGCCTCACAAATCATTTGCTTGTGATTTTTTGTAGTCCATTCAACACATTCTTTGTATACTAGCTACGCTCATGGTATTTCCTAAGATTATTTTTAAAAGGGATTCTCTTGGCACTTAGCATGGTGGGAGGTTTCTAAAGCCTTTTCAACTATCCATTTTGTATGTATGCTCTGCCAGTGGCACTCTATTTGCATTCACTTGAAACTTTCTAAAGTCTTTTCAAAAACCCTTCAGTGTGTAGATGTGCCAATCAGGGCATCACCACATTTCCTTCCATGTTGTATACATGAAATTGACTATGCCATGAATTTTAAATCAATGTAACTTTACAAACATAATCATAATGTTGTTTTTATTTTCCAATTGTATTAGTTTGAAAGTCACTAAGGACTTTTCAACAAACCCAATCTCTACTTGCTTTCAAAAGTTGGTGCCAAAGGCATTGTTCCCCTATTCATCATTGGAGATGTGTTGAGTTTGTACAATCCAACATCAAGGCAAAGACCCCTTAAAGTTATCACAGGCTGCTCCCTCCATCATAAACTTTTGCATATTTTAAAATAACTGATTGTATCCACATAAGAGTTCCAAGCAGCATAGTTGTGCTTCATAAAATTTTTAGTTTCCTGTTCATTCTTTGTGAATTAGTCACACCCTTTAGCTTCAATCTCATTGTGCAGGTAATGCTTGGTTATTTTCCATTTTGTCACTCTCACAATAAGCATCAATATGCTCTTTTGTTTTTGGATAGTCAATCATGTGCTCGATTGAATTCATCAATCTACATAGAGATTCAAAAATTTCATCATCTGGCTTGTGATACAATTTAGCCTTCTCAATTGCTCTAGTGCATCAAATCTCTATCATGTACATGAATTTTTTGATCCATGTTTACCATCATTGAAATATTTGAGACAAAGTCATTGCAGTTTAATATCCCCATCCATTTGATGACACAATTTTCATGAGTATAAACATAAGATCTTTATATAACTTCCATGTTCAAGACAATACATTTGATGTGATTTCCTCAACACAACAGTTACAATTTCACCCTAGTGCAAAGCATGTGGGTCCCCATGTTGGCTCAACTAAATTTTTGTTCATTCTCATACAACTTTCATGCTCAGATTATCCTGAAACTACCTTTTGAGTGCATCCGAGGTGAAAAGATGAGGTGGGTTTTCATTAAACCTTTCTGTTGGGCACATTTGAAAAATGGGAGAAACTGGCCAAGTGGGCTTTGGAATCGCCCTTGAAAACTGGGAAAATGACCTCCTGGAGACATAAAAAATTGTACGCATGTAGCCATTAGTCTAGAGAATTGAATACAATAGACGGCTCAACAAAAGAGATCCTGAGGTGAAAGATATTCGCTGTCAAAGTTGCTCATTTAAACTTTTTGCAACAAATAGTTGTTATGAACCAATTAAAACTGGTCAAATCAGGATTTTGTGTTTTCTACGGTCACCCTTTTGTGTCATACTATGCACTCTATGTAGGAAAACCCTTGTTTCTTGTGTGTATGACTGCATTTACTGTGATTTTTTTGTTTTAATATGCCTTCAACTGGCTCTAACCCAACAGTTCTTGCTAGTGTGAGTGGTTTGACGGTGATAATCAATAGCTCCTCCTCCAAACAAATGTCCCCAAATTTTTTTTCTAAAAGTCTTCCACAAGGTAAGTGCTTTGATTCACTAGCTGATGTGGTTTTTCCTTTACCAGATTTTGATACTGCCTGCCAATGGCTTGAGCAATACACCCTTGTTGGGTATTTTGTTGGGAGAACTCCCCCTGAAAGTGTGCTTAAAGATTGGGTTAACAAGGCTTGGGTCCCTCATGGGGTCCTCCTTGATATGGTCCAAAACTTAACCAAGGGTTTCTTTTTGTTCTGCTTTGCAGAGGTCAATCATGTGCAGGCCATCTTAGGCCATGGGCCCTGGTATGTTTGGTCTTCTCTGTTAGTTTTTCAAGCATGGACTCATGATTTTGCTATCTCGAATGACACCAAGTTGTGGGTCCCAGTCTGGATTGAATTCCCTAGTCTACCCTTGCCTTGTGTGCCATTTTTGAATAGTATAGCCTCCTCACTTGGGAGGGTTATTTGCATTGAGCTAGATAGATTCTTTCAGGCCTGCCCCCAAAAGAAGGTTTGTGTGGAAGTGGGAATTTCCAAATATTTAAAAGACTCCATTGATATCCAAATTGGAGCTCTTTGCCACACCTAGAAGGTCACATATTTTAATTTTTCGAACACGTGCTATAGGTGTCAATCAACGGACCACAAGATAAAGGACTGCCCTTTAGCAGTGCCTCGTACACCTTCTCCGCCATGACATGCTAAAAAACCTCGTTCGACGGCTGCATCTGCTACCAAACCTGATGCGAAATGGACTACAGTTACGAACCAAAAGAATAACTCCACTGGTTCTAGGTCGGGTCATGTGACCTCTGAGACAATGAAAGATGTTTCAAACCCTTATGTGAAGGGGAAAGAAGCTCTGGTTGGAGTTGATTATGTTTCACAATAGCCTAGGCCAAAGGCTACGCCTCGGCCAACTACTATCATGTTAACACAACTGAATGTGTCTTCTCCTATGATAGGAGCTCACAGGCGCTCTTGCAGCCCTTCCCTTCCTAGGGAAGAAGGGGAATATGTTCATAAAAAATAGAGGATGCCCTCCCCATCCATTCAGATTGGATCAGTTTTGGCAAATTTTTTACAGAATTATTTCTCTTCTCTGAATGAAGAGGAATCGGGTTTTGAAAACATGGAGGAGTTTCACTCATGAAGTTCCTTTCATGGAATGTTCAAGGTCTGATAGACCTCTCTAGAAAGTATTCTGTTAGGGATACCTTGTGCAAGTACTCTGGTGTTGAAGTGCTTTGTCTCCAAGAAGTTAAAATTTCTGGTTTTTTGCTTGATGCAGCTAGTCGTTCTATTTGGCCAGCCAGTAAAATATTTTGTACTACCCTTGATGCTGGGCATGGTGGAGCTGTCACCCTTTTGGCCCCATAGTGGCATTCCTTTGTGGTTGACCATGGTTCTGATCCCACTCATCGGTTCGTCTGGATCCTTCTCAATATTGATAATCATTCCTTTGGGATTATTAATGTCTATGCTTCTAATGATGTTGTGGAACGCTCTTTGCTCTGGCGTTAGATTACTGATTCTTTACCAGTTGCTTCCTGTTTACTCTGTGGGGACTTCAATATGGTAGAAATGACATCTGACAAAGATGGCACTTTTCCATTCAGATGGACAACTGGGGAAAGGGAGGCATGGTTTTACATGTGCAATAAATTGGGGCTTTTTTATCCCAATATTGGTCATCGCCATTCTCATTCTCTCTGGCACACTTGGTGCAATTACCGAGCCGGTTCTAACAAAATTTTTAAGCACCTTGATCATTCCATGATCTCGGCCCAATAATTTTTCTCATTTGATAGCTCCTCTCTCTTGGTTAAGCCGTTAGTAGATGTGAATTTGTTAGACCACTTCCCCATTTCTTTTTGCATTGAATGGGAGACTCGACAAACTAGTATGTGTAAAACTCAATTTTTTAAAACATGTCTTTACTCTTCCACAAGCCTACCCTAGCCCACATTCATAGAGTTTGGAATTTGGAGTGCAGGCCAACTCATCATACAGGCTGAATTTCTTGGTGGAATGAAGCTATCATCTGCACAGCTAGATTTTTGCGCATTTATGGGCGCTAGCTAACTATTTTTCACTGGCAGTCTTATGAGGCTACCACTGTTGACCTTTGTGCTGCCTCTGAGGCTTTGGAAGCCAACCCATTTTCTCCTTCATTACAATTTAGGGTGGTAGAGATATGACACAAGAAACAAATTGCTGACAACTATGCTACTAGAGGAGCGCAAATCAAAGCATGATTACGTTGGCTAAAAGTTGGTGATCGTGCCTCCAAAAAGTTTTTCTTGGCTCTGCGTGCTAGACACTCATCCCTGGGCATTAAAAAAATAATAGATGGTGCTCAAGTTCTCTTTGAGCGACTTGACATTCTATAGGCCTTTGTGCATCATTATGAGTAAGTATTCACTACACAGGAAGTCATGCATGTGCGACAACAAGCCCTACAGGATTGCCTTACTGTTGTGCCAAACAAGTTTTCTTCAGCTCATAAATTTTTTTGTGATCAACTTTTATCAGTTGATGACCTCAAAGAGGCTGTCTACTCCATGGCTAATGAAAAAGCCCTAGGAATTGATGGATTCCCTTGTGAATTCTACAAAGCCATGTGGGGTGATTTTGGGTATGATCTGCATCAAGTTTACTTAGAAGCTTTTCATTCTAATTCTCTAGGTAATTTAATTAATAAAGGTAACATAAAATTCATACCTAAATCGGGTGACCCAGAAGAAATTTGCAGCTCAAGACCTATCACACTTCTTAATGTCTCCTACAAGATTATCGCCAAGGCTTTGACTCTTAAAATCTGCCATCTTCTACCTTAGATTGTGCACTTGGAACAAACTAGGTTTATCAAATCTAGAATTATTTTGGATAATATCATCATTGTTTGGGAAGGCATGGAATGGGCCAGACACTCAAACTAGAAAGCCGTGTTCATTAAGATTGACTTTTCCAAAGCCTATGATCGCATTGAATGGCTATTTATTCTTGCTATGCTGCAAGCCTTGGGTTTTGGGCCCAATTTCATTCAATCTGTATGAATGCTCTTTGCAGATGCCTCGGCTTGTATCACCAGAAATGGTCATCAATCCTCTGCCTTTGGCCTCTTTCGTTCCATTAGGCAAGGGTGCCCATTGGGCCCCTCTTTATATGTGCTTGCTGCCAAGGGTTTTGGTTACCTTTTGGTCAATGCAGTTTCCCAATGGCGAGTCAAGGGCATTTCTCTGCCCAACTCTTAGGCTTAGCTTGTTAATGGCCATTTTGCTGATGACTCATTCCTCACCCTTCTGGAGGACGAAGATTCCATTGCAGTAGTTCTTGATTGTCTTAATACTTTCTATTTTGCTTCCGGCTCAGCCATCTAGTGGCATAAAACTTTGTGTTACCGACAGTCTATCTTTCCCTCTCTGTTGTGGCTACAATAATATGGTTGGAAGTGGATTGGGCCTAGCAAATTTTTTCAATTTTTGGGCATTCCCTTTGCTTTTCAGGTGTCTCGGGTTGAACTTTGGCAAGCGGTGCTCTCTAGATTTGAGCAGAAGCTTGCTTATTGGGCTACCAAGCCCCTCTCTTTAGCAGGAAAATTCTAGGTGTGTTCCAAAATCCTAGCGGCCACCCATGTTTATTATTCTTCTTGTTGAGCCCCCTCTAAAGCAGCCTATGGAAAGCTTGAGAAGCTGCTTCATGAATTTCTCTAGGCCTCCTTTGAAACTCACAAAGGGTTTCATCGTGTGGCTTGAGAATTTTGTTTCCTTCCTAGAGATTTGGGAAGTCTCGGGTTGTTATCTATTCAATGGCAAGGGACTATTTTGTGTGTTAAATAGATTATTCGTGCCCTTACTGGGGATGAGGCCTGAAAAACTCTTCTCAGACATAGTATTCAATCTGGCTTCCCTATTCATAGACCTTCTTGGAAGGGGATTGGATTTCAAACCCTTCTGGTCATGAATAAACCAATCCAGATTGTTGGGACTTTTATGGCCAAAAGCATCTGGTGGGCCTGAGAAGTTGTCAAACCTTGGCTTCGTTGGGTTGGCTCTGGTTTTCAAGATGAGCTCTCTCTCAACTAGCACAATATTTGGTGGTCACCTCTTTTTGCTAGCAATGGTTAGCCATTGGCTAAGTCGTCTGGGCTTAAGGTGATCAGATTTCACAAAAAGGGTATCCAGACCCTGCAACAAATTTTTTTCAGACCCACCATGCGTATCATGTCATGGGATGTTTTTCATGCCCAGTACAGGCTTCATAACTAGGACCATGCTACTTGTGATGGTCTGGTGAATGCCATTCCTACTGAAATGCTTCATAAGGTTGGAATTCATGGGACCAAACTTTGGTGGAAAGACTGTAAGTGGTATCTAGACACCCCTTTCAAGAACTACAAGCTTTGGCTTGGTTCTAGGTGGCTCTCACCACATTTTCCTATGATTGAGAGTTTGAACTAGAGGTGGCTTCTTCAATCCCCCGCTCATGTATGGCGTAAAATATTTGCTGCCACTTGGTCTGCAAGTGTTGAGTTGAAGCTTGCCCACTTTTCCTGGTGTATTCTTTTCCAGGGCTTGCATGTGGGTTCTCGGCTGGTCCACCTCGGGGTCCAGGACCCTCACTACCCTTTTTGTGGGCAAGTTGATAATTTCAAACATCTTTTCTAGTTTTGTTGCAGAGCTCAGTAGCTTTGGACTTAGATTCATGACTTTTTTTGGCCCTGTTGGCCAAAACCTTTCTCCTGGCATATGGTGTTGCTTGGAGATTCTCCCAGAATTCCTGCAAAATTCACCCAGGTTTGGCACACTTTCAGGGTGCAAATTCTCTTCAATATTTGGAAGGACATAAATGCTTGCATTTTTTCACATACTCAAATGGATATTCATGTTTCTTTATATGCTAAAGCTATGATTTTCTCTAATGTGATTTTACAGGTTCAAGTGCAAGCTAACAAATTTGCACTTGAGGTTGCTCACCTCCAGGTTCTCCTGGACCACTAGGGTAATGCCCCTTGTACTGTTACTCGGGTCCCTGCTTCGCTCACCTCTTCCCTCGATTGGTCATCCTCGAGGGGTTAGCAGGGGAGTGGCTCTGCGCATCCCCATTCACAAGCCCCGCCTTAGCGGGATTCTTGCACTCCTCAGCGTAACCGTTCTCCTCTGCCGCGAGGTAGCCAGGGGTGGCCTTCTGGCATTGCTTCAGGGAGTGGTGGTGGTGGTTTTGGGTGGCCCTCTAATGATCCTCCTACTTCTTGCTCTGGTTGGCTAGTCACTGGTAAAGTGCTCCCACACCTGGTGCTTGCAATCTCGCCCCAACGCGATGAAGAAGATAAAGAGAAAAAAGATGATGATGGTTGGGGTCCTCTTCCTGACATCACCCCAAACCTGGCTGATGTATGGGGGAAAATTTGGATGACAGAGACCCTCTTGGCTCTACTGGCACTACTCTGGTTACTTAATGGCCTTTTTTATCTTTGTAATTTTGGACTTCTGGGCTTAGCCCATGTGATCTGTTAATTTTCTAGGAATTTCCCATGTGATTTTTGGGGTGTGCCTTTCTACCACCCACCCTTTTTTTGTGAATATGTATCTTTATATTTTAATCAATATAGATAGCTGTCTATTCATCAAAACAAAAAAAATAATCAAATCACCTCGTTGGAAAAATACCAATCAACTCCTGGCGAGCTACCACTAGACATACTAGCTCATTTTGGTGCAGTGAACATGTTTGCAAGAGGATTTTGCTTGAATCATTTCCCATCAAAAGATACTGAAGGTCAAAGTTGGCCTCTCAGAAAGTTTTATGAAATGCAGGTGCAAAACAGGAGAAATTGCATTTGGTTTTGATCTGTTAAAAATAGCAAATCAGGTCATGAGGCCCTAAAACTAGACATGGGAGTTCATCTTGGTATGAAGAATGCAGAGAAACAATCAGTTTGACTTGATAGTCATCTGGTTACAAAATGCAAGCTCAAACGGGAGACTATAAAACTAAAAGTTTGCAAATAGCGGAAAAGTGACAAAACCCTCCAGCTTCGCTTTTCATAACCTTGACAAAACTCATCACAAGAAGCTAAAAATTTACATGCACATTCACATAGGGCACATGAGTGGGCTTGAAAATTTGTTTTGAACGAAAATCAAAAGGCTTCAAGTTATGACTCTCCAAAGTGGGTCACTTGGGTAGATTACTCAAGTGCACTTCTGAGAGTCCAGAGGCAAAATTTTGAAATGGGCACTTCAAATTTGGAACATTTGAGAGTGCCAACATGAATCATAGCTATAAAGTCCTAGTTGTTGATTCATTGTAGGAGGCCAATGTTTTTGGCATCATTGTCGTGGATGGTGTCAAACTAGGGAGTTCTTTGGAGTCATTGGTAGTTTTTCTTGTTGTAGTGTTTCTGGAAGTTGTTCTTAGTATACCCCCATTTAGGAAGTAATGACCCCCCTTATTCTTTACCAATTCTTTGTGTGAGTTGGTTGATAGTGAGTTGATACTGCACACATAGAGGAAGGAGAAGGGATGCTTATGGGAGATTCCTTCCTAACAATCCTAATCCATTCCAACTAGTTCAATATTAGAACCTACCAAGAGAAGAAGAAGAAGAAGATCCACACCCTTTTTCTTATGCATTTCCTGATCTAACTAGCTCTAATGTTTCCCCTGAAGACCAAAATCAGCTTGAGAACCCCTTTGATTTGGAACTACATCAAGCAGGCATGGGTGATACAAATAGGAACAAACCTAACCAACCAACTTTTCCTTTCCCCATTGCCCATCAAAATGAAGTTGACAACATAAAAAATATCCCTACTTCAGCACTCCCCAATTTTTACGGACTTGTCACAAAATATCCTGATACCTTCTTGTTTGAGTTTGATATACTCTGTAGGAGTTATGACTATACCACCAATTCCCATAGGCTTAAGCTATTTCCTACCACTCTGAAAGAAGCTGCATTAAGATGGTTCATGAGCATAGGAAGAGATACTATGGAAACTTGGGAGGAGATGAAGACAAAATTCCTTGAGAAATATAAGGAGTATTGTAGGGGTAGTGACATGAGAGGAGGTGACATTTTTAGGATGCAGCAAAAGGAAGATGAGAGCCTGGAGGATTCTATAACAAGGTTTCTATTTTTCCTACAAGATTATCCAAACCATACACTCAATGAAGACTCACAAAAGTTGTTTTTCCTAAGATGAATCAATGACAGTTGCATTGATGCCTTGGACCTTATGGGAGCAGGAGATATCTCCCAATTTTCTTGGGAGGATATCAAGAAAATATGCCATAACTACTCTAGGGAAGCTTCAAAGAAAGGGAGAGCTTACCAATCTTCCATGGGTAAGTCATCTACCGATGGAATTTCAAGAATGAAGATTACTCATTTGTTGGCAGACTTCAAGACATTATAAACAATCTAGCTACTCAACTAGATACACTTCAGGTGAAGAAGAAACAAGAGGAGGTAGAGACAATGTTGGAAAAGTATTGCCCTCATTGTAGACAAAAGAAGTACTGTAGATGCAAGATGGTAGCTAATATTGAAGGCAAGAAGATTTCACCCAAGTTTAAGATAATTTAAATTAAAGAAGATCAAGTCTACTATGTTGCACAAAGGAGTCCTTGGGCTCCGAGACAAGGTATTCCACCAGATCCACTCTCTTATGCTGGGCCATATTTCAATTCCTATTCATTCTAGTAACCAATGGAAGCCTCCATATCCATCCAAATATGGAGGATATCCACCACAACCTTGGGTTAACCCTCCAAATGCTTGGCCTAATCATCATAACTCTCCACCCTAGTGGAAGCAACCTCAGGAGAATTGGCAACAATTTCAAGGGCATTGGCAACCACCTCTAGGAAATTGGCAACAAACAAATCAATGGAGGGAAGGACAACAATGGCCTACCTAGACATCCAGTTACATGCAACCACCTTCTCAGCCCCAACAACCTACTATAATGCCTCCACCTACTAATTCAAGCTCAAATGCACCTAAACCTACTCAGCTACTAGCTCATCCCACACCCAATCCAAATAACAAACCACAACAACAACCTGTATTCTCTGCTAATTCAAATCAATTCCATGCATATATTGTGAGTGTAAGTGACATCCACTTGAATTTAGGAACTACTTTACCAGCCCCTTCCAAGCCCATTATCACTAAGCTTCATGTGGAAGAGGAAGAGGAACCTCTGAATGATTCTATTTAGCCAAGTGCACCTAAAAATCCTGAACCAATCCAAGTCAGGAAGACTAAACAAGAACCACCATTTCCTTAGAGATTGGATGTTGCCAAGAAGAAGGAAGAAAAGGCGGACACAACCTTTGATATCTTGGATCAGCTAAAGCATATATGTAACCAAATACCTCTACTTCAGGCCATAAAGGATGTCCCAATCTATGGCAAGGAAATCAAAGAACCATGCCTCAAGAATCTAGTCAGGAAGAAGAAAGACCCCACTACGGTTCATGTGGTGGGACAACTAGCTGACATCATGCTTGAAAAAGTGACTATCCCTAAGTACAATGACTTAGGTAGTCCTGTGGTAGCAGTTGTTATAAATGGGATTCAAATAAAGAATGCTCTAATTGATTTAGGGGTAGCAATAAATGTAATGACCAAGAAAATCTTGCAACAAATAAACATTGCAAGCATGAGATCTACTCCTACTATCCTGCAGCTTGTTAATAGTTCTACTGTTAAGCCTAATGGTACAATGGAGGATCTTGTGGTGATTCTAGACTCCTAGGAGTACCCAACATACTTCATGATTCTTTTTCCTAAAGCTACACTAGGCGGGTATCCCATTATACTTGGAAGGCAATAGTTATCAACTATAGATGCATATATTGGATGTCGATCAGGTGACATGACCATTTCTAATGGGAAGAGTACCAAAAAAATTGTTCTTTATCCTCCTGCTCAGCCATCCCATGATGAGGATAACCTCGTGTGGCCACATGTTGGTGAAGAGGTTGAGGAAGTTAATTCTACGACACAACTTATGATGTTAGGAAAAATCTCCTTCATGCATCCTCAAGAAAAAGATGAAGTATTGGTTAACATCATTCAAAAATATTGTGAAGTGGAGGAAGCATCATCTTCTCATTCTGCTACTCCATTCAAGACACTTTTTCCTACTCTTCCTATAGCCACTGTTCCTGCAGATGTTCTTCCTAAAACCATTGTTCTTGCAGATAGACTTCCTATAGCAATAGGTATGTCCCATGCATTGCTTCCATATGAACTCAAGGTACCATGTGTTAATGAAGAAACTATAATAGAGTCAACTACACAAGTATAGGTGTCACAAGGAAAGTATATGAATGTTAACAACAAACTGAGTGAAGAACAACAATTGTTATTAGAAAAATTATTAAGGACCCATCAACGTGTATTTGTGTGGGACTATCATGAGATTAAGGGATTGGATCGTAAGCTTTTCACTCATATAATATATATCAAAGATGATTGCACCCCAGTGAGGCAGCCATAAAGAATAATTAACCTTGTACTAAGAGAAATTGTAAAAGGAGAACTACAAAAGTTGTTAGATGAAGAATTTATGTACCCCATTTTAGATAGCTAGTGGGTGTCTCCATTAGTGATTGTGCCTAACAAAATATGGAAATGTCGAGTTTATGTTGATTACAGGGAACTTAATGCTACCACCAAAAAAGACCATTTCCCCTTACCTTTCATAGATCAAGTTTTGGACTCACTTGCAAGAAAATAATACTTTTCTTTTCTTGATGGATTCAACAGCTAAAACCACATCCAAATTGCACCAAAGGACCAAGAAAAGACCACCTTTACCTATCCATGGGGGACCTATGCCTACTCGGTACTCCCATTTGGCTTATGCAATGCACCTACAACTTTTCACAGGGAAATCATTGGCATATTTTTAGACATTTCTCATGATTGCATGGAAATTTATATGGATGATTTCACCACCTATGGTGATGATTTCAATGAAGCATTGGAGAATCTCAAGAAAGTCCTACAGATAAGTGAAGATCACAATCTCTCTTTAAATAGTGAAAAGTGCTTCATGATGATGCAAGAAGGTGTAATTCTTGGACACTACATCTCTCACAAAGGAATTCAGGTAGATCCTGCAAAGATTGAGGTGATCACAAATCTTCCCACACCTGCAAAACATAAGGATGTTAGGAGTTTCTTGGGCCATGAAGGATATTATAGGTGGTTCATCAATGATTTTAGCAAAATAGCAGCACCATTGTATACCCTCCTTACTAAAGATGTTGAATTCTAATGGGCTGAAGATTGTGACAAGGCATTTTCTGATTTGAAGGTAGCCTTGACTCATGCTCTTGTACTCAAAGGACCTAATTGGAAGCTTCCTTTCCACATCCATACAAATGCAAAAGATTATATCATAGGAGCAGTCTTAGGATAGAAAGAAGGAGCTATTGAAAACTCCATTTATTTTTTCAACAAAAATTTGCAAGGAGTTGAATTCAACTATACAATGACAAAGAAAGAAATGTTGAAAGTGATCTATGCCCTGAACAAATTCAGGCACTATATAATAGGCTATCAAATCTTTGTGCACACTAATCATGAAGCCATTAGATATCTCATGAATAAACCTTTGATCACAGGTAGACTAGCAAGATGGTTATTGTTGATGCAGGAGTTTGACATAACCATTGTGGATAAACCAGGGAAGGCCAATGTTGTTGTAGATTTTCTCTCAAGGTTGACTACATCAAAAGATAATAAAGACATAGATGACTCTTTTCCTGATGAGCATCTATTCTCTGTCAGTGTACAAACACCCTACTATGCTGACATAGGTAACTATCTAGTCATAGGTAGAGTTCCACCTCACTTCTCTCCAAAAGAGAGAAGGGCACTCATTGAAAAATATTTTTCTTTCTTATGGATTGTTGGATGTTTGTTTTATACTGGGCCAGACCATGTCATGAGGAGATGTGTGAGGGAAGATGAGACATATGACATTTTCCATGCATGCCACAATGAACCATGTGGAGGAAATTTTGTAGCCAAGAGGATAGTAATGAATATTTTGAACACAGGATATTACTGGCCAACACTCCACAAGGATGCAGGAAGGTATACCAAAAAATGTGATACATGTCAGAGAATGGGAAGACTAGCCAGATCTAATGAGATGCCACTTTTCCCTCAGGTAGTAATCACTCTCTTTGACAAGTGGGGATTGTATTTTGTAGGACCCATTAAACCTCCATCAAATGGTAAGTCTTGTATCCTAGTATGCACTGATTATGTAACTAAATGGGTAGAAGTTAAGACCATGAAGCATGCAAGAGATAATAAGGTTGCATAATTTATTTATAAGGATATTTTCACAAAGTATGGAGTTCCAAGAGAGATAGTGACTAATCAAGGGACTCAATTCACATCAACCCTTGTTGCAACACTAGTTAATGAGTACAACATAAGACACATGAAGTCTACTCCTTATCACCCACAGGCCAATGGTCAAGTTGAAGTGAACAACATAGAAATTGAAGATATTCTAACCAAAACCATAGCTATCCACAGAAAGGACTGGGAAAAAATATTACCAGAAGTTGTTTTGGCCTACAAAACTACTTGGAAAACAACTACAAGCTTCACTCCATTTGAGTTGTATGGAAAGACAACCATGATTCCCATTGAATTTGAGTAGAAGACTCTTAAGACTATAGTAGATTTGGGGATGGATATATTTAAGGCACAAAGAGAAAGAATCATGTAGCTAAATGCTTTGGACAAGATGAGGAGAGTAACCTTGCATCACACTAAGGTAGTATAGAATCAGAGAATCAGGTGGCATGATAAATTTATCAAGGACAAGAAATTCTAGCTAGGAGACTGGGCATTGCTTTATGATTCCAGATATCAAGACAATGCTGGAAAATTGCAGACAAGGTGGCTAGGACCATATGAGGTTGTTGAAGTATTCCCTAATGGTGTTGTTCAGCTCACTACTATTGACCTAGTCAGATTCAAGTTACTTGTCAATGGTCATCGCCTCAGATTATATCACAAGCTAGCTTCCAAGGAGGAGTTCCTACAACAATTCACTCAACATGTTGCACCCAAGCTTCCTGCAACTGAAGGAAGTTGACCTAGTGTCCCTCCTAGCTAATTAAGGTATGTACTTGTCATAATAAAGAATTCCACTTCCGTGGGAGTCCATTTCTTCACCCATCTGCCCATTCGCCCATCCATTTCCACCTTTCTCTCTCTTCCATCAAATCACTTCATTCCACTCCACCTCATTCCACCTCATTTTCATTAATTGCTCAACTTATTTCCTAAAAGGGTGAACGATACTTTCTCCACAATATTTGCAACGAATCTTCCACACATTCAAGTATGTGTGTATTAGTTGCTATATCTTAATTGTCATTTAGTGCATTAATTTAACTATTGTACATTAATATGGATGTTCACCATAGCATTCCATTATTCCCTACCCTTGTCAATTCATCATTTCGCTTGTGAGGACATATGCCCAAATTTAGGTTGGGGGGGGGAAAAAGATGTGAATATTTTTCCCATGTGTCAGTCCATGCTAGTCTATGTCAGCAAAATTTAAATTGAGTCAATTTGAAGTCTGAGTGAGAGGACGACTTGCATGTGTGAAGTGACACCAACTGCCACCACCATTTCTCTCCATCGTAGCTTTCCTTTATTATTCCTTCCTTGTCATTATTGACCCTGTCATAATCTCAAGTTGCAAACAAAAGTTAAAAAGGGAAAATTCAGTTGACATTGGCATTGGAAATTTAGCAAGTGTTGTAGAAAGGTGAATTTGGTTTTCAGACAAGAATTTCAGGGGGGAACTGCAGAGTGATTCTTTGTTTGCAGACAATGGGAGGTGGGTTAATTCAAAATGAACCCACGGTGCATGATGTATTACTGCAGGATGCACCTTGCCTAGCTGAATTCAAAAAATGTGGCTAGTTAAATTATTTCATGAAGCTAGATAGTTTTGATAAGGAATTGCACTAGAATTTTCCCAGACATTGTTTGAAGGGAAAGCCATAGTAAAAGGGTTGGAATTATTGGCTACTGAAGAAAGAATTGTAGAAGTTACAGGATTAGCTACCAATGGTGAAAATTACCTTGTTTCCAGAGATGTCAGGTAAGCCAGGGCTGAATTTATAGAACCAAGCAACCCTCCATTGAGCATAGATAAACAAGGGGTGAAGAGAATGTCTCTGCCCAAGCCATGGAAGCAAAGAGTTGTTTATGTCATAAATTATATCACATGTGAAGGATGTCAATCAAATCTACATTTCGTGGACTTTAAGATTTTAAATCACATGAGGCACGGGAGGAGGATGAATGTGCCGAATGTGTTATGCAACCTTCTTTTAATCATGGCGACCAGGACTTAGAAAGGTAGGGACAATTTCGTTTCCCACCATTGTTTGATTAAATTTCTAGTTGAGAAGTCTTTGCATGATGTATCTGGAATGACCTAGGAAGAATTCATAAAAAATGATCAAATTATACCTGAGCACTTGCAATCTAGGGTTTTACCTCAACCCCGTAGGTCTAGTAGGAGATTGAGCACGGTTGAAGCCACTCTTGGTGCTTCAACCTTTGGTGCAGGCCCTAGTGCAAACCCTCCTACCATAGAAGAAACCATAGAAATTAGCTCTTTTGGGACAAAGCACTCAGACAAAGAAAGTTCTCCCCTAGATTTCAATGATGATGTTCCACTTGGAATCCTAATGAAAACAAGGGCACATAAAAGGGAGGAAAAAATGAGATAAGGAAAAAAAAAGTAGCCAATAGAAAAAGAAGTACCAAGCTCTAGGAAGTGGAAGGCTGACATTGTTCATCTTGCAGCCAAATGAAAACATGAGAGCCCTCCCAAAAAATCAAGACCTATCGGGCCATCCTTTGGTATGCCTCTGTAGGAAAGCCCTAAGTCTAGAGAAATTTCACAGGGGGCATAGAAGCTCCAATGTGACAAGTGAATATCGAGGAAGAGGATGTATTTAAGACGTCAACAAACATAACATTGGAAAATCTTGTTGAAATTGTAGAACAAGTGGAGAATCAAGGGTATGAGGAAAATCAAGATTTCCTACAACAAGAGATCTTGCAGCAATAGCAAAAACAAGAAAAATCAGTACCCTTGTAGGCTGAAACAATGGGAGCACCTGAATCCTTGCAGTTAGTACTATATGGAGAGCAAGAATTAGTGCCAGGGAAAATGCTGGTAGGAATGCACAAACCCCCTAATTTCTCAATGCACATGGTAGGTATGTATTTATGGAAAGAAATGCAAAGAAGAGAAGAAGAATGGAAGGAGGAGAAGCGCATATTGAAGAAGGAAATTCAAAATAAATATGAGGAGATTGAAGACAAGGATGCAGAGATTTCCACCTTGAAGAAGAATGTGGATGATATGGTAGCCTTAGTACCATAGATTTTAGAGTTGATGGCCCCTCCTAAAGTCTATGCTCTACATTTGAAGGAGAAGTATCTTTATTTTAAGCTTGGAAGAATTGTCTCAGGTTTGAACCCTTCTATTGAGGCCCCTATTTAATTTTTCAATGTTTATCGAATTGCTTCCCCTAAAATGAAGAATTTGTTGTGTGAGTTTTATTTGCATAATTATGTTGCGACTCAAGACCATGATTGAAATCCACTGTTGTATGTTGGAGATGTCCAATTAAGGGAATTTATGTCCTGGGTACAAAATGAGATTAGTTGGGGACAACAATATAGGGCTTATAAGAAATTGGGTCCAGCATCCCTCTGCCCATCAGGGTTGAATCAAGGAATCCAAGGGACATTTACAAGGAATGACATAGAATGCTTTTCAAACCTAGCTATGGTAATAGGATTATGCCTTGGATAGAAGCAGTCTACAATGAGTATGAGGTAAAGGAAAAAATAAAAGAGGAAACCATGAAGAGATACCTCTCACAAAGATAGAACAACCTAATTGATGAGCTAAAATAGGCTGAGCCTCATTCCATCTAGAACTATGTTGCAGCACTTAAGAGAATTGACAACTATATATAGGTTGGAAGAACAAAGGGATGATTTTGGCTTCCCCTGACATTTCAGCCACCCTTACTGATGTGGCCTGTACCAAACTTCAGGTTTTACAACTATGATATTGCTGCAAAGAGATAGAGATGGATCACATTGGATAGATTGAGAGGATTCTACTGGGACCCTGATTCACAAACAAAAAACACTAATCTAGGGTAGTTGTCAGTTGCAAATTTTAGAGCGTTGACCAAGTAGAATAACAACCCTTCCCCTATTGGAGGACTAGAAACACCTTAGGTTGGGGGGAGTAATGAGCCTATTTTATGGTCTAATTTTTGGGTAGAATTTATAATTTGTTTGCTAAAGTTATCATGGACCTTGACATTAAGTGTTGATATTTTTACGATATTTCCCCATAACTATAGACATTGGGCTTAATCTTATTTCAACAAATCTATAATGACATTGGCATGTTATATGGGCTATCTATATTAATTCTGCATGTGGTTAATGAATGTTCTTTAAGGTAGCTATAGATATGCAATTATTGTGTGTGCTAACATTGCCATGCAGATATAATTTGAAGATACTAAATTGAGAAAGACACCACTAGTTGGGCATGCACCATAACGTCCAACAAGGGAATCGTTCAAAGGTCAAAGGAGGATGATGGTAGGAGATTCCCCATGCAAATCAAATGTAACTGCCTTGTAGTGGACTTTAGTGTTGTTGAGAAAGTATTGGCATTACTGTTGTGCTTAACCTGCAAACATGTCTGACTAGATTCCATTCACGCATAACTGCCTCTCCATTTTCTCTGATTTCCCTAAATTGGTGTCCTCCTATTTCATGGAGTTGACCACCTTGCTTAGTTGGTAGTATAAATAAGGATCAAATGCCCCTTTTCAGAAGGTTGCACGATCTAATATTATACTTTCATTCTTAGCTTTCAGTGATACACTGCTCTATTGTACTCATGTTTTCTGATGAATAAAGTGAAGTTCTATGTTCGAGCATTTGAATTTTTGTTAGTAGTAGAGGATACTCATCCAAGGGGAATCACTTGGTAAGCAATCCATCCTTATCTTAGTTTAGCCTAGTTGTTACTTTCTATTCAGTAATTAGTTAAGAATCTGGAACTGACTGTCCTACAACCACTAGAATTCCATTATGTGACTATTCCTGTAGCCAAAGTAGACATAGTAGTTTTTTGTTTGTTGTTCAGATTTTCATTTCTGTCATGCATTTCAAGCTTAGTATGGTTTTTGGTTGATGTTCAAAATTTATGTTATTCCTTTCCAAGCAATTTACTTTCAACATTGCATCTTTCTTAGTTGTAGAATGAAAATGGCTACTTTGAGTTCCTAGTGTACATATTATGTTGAGCCATTTCAAGTTCACATCCCTGGGTTGACAAGTTAAATGAACCTTCATGATGATTGAAATATCTATTCAAATTAGATGTCAAATATTTGAATGATGGTTGTAAAGGCCTAGTTGAATCATTGTAGGAGGCCAACAAGAAATTTAGTCGATACTGTTAGATGGGGTTAGAAATCAAATAGCATAGACAAAGTGATAGCCAACACTTCTAAGCTATTAACCTCATCCAACAAGAGAAAACAAATAATGGAGATAATAAAAAATGCAAAACATAAAAGAAATCAATCCCCATTATGGTTGATTCTTTCTCTTGCTCTCCTTCTTCTTGGTATGCAACTTTGCCCTCAGATTTGTTGAAACACTTGTGTAAAACTTGCAAATGGTAGCAAGAAAGTTGGAGATAATTAGCTGTTAAAATCAAAATGGAGAAGGAAGGTTGCTTTTATAGACAACCTTTGGAATGGACAGTTGAGATTAATCTTCTAGAAAGATTCCAACATCAATGGATGAGAATGCATGAGAGAGATGTTACAAAATGGATGGTTGAGATTAAGTCTCAGAAAAATGCCAAGATCAATGGTCTAGAATTGATGCACCAAGAATATGCCATTCATAGAAAAGCTATGACGTTGACGGCTATGACACCTGACAAGTATGACAGACATGCAAGGCATGCAAGCTATGACAGAAAATGAATGTTATGACAGGGGATTATGACAGGGTATCTTTGACCAAGTGGTGCATAAATAATTTATTTTAAATTATTTATTCGAAAATGGAGGAGAATGACAAGTGGAATGGAAAATAAATAATTTATCCAAATTATTTATTTAGAGAAAATGAAAAGAGGAGCATTTAATTAAATTTATCAATTTAATTAAATGGAGAGATGGAAATTAGACATGGATAATTAATTTGAATTATTTATCCAAAAGAGAGGAATGAAACACAATTAAATAATTTTGACAATTATTTAATTATAGAAGAATAAAAGGTCAAGTAATGATTATTATTATTTGACTATAGATGAAAGATAAATAATTAAATAAAAAATGATTTATTTAATTATTGAAGAAAGGGATATATTAGCGACGCAATTAAATAATTTTAATTGATCAAGATAGAATAAAGATGAGAAGGTGAATTAATTAAATAATTATTAAAAATTATTTAATTAATAGAGGAATATGATCAAACATAATTGAATAACTAAAATTATTCAATTATCGAAGGACGAGGAAGAAAAATGACACTCGCAGGCTTAGGACATTTTTTAGTGTCTACAGATACGACAAGGGAATAGGATTTCCTTCGGGCAGAACCAATATTACTCCAGCACCGGATCCTCTTCTACACTTAAATCCATCAGAATATACTTTTCCCATGTAGGAACATTTGTTGTGAACACACTATCATCAGGAAAACAATCATTACCGGGTAAGGCAATAGGTGAAGGAGCATCAAGTAAGTGGTCGGTCAAGGCTTGTCCTTTAATTAATTTTTGTAAATTAAAAAACTTAAGGTCAAACTCAGTAAACAACATAACCCATTTAGCTAAACATCTTGATAAATCTATTTTGTTAAAAAGATGTTTGAGAGGCTCAAATTTTGTCATGACTTGTATTTCCACATTTAGTAAATAATGTCGCAACTTACTAGTAGTGAATACAAGAACTAAACATTGTTTTTCAATTGGTGTGTACCATGTTTCATAATCGATAAAAGTTTGACTAATGTAATAAATGAGATGTTCTTTCCCATTATCATTGTGTTGAGCTAACAATACTGCAAGAGCATGAGAAGATGCTACTTTGTAAAGGATGAACGACTTGTTTGGCATGGAAAACTATAAAATAGGTGGAGTTCCAAGGTATTCCTTCAATCTCTAAGGCTTGTTTACAATCCTCATTCCAGTCAAAAGGAACATCCTTCTTGAGGAGATGTGTGAAATGTAGCATTCGATAGGCTAAAGATGTGACAAAACAATGAATGGCTTGAATTCGTCCTTGTAACATAGGTAATTGAGAAATGTTCCTAGGAGGAGGCATGTTTACAATAGCATCAATTTTCTTTGTGTTGACCTCGATAACTCTGTGAGATATGATGAACCCTAATATTTTTCCACTATCTACTCCAAAGACACATTTTTTTGGATTAAGTCTCATGTTGTATTTATGCATTCATTCAAAGATTTGTCAAAGGACATTCACACTATCTTATTTTGTTAAGGATTTGGCAAGGATCTCATCAACATAATCTTCCAAGATTTTGTGTATGTAATCATGAAATATCAATACCATTTTTCTTTGATAAGTTGCGCCTACATTCTTTAATCCAAAAGGCATCATAAGCCAATAAATTGTTCCCCAAATAGTTGTAAATGTTGTCTTCTATTGATCTTGTGGGTTGATGAAGATTTGATTATAGCTAGAAAATCCATCCATGAATGAAAACAAAGCTTGTCCAGCAGTTGAATCCACAATCATGTCAATATTAGGAAGGAGAAAATTTTCCTTTAAGGATGCTTTATTCAAGTCACAAAAAACTATACATATCCTAATACGATTATTAGGTTTAGCAACTATGACAATGTTTGAGATCCAAGGAGAATAGTCAATAGGTCGAATTTAACCTATGTCAAGGAGTTTTTCAAGTTCTCCTTTAAAATGTAAGGATATCTTAGGATTCATTTTTTGTAACTTCAGTCGAATAAGCTTAGCGTTGTTTATAAGAACAATGTCATGTGTTACTATCTTTGGGTCTATTCCTAGCATATCTGAATATTTCCAAGCAAAAATTTCAAGAAAATCATGGAGCAAGGTAGTAGTATCCTCTTGTTCTTTATCATCAAGGCATTTACCAATCTTAATGACCTTTTTTTATCTTCAATGTGCATTGGTATATCAATTGTATCTCCTAAGGGGAGTTCATTTGACTTAGGAAATTCAGGAGCATATGGTTCCATGGTTTTCTCATTATCAACAGTATTGTGTTGCTTGGTACTTATCATAGCACAAGCAACATTTCGTTTGGAAAAAGATGGTTTATCAATAGCACCTAACATTTTTTTTAAGGCTTCATCACTTTCAATATACTCCTAGGATGGTGGGGAATCCATATCGAGAAATTTGGGACGTTTTAGCGTAAGATTGGTTCTTGGTTTACATGTGATGGCATTGATGTTTAATGAGGGTCATTGAGTTGCTTTTGTTGTAGATCTTAGAAAAGGAATATCCCAAACAAGTCTTTGTTTCTTGTGTGTTACGTTCTATAGGAACTTGGATTCCTTGTTCATTCTTTCCACACCCTTTACCGTTGTATCCCAATTGTTTCACTAGTTTGTAGCCTTTCCCATAGTCTTTCCATTTCTTCCAGGTTAAGAGGATGTTAATAATCTATCTCATCAAAATTCATTGTGTATGTTGTATTTTTTTCTAAAGGGGATGAGGTAGATATTTGGGAAGATTCTTGTGAATTCTTAGTTGACATAGCCATTGGTTTTTCTTGTTTTTCATCTTCCTTTCAGGTGATTATGTATTCATCCATAAATGAAGGTGTGAATTCCAATGTACTGTTGGCCTCTTACAATGATCTAGAAATAACGAAGCCCTTATAGCTATGATTCAAAGATTGGATAGCTAAAATGAATAGGCATTCAATCATTATGAAGGTGCATTTAACTTGTCAACCCAAAAGTACTAAATTTCCTAGAAGGAAATAACATAAGTACTAAACATCAACCAACAACTATGCTAAGATGGAAAGCATAAAATAAATGAGAATATGACCAAACAAACATGAAACTACTCTATCTGCTTTGGCTGCAAGAACATACACAGAAAGGAGTTCTAGTGGCTACAGGAATAGTCAGTGCTAGATTCTTAACTAATTACTGAACAAAAAGTAATAAATCAACTAAACTAAACTAAAATAAAGGAAAAAATACTCACCAAGTGGGCCCCCTTGGATGAGTATCCTCTAAAACTAATGTAAACTCAGATGCATAGACTTATATAACTTCATCTTATTCATTGAAAAACATGAGTACAATAGAGCAGTATAACTATATTACTGAAAACTAAGAATGCAAATACATCATCAGATCATCCAACCTTCTGAGAAGGAGCATTCGACTCTTATTTATAGGAAAAGAAGCTACTAACTAAACAAGGTGGTCAACTCCATGAATTGGGAGGACACAACTTTAGGGAAAGCAGAGAAAGTGGAGAGGCGGTTATGCATGCATGGAATCTAGTCAAATGTGCTTGCTTCAATGCAGATTTAGCACAACATGAGTAACAAATATATTCACTCAACAACAATAAAGATGATTTACAAGGCAGTTACAACTCGATTTGCATGAGGAATCTCCCACCATCGACCTCTTTTAATTATTCCCTTCATTGAACTTTGCATGACCACTTTGTTAACCATTATGGTGAATGACCAGCTGGTAGAATCTTCTTAATTTAGTGGCCTTGAATCATATCTGCATGGCAATATTAGTACACGTAATAATCGTATATATGTAACTACCTTAAAGAACATTCATTAATCCACATGTAGAATTAACACAAATAGTCCATATAACATGTCAATATCATTGAAGATTTGCAAAGATAAAATTAGGCCCAATGTCTACAGTTTTGAGGAAATATCAACATTCAAACATCAAGGTTCATGACAATTTCAGTAAAGGGTATGTGCAAAATCATGATAGGCCAAAAAGTGTCAATATGATGGGTATGTGGCTGACGCTTTTTTCTTTACCCAAAATTGATGAAATGAAAATGATTTTTAAAGAAGATTCTTAGTTTTCCACCAATATAAATTATGCTTTACTTTGAATTTAATAAATAATTATTATTCATTTTCTATTTGAATTATGACTAAAGTCCTTATTGATAGGTTGATTGAAAAACATCTATAGCTTTCAACAAGATCACATTTTTGAATCCAAAACATGTGTCACATTCTATGCTTTGCATACTATAGGATTAAAAAATGAATTTCATGAAGTTTTGACCAAGTTAAGGTGGTCAAAACATGAGTTTTATATTTTTTAAAAGTTGTAATAAAAATTCATAATTAATTATTTAATTGGGAAAAATTAAAAAAATATGCATCACATCGACATGAGTCGCCTACTTATATCTAAAATATTAAAAAAATATTATCATTTTATTGTGGTTAGGTGGAACACACCTACTTATGTTTTCCTGAAATTTAAATGCATTGGAATTTCAAAATTTCACCAAATAGATTTTTTATTTTTAAATAAACCTAGTACTTTAGAAACTACATTCAATTTTCTACAGATTCTATTCTTACATATTTTTGAAATAATATAGATAACTTATTCAAAATTTTACGTCAAATTGCCTAACTCTGATTTTTCTAATTTTTTTGCCACTTAAGGGCCTATTTTTTCCATGATGATCTTGCACATACCCTAAATAGATCATAAATTCTACCAAAATTAAACCATAAACTAGACTCATCATCACTCCCAACCTAAGGTTTTGTTGGTCCTCCAATAGGAGAAGGGTTGTTCTTCTGCTTAGTCAAAGCCCTAAAATTTGCAACAGCCAACTGTCCTACATCAGTGTTTGTTGTGCATGAATCAAGATCCCAATAGAACCCTTGTTGTCTGTCCAATCTATTCCATCTTTGTCTCTCTGTAGCAATACCATAGTGGTAAAACTTGTAATTGGACATGGGCCACATCAGGATGGGTGGCTAAAAAGTCAATGGAAGTCAGAATCATCCTTTTGTCCTCCCAATCTATATATATTTGTCAATTATTTTAAGTGTTGCAGCATAGTTCTGTATAGAGTGGGGCTTAGATTGCTTTAGCTCATCAGTTAGGTTGTTCCATCTTTGTGACATGTATCTCTTCATAGTTTCCCCTTTTTCTTTTTCCACCACCTCATATTCACTATAAACTGCTTCTATCTAGGGCATAATCCTATTACCATAGCTAGGACTGAGAAGCATTATGTGCCACTCTCTATAAATGTCCCTTGGATTCCTTGATTCAGCCCTAATGGATAGAGGGATGTTGGATTCCAATTGTTTATAATCCCCATATTGTTGTCCCCAACTGATCTCATTTTGTACCTAGAACATAAATGCCTTTAATTGGACATCCCCAACATACAATAGTGGGTTCCAATCATGGTCTTGAGTCATAGCATAATTGTGCAAACAAAATTTACATAACAAATTCTCCATCTCACAGGAAGAAATCTTATAAGAATTGAAAATTTCAATAGGAGTCTCAATAGAAGGGTTCAAACCTGAGCCAATCCTTGTCAGCTTAAAAGAAAGATATTTCTCCTTCAAATGCAAATCATAAACCCTTGGAAGGGCCCTACATTCTATAATTTGGGGTACCAAGGTTGTCATATCATCCACCTTCTTCTTTAAAGTAGAAATGTATGCATCCTTGTCTTCAATATCCTCATCTTTCTTTTGAATTTCTTTCTTCAGCCTATGTTTCTCTTCTTTCCATTTGTCTTCTCTTCTTTGCATCTCTTTCCATAAATGCATAGCTACCATGTGCATTGAAAAAGTAGGGGGTTATGCATTTCTACCAACATTTTTTTTGGTACTGATGCTTTCTCTTCATATAGTACCAGTTGCAGGGCCTCTTGTTCTTGTTCTTGCTCATGCTACAAGATCTCTTGCTGCAGGATCCCTTGCTGCAGGAAATCCTAATTTTCCTCATACCCTTGATTCTCAACTTGTTTTGCAATATCAACAAGATCTGCCAGTGTTATGTTTGTTGCTTTCTCAAATATGTCCTCTTCCTCGACATTCACCTACCCCATTCGAGCTTCTAAGTCCCCCTGTGATATTTCTCTAGACTTAGGGCTTTCCTGTAGAGGCATATCAAAGGTTGGACCGACTGGTCTTGATTTCTTGGGAGGGCTTTCATGTTTTTCTTTGGCTACAGGATGAACAGTGTCAACCTTTTGCTTCCTAGAACTTGGTACTTCTTTTTCTTCCAGCTACTTTTTAGCTATTCCTTTTCTTATTTTTTCTTCTCTCTTTTGTACCCTAGTTTTCATTAGGATTCCAAGTGGAACATCATCATCAAAATATGGGGAGGAACTTTCTTTATCTGAGTGCTTTGTCTCAGAAGAGCTAATCTCTATGGTTTGTTCTATTGTAAGAGGGTTTTCACTAGGGCCTATGCCAAAGGTTGAAGCACCAAGAGTGGCTTCAACCACACTCAATCCCCTGCTAGACCTATGAGGTTGAGGTAAAACCCTAGGTCGCAAATGCTTTGGTCTAATTTGATCAATATTTATGAATTATTCCAAAGTAATCTCATATACATCATGAAGAGACTTCTCAACTAACAATTTAATCAAACAATGGTGGGGAATTGAATTGTCCCTACCTTTTCGAGTCTTGACTGCCATGATTGAAAGAAGGTGCTAAACTACGTTCAACACATTCATCCGCCTCCCATGACTCATGTGATTCAAAATTTTAAAGTGCACAGAATGTAGGTTTTACTGGCATCCTTCAAAGGTGATATATTTTATAACATGAACAACTACTTGCTTCCATGGCTTTGGCAGAGAGGTTCTTTTTGCACCTTGTTTGTCCACGCTCAATGGAGGGTTGCTAGGTTCTGTAAATTTAGCCCTAGCTAATCTAGCATCTCTGGAAGTAGGGTAATTTTCACCATCAGTAGGCAACCCTGTAACCTCTACAATTCTTTCTTCAATAGCCAATACTTCTAGCCCTTTTATCATGGATTTTCCCTCAGATAATGTCAGGGAAAATTCTAATGCAATGTCTTCATTAAAACCATTTAGCTTTAGGAAGTAGTTTAACTAGATGCAGTTTCTGAATTTAACTTGTGAAGGTGCATCCTACAGAAATATGTCATGAACTATGGGTTCATTCCTGATTAAACCACCTCCCATTGTCTGCAATCAACAATCACTTATGCAAATTTTCCTTCTTGTAATACTGCCAAATTTCCAACACCAATGTCATTTGAATTTTCCTTTTCTGTTTTACCTTTTTTTCTTTCTATTTTACCCTTTTGGCGACTTAAGATTATGACAAGATCAATAATGGCAGTAAATGAGTAATAAAGGAAGGTTATGATGGAGAAAAATGGTGGTGGCGGTTGGTGTCACCTCACACGTACAATTCATCATCTTACTCAAAATTCAAATTGGCTCAATTTAAACTTGTTGACGTAGACTAGTATGGATTAAAATGTGGGAAAAGTACTCACATCTCCCCCCCAACCCAAATTTGAGCATGTTTCCTCACATGCGAGGTGGTAAGAATGATTTGACAGGGACAAGGAATAATGACATGCTATGGTGAATGTCCATATTAATTCACAACAATTAAATGAATGCAGTAAAGAAAATTAAGATATAGCAATTAATGCACACATACCTAGATTTGTGGAAGATTCATTTCAAAGATTGTGTAGAAATTACTAGTCGCCTTTTAAGAAATAAGTTGAGGAATTAATGAAAATGAGGTGGAACGAGGTGAAGTGGAATGAAGTGAAGTGATGGAAGAGAGAGAAGGGTGGAGATGGATGGGCAGATGGGTGGATGGGTGAAGAAGTGGAATCCCACAAAAGTGGAAGCCTTTATTATGACAAGTACATACCTTAATTAGCCAAAAGAAGGGACACTAGGTCCACTTCCCTTGATTGTAGGAAGCTCAGGTGGTGCATGTTGAGTGAATTGTTGTAGGAACCCCTCTTTGGAAGTTGGCTTGTGATACAATCTAAGGCGAAGACCATTGACAAGCAACTTAAATCTAACTGGGTCAATAGTAGTAAGTTGTACAACACCATTAGGACATAATTCAACAACCTCATATGGTCCTAGCCACCTTGTCTTCAATTTTCCTGCATTATCCCGATACCTTGAATCATAGAGAAAGACCCAATCTCTTGGTTAGAAATTCTTTTCCTTCATGAATTTATCATGCTACTTGATTCTCTGATTCTGCACCACCTCTATGTGATGAAAGGTTGCTATCCTAATCTCATCCAAAGCATTTAGCTGCAAGATTCTTTCTCTTCATGCCTTAGAGATATCCATCCCCAAGTCTACTATAGTCCTAAAAGTCTTATGTTCAAATTCCATGGGCATCATACCTATTTTTATATATAGCAACTCAAATGGAGTGAAGCCTGTAGTTGTCTTCCAGGTTATCCTATAGGCCCAAACAAGTTTTGGATGCCTGTTTTCCCAATCCTTTTTATGAACAACCACTGATTTGGTTAGGATGGATTCAATCTACCTATTAGTCACCTCAACTTGGCCATTAGCTTGAGGGTGATAAGGAGTAGAATTCTTGTGTCTTATGTTGTACTCATTGACCAATGCTGCAACAAGGGTTGATGTGAATTGAGCCCCTTGATTGGTCACTATCTCTCTTGGAACTCCATGCCTTGTGAAAATCTCCTCATAAATAAATTCAACAACCTTATTGTCTCTTGCATGCTTCATGGCCTTAACTTCTACCCACTTAGTTATATAATCAGTGCAAACTAAGATATAAGACTTACCATTTGATGGAGGGTCAATGGGTCCTACAAAATCTAGTCCCCATTTTTCAAATGGAGTGATTAATACTTGAGGGAAAAGTGGCATCTTATCAGATTTGGTTGGTCTTCCCATCTTCTGGTGTCAATCACATTTTCTTGTCTACCTTCCTACATCCTTGTGGAGTGTTGGAAAGTAATATCCTATGTTCAAAATATTCATTACTATCCTCTTGGCTACAAAATGTCCACATGGTTCATTGTGGCATGCATTCAAAATATAATATGTCTCATATTCCCTCACACATCTCCTCATGACATGGTCTGGCCTAGTATAAAACAAACATCCAACAATCCATGAAAAAGGAAAATATTTTTCAATGAGCGCCCTTCTCTCTTTTGGAGAGAAGTGAGGAGGATCTTTCCCTGTGACCAGATAATTAGCTATGTCAACATACCAGGGTATTTGAACACTAATGGAAAATAAGTGCTCATCAGAGAAAGAGTCATCTATGACTTGATTGTCTTTTGATGTAGTCAGCCTTGAAAGAAAATCTGCAACAAAATTGGCCTTCCCTGTTTTATCCACAATGGTTATGTCAAACTCTTGCATCAACAATAACCATCTTTCCAACCTACCGGTGATAAGGGGTTTATTCATGAGATACCTAATGTCTACATGATCGATGTGCACAAATATTTGATAGCCTATTATGTAGTTCCTGAATTTTTTCAAGGCATAGATCACTGCCAACATTTCTTTTTCTGTAACAGTATAGTTGAATTTAGCTCCTTGCAAGATTTTACTGACAAAATAAATGAAAATTTCAATAGCTCCTTCTTTCTGCCCTAAAATTGCTCTTATGGAATAGTCTGATACATCTATATGGATGTGAAAAGGAAGCTCCCAATTAGGTCCTTTGAGTACAAGAGCATGAGTCAAAGCTTCTTTCAAATCAAAAAATGCTTTGTCACAGTCTTTTGTCCATTAAAATTCAACATATTTGGTGAGAAGAGTGTACAATGGTGCTACTATTTTGTTGAAATCCATGATGAACCACCTATAATAGCCTGCATGTCCCAAGAAAATCCTAACATCTTTTTGTTTTGCAAGTGTGGGTAGATTTTTTATCACCTCAATCTTTGCAGGGTCTACTTGAATTCCTTTGTGAGAGATGTAGTGTCCAAGAACTACACCTTCCTGCATCATCATAAAACACTTTTCACTATTTAGAGATAGATTGTGATCTTCACATCTTTGTAGGAATCTCCTGAGATTCTCCAATGCTTCATTGAAATTAGCACCATAGGTGGTGAAATCATCCATATAAATTTCCATGCAATTATGAGAGATGTCTGAAAATATGCTAGTGACTGCCCTCTGAAAGTTGTAGGTGCATTGCATAAGCCAAATGGGAGTACTGAGTAGGCATATGCTCCACATGGATGGGTAAAGGTGGTTTTCTCTTGGTCCTCAGGTGCAATTTGGATCTGGTTATAGCCACTGAAGCCATCTAGAAAATAAAAGTATTGCTTTCCTACAAGTGAGTCCAAAACTTGATCTATGAAGAGTAAAGGAAAATGGTCCTTTTTGGTGGCAGCATTAAGTTCCCTGTAATCAACACAAACTCGCCATTTCCCTCCTTTCTTGGACACAATCACCAATGGATACACCCACTGGCTATCTAAAATGGGGTAGATAAATCCCACATCTAGCAATTTTAGTAGCTCCCCTTTTTCAATTTCTCTTAGTGCATGGTTAATTCTTCTTTGTGGTTGTCTAACTAGGGTGCAATCATCTCTAATGTAAATTATATGAGTGAAAATATTAGGGTCCAATCCCTTCATATCATGATAGTCCCACAAAAACGCATGATGGTGGGTCCTTAGTAAGTTTTCCAACAACTATTGTTCTTCATTCAATTTGTTGTTAATATTCAAATATTTTCCTTTTGTCACCTGTACTTGTCTAGTTAACTCTATCATAGCTGCTTCATTAACACATGGTACCTTGGTTCATATGGAAGCAATGTATGGGACATACTTGTTGCTGCAGGAAGTCTCACTGTAGGAAGAGTGGCTACAGGAAGAACAGGGAGAAGTTTCCTAACTGGAAAAAAAAAATGATAAGATGATGCTTCCTCCACTTCACAATGATTCTAAATGATGTTATCCAATACATCATCTTCATCTTGAAGCTACATAAAATAGTTTCTGCCTAACATCATAAGTTGTACCACAAAATTAACTTCCTCGACCTCTTCACCATTGTGTGGCCATATGGGATTATCCTCATCATGGTATGGTTGAGAAGGAGGATAAAGAGCAAGCTTTTTGGTGCTCTTTCCTTTAGAAATGGTCATGTATTCTATCCTACATCCAATATATGCATTTGTTGTTGCTAATTGTGGCCTTCCAAGAATAACGGGATACCCACCTAGTGTGGCTTTAGGAGAAAGAATCATGAAATCTACTAGGTACTCCCATGAGTCTATATTTACCACAAGATCCTCTACTATACCATTAGGCTTAACAGTAGAACTATCAACAAGCTGCAAGATAGATGGAGTAGGTCTCATGCTTGCAACTTTTAGTTGTTGCAGGATATCCTTAGTCATTACATTTATTGCTACTTCCAAGTCAATCAAAACATTCTTTATTTGGATCTCATTTATAACAAATCCTACCACAGGACTACCTGGGTTATTGTACTTAGGGACAGTCACAATCCCAAGCATGATGTCAGCTAATTTCCCCACCACATGAACCATAGTGGGGGATTTCTTCCTTCTGCTTGGTTTCTTGAGGCATTCTTCCTTGATTTCCTTTTCATAAAATGGAACATCTTTTATGGCCTGAAAAAGGGGTATCTAGACACACATATGCTTCAGTTGATCTATAATGTCAAAAGTTGTGTCCTCCTTTTCTTCCTTCTTGGAAACTTCCAATCTTTGAGGAAATGGTGGTTCTTGTTTAGTTTACTTGACTAGGACTGGTTCAAGACTTTTAGGTGTACTGGTCTAAATGGGGGTATTTAGAGGCTTCTCTTCTTCTTCCACAGGAAGCTTGGTAATAATGGGTGTGGAAGGAGCTGGTATAGTAGTTACTGAACGCAATTGAATGTCACTCACACTCACAACATATTTAGGGAATTTATTTGAATCAGTAGAGTATACAGGCTGTTGTTGTGGTTTGTTATTTGGATTGGGTGTGGGATGAGCTGGTAGTTGAGTGGGTTTAGGTGGATTTGAGCTTGGATTAGGAGGAGGAGTTATTACAGTAGGTTGTTGGGGCTGAGAAGGTGGTTGCATGTAGCTATTTGTCTAGTTTGGCCATTGTTGTCCCCCTCCATTGATTTGTTTGTTGCCAATTTCCTGAGGGTGGTTGTCAATTTCCTTGAAACTATTTCAAATTCCCCTTATGTTGCTGCCACTAGGGTGGAGAGTTTTGATGATTCGGCTAGGTATTTGGAGGGTTAATCCAAGGTTGTGGTGGATATCCTCCATAGTTTGATGGATATGGGGGCTTCCATTGGTTACTAGATGAATAAGAATTGAAATATGGCCCAACAAAAGAGAGTGGATTTGGTGGCATACCTTGTCTTGGATCCCAAGGCCTCCTTTGTGCAACATAGTAGAATTGATTTTCTTCAATTTGAATTGGCTTGAACTCAGGTGCAATCTTATTGCTTTCAATACTAGCTACCATCTTGAATCTGGAGTCCTTTTGTATGCAATGGGGGCAATACTCTACCAATGTTTCCTCTACCTCCTCTTGTTTCTTCTTGGCCTGAAGTGTATCCAACTGAGTAGCTAGATTGTTTATAATGTCTTGTTTGAAGTCTTCCAACAAATGAGTAATCTCCATTCTTGAAACTCCACTAGTAGATGACTTACCCATGGAAGATTGGTAAGCTCTCCCTTTCTTTGAAGCTTCCCTAGAGTAGTTTTGGAATATCTTCTTGATATCCTCCCAAGAAACTTGGGAGATATCTACTCCTCCCATTAGGTCCAAGGCATTAGTGCAGTGATCATTAATTCCTCTCAGGAAAAGAAACTTTTGTGAGTCTTCATTGAGTGTATGGTGTGAATATTTTTGTAGGAAAAACAAAAACCTTGCAATTTAATCCTCCAAGCTCTCATTTTCCTTCTGTTGCATCCTAAAAATGTCATCTTCTCTCATGTCACTGCCTGTACAATACTCCTTGTATTTCTCAAGGAATTTTTATTCATGGCATCCCATGTCTCCATAGTATCTCCACCTAGGCTCATGAACCATCTTAATGTAGTTTCTTTCAAAGTGGTAGGAAATAGCTTAAGCTTATGGGCATCGGTGGTATAGTCATAAATCTTGCAGAGTATATCAAACTCGAACAAGAAGGTATCAAGATCTTCTATGACAAGTCCATGGAACCTGGGAAGGACTAAAGTAGGGATATTTTTGAGGTTGTCTACTTCATTCTAATGAGAAATGGGAAAAGGAAAAGCCAAATGGTTAGGTATGTTTCTATTTGCATCACCCATTCCTGCTTGATGTAGTTCCAAAGCAAAGGGATTCTCAAGCTGATTTTGGTCTTCAGAGGAAACTTCAGAGCTAGTCAAATCAAGAAATGCATCAGCAAAGGGGTGTGGATCTTCTTCTTCTTCTCTTGGCAGGTTTTGATATTCAACTAGTTGGAATGGATCAGGATTGTTAGGAAGGAATCTCCCATAAGCATCTCTTCTCCTTCCTCTATGCATGCGGTATCAACTCACTATCAACCAACTCACACAAAAAATTGGTAAAGAATAAGGGGGATCATTACTTCCTAAATGAGGGGTATACTAAGAAAAAACTTTCAGAAATACTACAGTAAGAAAGCCATCAATGACTCTAAAGAACTCCCTAGTTTGACACCATCCCTGACAATGACACCAAAAATGTTGGCCTCCTACAATCATCCAATGACTAAGCCCTTACAGCTATGATTTAGAGATTGGACATCTAAACTAAATAGCCATTCAATCATTATGAAGGTACATTTAACTTGTCAACCCAGGGATGTGAACTTGAAATGGGTCAGCATAGTATGTGCACTAAGGATCCAAAGTAGCCATATTCATTCTACAACTAAGAAAAACATAATGCTAAAGGTAAATTGCTTAGAAAGAAATAAAATAAGTAATGAAAATTAACCAACAACTATGCTAAGCTAGAAATCATAACAGAAATGAAAATCTAATCAAACAAACAAGAAACTACTTTTTTTGTTTTGTCTATAGGAACAAACACAAAATGGAGTTCTAGTGGCTATTGGAACAGTCAGTGCTAGATTCTTAACTAATTACTGAACATAAAGTAATAACTAAACTAAAGGACATAATGTTCACCAAGTGGGCCCCCTTGGATGAGTATCCTCTAAAAATAATGTAAACTCAAACGCACAAACTTATAACTTCATCTTATTCATTGGAAAACATGAGTATAATAGAGTAGTGTAACTGTATTACTGAAAACTATGAATGAAAGTGCATCATCAGATCACACAACCTCCTAAGGAGCATTCAAATCTTATTTATAGGAAAAGAAGCTACTAACTAAACAAGGAAGTCAACTCCATGAATTGGGAGGACACCACTTTAGGGAAAGAAGAGAAAGTGGAGAGGCGGTTACACATGCATGGAATCTGGTAAAATATGCTTGCCTCAACACAAATTTAGCACAATAGTAATGCCTATATTCTCTCAACAGCAATAAAGATCATTTACAAGGAAGTTACAACTTGATTTGTATGAGGAATCTCTCACCGTCAACCTATTTGAATGATTCCCTTCATTGACCTTTGCATGACCACTTTGTTAATTGTTATGGTGAATGACCAGCTGGCGGAATCTTCTCAATTTAGTGGCCTCGAATCATATCTGCATGGCAATAGTAGTACACATAATAATCACATATCTGTAACTATCTTAAAGAACATTCATTAATACACATGTAGAATTAACACAGATAGTCCATATAACATGTCAATGTCATTGAAGATTTGCAGAGATAAAATTAAGCCCAATGTCTATGGTTTTGAGAAAATATCAACATTCAAACATCAAGGTTCATGACAATTTCAGCAAATAGATCATAAATTCTACCAAAATTAAACCATAAACTAGACTCATCATGTACCCCAATCATCATCGAGCAATGTAGACACAGATTATTCTTCTTGTTTGCTAGCCTCAAGGGGTTCAATATGAGATGTTGGAATTAATGTGTTTAGAGGACTTGTTGTTCCTTTTTCAAGTTGTAAACAACTCTCAGGCTTGGGGTCTATTTCAACTTGATGAATTTGGTTGTTATAGACATATTTCATTATCCAATGAAGATTCAAAGGTACCGCATGCATCTCATGAATCCATGGCCTTCCAAAGAGAAGATTATATGTTAGATCATAGGGCATGACATGAATAGGAGTTTACAAGGTAGCTACTCTGAGTGTTATAGGAAAAGTGATTACACCAAGTGATTATTTTGTAGTATTTTCAAATCCTCTAATAGATAAGGAATCAGGTTTGATTTGTGATTTATCCACACGTAATCGATCTAAGTTTTACACTGGACACATTGAGGGAAAAGCCACTGTCAACAAGGGTTCTTTTCATGCCTATTGTATTATATTGATAAATTATCATAAAGGCCTCATTTTACTTCCTTAATTCTAACAAAGGGAGCTCATGTTGATGAAAGGTAATGTCTACATTAATTGCATTCATTCCTTTTATAAGAGCTTTCACATCATTTGGGTTTGTACTAGGAGGAACCACTATTTGTTGCAATGTTGTTTGGAGCATTGAATGATAATTTGGTGAATTTTGAAGGAGATCCCAAAGGGATATCTTTGTGGGGGTATTCTTAGGTTGTTCATTGAGATCGTACTCCCAAAGGTATTAATTTAAGCGAGGAGCACTAGGAAAAATGGGGTATGGTAAAGGTAAGGATGTTGGAGTGGGTTGTTGTGGTTGCAGATTATTTCTAGTGTAATGTGTGTGTGCAACAACATCATGTTGTGGTTGGTAAAGGGTAAACTTAGGTTTAGGTCAAGGTTGTGGTTGAATTACATTCACATCTTTTGTTTTTGGTTGCTCACAACAAACCTTAGTGGATGGATTTTGTGAGATGAAGTCCTAAAGGGCTTCGTCTAACATATCAAAGTCATCACTACTAAAAGGTTTTGGAGATGAGTTGTTCTTAATTGGTTTACATTTGTCATCACAAGCCTTAGTGGATGAACTTAGTGAGAGGAAACCCTGTAAAGATTCATCTAACCTATCGAAGTCATCACTACTAAAAGGTTTGGATGATATAGTCATCCTAAAATAAAGCATTGTTTTGATTGGTTCTATAATTTCCATTAAAGTAAATGATACTAATGCTAATGATTTAAGTGTAACAAAAAATAACTACACAGAAATAGAACAGTAACTGAATCTAACAGTAATTAAAGAAATGGGAAACAAAATGCAAAAAATAGAAATGCAAAATGTGTACTAGGACTAAGTTGCCCAGGGTGGAAAATTAGTCCTAGTAGGGTGATTTTTTAAGTTTTTATGAATTTTCTAATGGATATTGATGTGTTTTGTATAGTACCATGCAAATATATAGTGTAGACGCATAATTTCACTATTATGCAAGGAAATGAAATGCAATAATGCAAGCTTAAATGAGATTTTCACTAATGCAATTTTGAACCCTAGGATGCAAATAAAACAATGCAACACCTAATGCAATATTGATGCAAGATAAACCTAGGATGATCTTGAATTTAGAAGTAAAAGTGTTCAAATTTTGAGTTCACCAAAATGTGGAAAATGATTTTGGTTACCCAAGGGTTCCTCTAACCCTTCTAGGTTTTTCACCTAAAAAGAGAGGAAGAATGGGGCCAAAATGCTAATGTCTACACTCAAGATTAATTTTATGAAGGGTGCAATGAATCTAAATTTGATTTCCTAATGCAGCAAACTGAAAAAGAAATGATTTATTGATGCTAATCCCAAGAAATGCAAAGTGCTGGAAAACACAATGTGATATGCAAAATAATGAAATAGATGCAATAAAGAACAAAATGAAGATGCTAAACATGAACTATGTAGTTGGAAATTTATGAAGAATAGATTGGAGATCACAGAGACCTCTGAAATTCTAGAAAACTTAATTTTTAAGCCAATCAAGACACTTACAGCAAGCTGGGTGACTTAGTCCCAGATTAGGGAAACTACCCAGAAAGCTATTTCAAAGCCAAATGGGTATTTGAAACTATAAAAATTCCTAAGAAACCAATGCAATGGGATTAAGTCGCCAATATGGGTGACTTAGTCCACTTTGGATTTTCTGCAAATCCGAAAGTGGAAACCGAAGCCCACAGTTTGCACTCTATTTTCTAATGGAAATCCATATCTGAATCTTCGAAAATGCCTACAAAATAGAAGATAACTTGTTTTCTAATGGGGGGTTTTCCTTGGCCAAAGCCCTAGATGGTATTTAAACTTTGGAAGGGATAAAATATGCATAAAACCCTAGTCCTAAGTGTGACTAAGACTAGGAAAATCTGACGTAAAACAAAACCCTATTCTAATGTGCTAGAATAAGATGATTAAATGGAACTTGAATGATGTAAGACTTAAATACAAGAAACCCTACAACATTTCAAATAAATGTAAATGACATACAAACCTTAAATCTAAAGATAGAGAGAAAATGGAAGATGGAATCACTTTGAAAACAAGTCTTTAGGTGTGATTTGATGGTTGGTTGCATCTCCTCAACCTAGATTTCTCCATGATTCACTATAGGAATCCATGATCAACCCTTTGCATTGTGAGATCTTGAAAAAAAAGTGAGCTTGAAGACCTCCAGAAACCCTATTTTTTCCCCTAAAGCTTCAACTTTGCAGTAGAAAGACTAATGAAACTTCTAGTGAAAGATATTCAACACTTGACTTTTGATTTTGCTTTGTAAAAATGACTATGAGATATGAAAAATGACCTAAAAACATGTATTTATAGGCATTAACATCGAATTATTCATTATTTTAATTTCATAGGATGACATCCCTCAAGAATTTGAATTAGGTCGGTGATTTTCCTACTCAAAAGTGGAAAATACCTCAAAAGGGACTAAGTCGCCACCCTAGGCGACTTAGTCCCACTAGGGATTTTTGAGGTGGGTTTCATGAAATTTGAGTGGTTTGAATGTTTCTTGTCAGGATTTGTGTGATTTGTGAGTGGAATAGGCCTTAAAGTCTAAAATCATGAGCATTAGGGGCCTATAAATGCAATTTTTAAGGGGTGATTTATGTAAGGGTGTCTAAAATAGGACCAAATTAATTGCAAAATTGTCTCTTTCTCTAAGATTATACAATTTTTGGTGACACACATTAAAGTCATGGAGGTATGGCTTTGATATGGTCCCTTGGGGCTCACCTATTGAACAACTAGCTTCACTAGCCCTTGTGAGCGTGCATTTTATTTTTGTACATTATTAAGGTCATGGAGGTTTGGCTTTGATATAGTCCCCTGGGGCTCACCTAGTGAACAACTAGCTTCACTAGCCCTTGTGAGTGTGCATTTTTATTTCTATCCTTATCATAGTCACGGGGGTATGAATGTGATATGGACCTCTTAGGGCTCGCCTAGTGGACAACTAGCTTCACTAGCCCTTGTGAGCATGGTTTTGTTTGCATAGTGGACAACGTGTTCCACTTGTAAACCTATTTTTGGACAAACAACCTAGACCAGGTCCACAACACATTTGATGGCTAGTAGAAGCTTGATCCATTGCATTTTTCCTTTTCCTATTTTCCTTTTTCTATCTTTGATGGTTTATGTTTGTGATCTGGTTATGGCTTCATATATCATCTACAACTGTGTTCCTTTGTGCCTATGTTCATTTTCCATAGGATCTTGATCCTAGGGTCTTGGCCACCCTCTTGGTTATTTTCATCTAATCTTACTAACATTCATCCATTTGAACCCCTCTTGATTGCATGGTTGGATACTTTAGTGTGAGTTTGAAGCAAGTTCATCCTCTCACTAAAGTGGGGGCTAAATGTAGTGTAGGAAAATGCACAACCTTTCATTTTCACACTTTTTTGGGCCTGCCTTGCTTTATTTATCCTTATTTATGTCTTAATTGGTCCTATTTTGCATCCACAAGCCTAATAAAATATATCTTTTTATGGCTAGTCTTGACAAACATCAAAGGGGAAATGATAATTTAATGATTCTAGTTGTGTATCCTTGATTTTTTGGTCGGGACTAAGACAACACCTAGGGTGTCTTTTTCCCCCAAAGGTCTTGGGACCCTCTTTCCAAAGGCACTTTAATTGGGCCCCTTTTTGGAGTCTGTGCCCCAAGTTTCATGCCTCGGGACTAAGATGCCACCTAGGGAATCTTAGTCGCCCTTAGGTTATTTTTGGGATTTAATTTAAAATATTGGTGATATTTAGCCTCCTTTAATTAATGATTTCATATGTTGCTTGTTGTGGTGTAATTTTAGAATATTAAGCACAGATAAGTATAAATACAAGGTTCTTTCATTCATTTTCATAACAAGATTTTTGTGAGAGCATTCCTAATAACATAATTGTGTTCACAAGAGCATTCAAGAGAAATTCATCAAGAATTTGAAGTCATCATCAAGATTCAAGCATCATATCAAAGATATTCTTGTATCATGTGTATTTTTGAGCTAATATTTTTTATGTAGGGTTTGGATTCAAGCAAGCAATTCAAGTCATGATCTATCAATAATTCCTTTGATTCAAGATCTACATTTAATCTAGCCACTTCACACAAGTTTTCAGATTTCATAACAAGGGTTTGGTGAGTTGCAAATTGTCATTTGTTCATTCATCATTCTCCATTCTTATTTGATTTCATTTCAAGGTTTAATTACCAACAAGGGGTTTGACCAAGGAAAAACCCCATTTACTGACATTCAACAAGTTTTTCATCTCTTGCATGTTTGTGTTTGCATATTTAGGTTGAAGATCATTTGAAGTGTATAGTTGCATTGCAAAGTTGTCATCTTCACATAAAATCACCTATAGGCCAGATCTTGAAGTTTTAGAACCTATGATCTAAGAAGAAGGAAGTGTAGACATTGAGCCTCGGGATCACTTTTAGAGATTTCAGAAATTCAAGAAGGGACTAAGTCGACAACAAGGGAATCTTAGTTCTCCAAGAGGAATTTTACAGAGATTCCTTCGGATCTCGTTCTAACATTTGAAGATTATGCATTTTCCCTAAAATAATAGTAGTGGGACTAAGACAATACTAAGGGAATCTTAGTCCTCCCTAGCATACTTTGACAACATTTTTGCATTTCTAAAATTTTCATCACATTTCCAGACTTCCCAAGTACATACATCCTAACTTACGGTTACTTAATTTTGTCATTTGCACTCATTATTTGGCTTGCACTACTAGGTTTTGTGAGTTGAATATCAAGTTGAATTTTCCAAGATTTTTCTTAGTGGTGAACCCCTCAAATCTTAAAGAACCCCCTCTTAGGTCTTCCTTATTGATAATTAACTCACCTTTGGTGTTGATAGTCAATCTAATTTGGGATCATAAGACATATCTAAATGACAAGTGGAAAATAGTGGTGCTCTATGACCTAGGTTATAAAGCACCCATGTCCCCCACTATTCATTAACTAATACAAAGATTGTTAAAAGATGTAGGACAACTGAGAGGGGGGGTGAATCAGTTGTCACAAAATTAAAAACTTAAAAACTTTAACACTTATCAATTCTACAACCATAATATTCTATTATTAGGCATGAGAATGAGATATGTATAAAGCAGAAAGTAAAATAACACACTAAACACTAGATTTTACGTGGAAAACCCAAGGAGGGAAAAACCACAGTGAGGATTAACTCATAATATAAAGTAATTCTAGAACAAAATATATAAGGCTCACTGCCAAGCCCTCACTTCCTTGAAAGGACTCACTGTCTAGCTACAAAAGATCACTACTTATAGGGAGGCTCACTACCTACTAAAAGGATTTACAGAACAAAATTGGGCTTCACAACCAAAATGAACTGAGAATAATGCATCTAACAAGTGTTGATATTGTTCTAGTGATGCTTAATACACTGACTTAACACACTTCATTACTTTCACTCACTCTTGCATTTATTGTTGCCTCATTGATTACCACTATCTGTACATCTGTTAAAAAAAAAATCAACAAACATATATATACTCGATCTTATCCTCAAGCATTAATTAGGTCAAACTAATTAGATGCACTTCATATTTACCAAAAATACTAAGTGTTGGCTCCAAGTATTCATAAAATATTTCCAAAAAGAAATTCAAACATCCAACATGCTACATCATGTCAGAATAGACCTAAGATAGGTCACACATATATCCGCATAGAAAAATTAATCCATCATATCACAATTAACCCAAGAAGTCGGACAAGAATAGACTTCGATGTAAAAAGCAACAAACATTTTGTCGCTTGCCACTACAACGTATGAGCACCAAAGCACATAATATTCTAGACATGCATGCGTTCAACAACCATAAACAATTTCTCAAAATTGCAAGCATTAACTGTCAATTGTGGAGGAATGCAAACTAGAATACTGAAGAGTGCAGTTTGAATACTGGTTCAGATACAAGACCAAAATACTGGATCAGGCATTGTCTTAGACTTGTAGCCACAACATGGTGACATCAATGACAACACAAAACTATAGAGATAGTCATTCTTCTTCGTTCTTCCAACAATCTCCCCCTTTGTCATTGATGGCAACATGTGCCAAAGAAATGTTATTCCTCCAATCTCTCCCAACTTCCAAAAACTCTCTAAATCCATTCTTTCTCCCTTTGACATCAATGGAAAAGGGTGACCAGAAGATGTAAACATGGTGACATTAAAATTTAAAAAAAGATTCCAATTCTTCAAAAACTTCCGGTCATCCAAAAATTGTCAAACAACAATTCAATTAACTTTATTTTGTTCAGATTCCTTTCCTCTTCCTTCTCTTCTTTGCCAAAACAAACAAAACAATAGAAATTGAACACTCAGGATTCAAGTAAAAATGAAACTCTTCACTTGAAACAACTTCTTGTAACTTTCTTTGGGAATTGGACACAACTTCTTCTAGTTGAATGTAGTCAAATCCATTCGTGTGCAGATGCTTTCCAATAACCGCAACATAGTAAAATAAGATGACCAATATGAACACTATCTTTCAACAGCTTCTATGTTAGTAAGTATTCTGGAAAGATGGTCTAACAGGACCTCAACAATCTACTTAAGGAGCCTGAAGGTCTTCACCACGTCATCTCTTTGTCTTTCTACAACAATCAATTTAGATTGTAATTCTCCAACTCTTAGCCTTTGTTTCCCTTTTTTGTCTTCAAAGATATCAAAGTTCTTTCCAATGCTATTCGCTTCAGATTCAATTACTTCAATTCTACTTTTGAAATTATCTACAATGATAGTGTTAGGAATTGTATGCAAAAGATATCGATTAAATGCAAATAAATATTAAATAGAGAAATGAAAAACACAAAAATAATAATAGCAAGAGACAATATTTAACGTGGTTCACACAAACTTGGGCTACATCCACCAACAGAGAGTCCAATATTATTATCTAGTAAATCAAACTGATTACAACCAGTAATCCTTGCAACTCAATACCAATGTAAATGCTACAATACAATGTCAAAAAAAGACCCAAACCCTTAGCCTTTTATCAATACTTATGTCAGTTACAAAATAGGGTTTTTTATGTTAGCCAATAAAAAAATAACACCCTTGACCCCACCTTGGGGGTGCTACCCCTAAACCCCCGTTGAATAATTTGGGGGGAAACTACGCTGATAAAAGTGGGCAAAATTTAACCTTCGAGTCTAATTAGGCTCCACATACCAACAAGCAAGCCACTGGAGACAATATTTGTAAATATCTGATATTTCTTTGATGCATTTCTTTGTTTCCACGATAAGTTCAAATAGTCTCAGCTTTGCTTTAGTACATCTCTTTTCAACCAAGGCTTCAAACTTGTATCCGAACCTTTGATACATCAATACCTTTTTGAAGTAGATAATCTACTAGAGCATCATCAATTTTCAGTCTGTCAACAGGAGAGGTTGCATTCCATATCTCACCAATCTTCTTCATTTTTCCTTTAATCAACATAGTCTGGATGTCATCTGGATTAGAGAATTCAGATCCAGTCATAGATTCTTTTTCCTTCTCTTCTGAATAGACAATGATGTCTTTAGTTAAAGCTTTTCTTTTCTTTGATTCTGGAGGGCAATCATCAATAACAACTACCAAATATCTTTTACCAGAGGATGAACTGACTTCAAACTAACTCAGAGCTGACACAGAGGAGGAAATATTTTCTTTCAAGGATGAGAAATAAGATTTTCCCACACTTACATTATCTACCAATGCTTCCAGGTATCTGTAGATTTGTTTCCCAATAGGAATATTGGATTCCCACACAACATTTTCTCTTCCCGATAAGGAACTCAAAAATTAAAACACCAAGCACATAAGCAAAGATTCAAACCGAAAGGGATAACCCTCAACCACTGACATTTGGACATTTTCAAAAAGATTCTCAAGCACTAGCCCACACAAATCAAATTTCTTATGCTCCTTAACCATCATATGTGCAATATAAACAATAATGGCCGATGTCAAACCTTCACAATTTCTAAAGTAGATTTTGTAAGAAACACCATACACAACATGTTGGTGATTTTTCCAGCAGAACCGAACAATCCTCTAAGAAGTAGCCAACTCCTATGATGAAGAATTGTAAGGTTAGTGGCCAACACAACGAGCATAGGATTTTAAATTTTGTACTCCTTCACTTCAGGCTCTGTGAAACCTAGGAGGGTAATCCCAATTGCGTTTTTGTGCAACATAGTCAATTAACAATGCATTTATACATGGATTAATTCCTTTTGTAGCAAAATAAATCAATTTCACTAAAGATTTGATAGATTTTCAAATGAAGGATTAATTATCTACTAGGAATTGAGATTAATTCCACTTCTACTACCCTTGGAGAGTTTTTCTATTTGAGTATTGTTCTTCTCGTAAGTCTTAGAGCTAGGAACACTATTTGTTCATCTTATGAAAGATTTTATGACAAAATGAATAGTGTCTAATCAATTGGAACAATGAAGTCAAGTACACAAGAGGATCAATAATTTACAAATTACTCATTTGACGGAGAAACAAACTATTTTTCTATCACTTTGCATTTACGAAAACTCACTGTGCAAGAAACATTCACTTCTTAGCAATCCTAAGCCATTCCTTACAAAGTTTATAACCCTATTCAAGCACTTTAATTAATTCCTTGAATTAAAGCTGAAAACAGAGTAATACATTCAAATAAAATATTTGAAGACAAGTGATAATACCATTAGTATTTCCCATTCATAAATTCATAAAAAAAACACATAGAAGAGTATAGAATTCTTGACTGATATTTGTTTCGATATCAGTAATTTCTATAAAAAATCATTTAATATTTTTACATACATGACTTCCTCTCCAAGAAAAACTACTGGCCTACTTCAGAATTCTATTCTAAGTTCCCTTTCTTGAACGTAGCTTTTACCTAGAACTCTATTAAGACTTCAGAATCCAACCTCTGTAATAAGCCTTGGAATCCTTTTTATAGAATAAGGGAGCAATAAGCATCAGGCTTAATTACACTTACATTTTTTTCATTTTCACCTATAGACATAGAAAATATACTGATTGACATTGTGCACCTGATCCTAACTTATTAACATCATTTCTTCCTAAATCATTCCTCAATCTAACCATTTAATCAAATCCCCTTATCTAATTAAATTCATCATTATTCATCTCTTAATTAAATAAATCATTTTATCTAATCAAGTCAATCTCCTGTTAATTAAATCAATCCATCTGATATAATTATCCCTATTTAATTAAATAATTAATTTATTTGATTAAATCTCTAAAGTCTATCCATTAAATTAAATAAATTGAAACCTTATTTAACACCATCCCTTTTAATTAAATAAATCAAAATCTTTATTTAATTAGCCTCTTACCATATTCCTCTCTTATTTTATTTAAATAAATCCATAAATCTAAGTCAAATAAGTCACATCATCTAATCTCCTGTTAAATTAATTAACCTTTGATTACTTTAATCAAATCTCATGTCACATCCTCTAGATAATGCAAGTTGCACATGAAAATAGATTTAATTCATTTATTAAATCTATATTTTCTTCACAAGGCATCTTTTGGAATATTCTCTCAATTTGAATTCAAAAATTCCAAGTTAGCATGTACATCCAACAAGGCAATAAATTCATCTTACATGTCCTTTTCCTTGAGCCAAGTGGCATTTATTGCATTTTCCCTTCCCTCTTGCATGTGATTTCAACAAATTTTAATTTCAAATATTGGCATTTATTGGCACAAACCCCAAATCTTGCACAACCATCATCCATTCATAGCTTAACAAGTGGTACCATATCATTGGATGAATGTTAGTCTCACATTGCTCAAATTTGGACATTCATCAATCTTGAAATCCTATAAATGAAGAGCTCCTCTCCTCATTTCATCATCCACAAACATTGCAAAGTTACCATGCTAAAATACTTAGCCATTATCATCCATCATTTGAATTCTTAGCTAGGCTTTTTGCAGATTTGGCTTGGAATTCTCATCTTTCATCAAAAGTGGATCAATATCATCTTCATCTACCAACATTTCATCATAGGAATTGGGAAAGGGTCAATTTTCACATCAAATTGGCACCAATTCCCCCATGGGATCAAGTGTTTGCTTCTCTAATTAGGATTAAATCTAGTTTTATCTTTTGTATTGTGTTCTTCATTAATTTCTTTCTTATTTTGAGTTTGCAAATGGATTTCATGGGGAATCCTTCTTTTAGCTTGTAATTCCTTGTCTAACTCGTTTATTCATGTTGTTTTGCAGGTACTAGGAAAAGGGTTCACACATTTGGCGCTAGAAGGAGGGCTTGACATCATTATTTCTAACATTTCCTTGAAATTTTTGTGTTTCCTTGACACACAGGAAATTCCAACGCGGGATCATTAGCGTTGCTGTTTTAGCACCACTGGACTCATCCTGCCAAAAAAATTCAAATTCTTAACTCCACCGCTGGACTTGCCGATCTACAAAAGTTTTCAAAAAAAAAAAAAAACTCCGACGCTTTCAAAAACTGCAACACTGGGTGAAATTGCGATGCAATCGTCCTCTTTGTCCTGACACAAAGCACTGATGATTGGTAACCGACACTATGAGAGCGACATTGTGAGAACAAATAGTGACGCCTTCACGAGTTGCGACGCTGGGAGACAGTAAAAGGGAAATTTTGAATTTCAGCACGTGCTGTTAATTTATGATTGCTTCTTCCTCTATTTTCTACTTTTTAATTTCTATGTTTTTTCCAGAATCTGACTGTTTTTCTTCTTTGTAGGTTGGAAAATGAAAATAGAGGAAGGAAGAGCATGGTGATGATATTTTGTCCAATCAAATTGTTTTTTAACACTTAAGTTTTTGTTTAACACTTATCTAAGAATTTGTCATCTTCTTCTTTCTTAGAACACTAGCTTTCATTTAGGCTTAAAAAGAGTTATTTTTTGTTTATTTCTTGCAAAAGGATTAAAAAGAATCTTAGGATCAACAACTTACTAGATTTTGTTTATGGGATTAACAAATTGAACAAATGTTTATCACTTTTCTTTTTGGTGCTCTAAAATGAACTCACATATTGCTTTGAGGATCTAAAAAGAACAAGTGTAGTTGTGTTTTTTGTGAAGGCTTGTAACTTAGACTAAAGCCATTGAAAAAGGACATATGTGCTTCTCTCATGCTTTATAGCGATCTTGAGAATCAAAAGGTATTTTTCATGACTTTGGGTTAATATAAAGCAATCACCTCCACACTTCAATTTGGGCTTAACATTGAACAAAATCTTGTGCGAGTGTGAGTGGGGACTTTGTTGCATATATTCTCTCTCCTTGTTGCCAACAAGGATTGATCAAGTTACAAATATTGTTCTTCATTTATTTTTGTTTATCCTAGAGGGCCTACCTTGGGGAAAAAGTACTCACTCAAGGGAACAACTCAACCAGTAACACTTTGAACCTGAGAGTATTTCTAGTTGGGATATAAATGTGGATATTCAAAGAAATGCCAATATCACGTGGTTGACTTCGACAAGATGGATCCGAAAGGGGACTCTTGCCACGTTGGTTCAACTCCTACGAACGGAAATTCCTTACTAAAACCCATGTGCTAGAATTTGCCAAAATCCTTTTATCTATTTGTTGGTGCAAGAAGGGTCATTTTGAAGCCACCCCACACTTTTGCGGTCTTCTAGTAGAAATGGAAAGCATGCCATGGGAGTTTCATGGGTGTTGATGCTAGGCTGCCCCGTATAAGTGAGTGTCATGGAGGGGAGCCAGTGGGGTCAAGCATCTAACCATTCGCTAGAGATAAGAGTAGCTGGACTTGTCCAAGTGGGAATCCAACAAATATTGTCTTACACATCCATAGGATTGTACGTATTCTTGGGTTACAAAATGCATTGCTTGATCGAAAACATCTCAAAAACAAACACTTAACATCATCCAAATTTCAAACCCTTTTGAGGACAAATATAATTGACTTGATCCATATGTTATTGCTTTCCCTTGGGATTTACGTCCTTAGAGGTTTCTAAACATTGGATTATATCTCAATTTGTCTTCTTGAGTAAACAATAGGAAACCCTTGCCTTAAGTTCATTGAATTTCCACATAATATATCTTTTCAGGTTTAAAGAAATTAAGACATTGGACATCTTAGTTTGAAAACCTAATTAAAGAAAGTATTTTTGGTAAAATAAAGACATTAAGCAAAGCTAAGAAAAATGAACTTTCATATGTGTTGAAGACTCCAAATCCCAAAGCACAAATCATTGATTGGAAATCCGAAAATGAATGTTCAAATGAAATCATTTCTTGGTTACAAAGGTCATTAGGAAGCATTTGCATGCTCTTCAATACCTAGGTCTAGGAAAACAAAGTGTTCTTTTTAGGTTTATCTTAGGATCAAAACATATCAAAATCATTTTCATCCATCCTTCAAAACATCAAAACAAAATCCATCTCATCATCACCTTTTGGGAAAATCTTGAAATCATCCTTGATACTAGTTAGGCTTTATGGAAAAATCAAAATCATCAATATCATTGAGACAAAATCCTTGAAAAAATTAGCAAAAACACCTTTGGCTAGGTATGTGTAGATGCATCTTTTTGCATATACTTAGTCAAAGTTGTCAAAAATCATCTTGTCTAGCTTAGTGTATGTAGATGAATCCTTCTTCATATGCTTAGTAAAACAATCATCTTGTTTGAAAAGGTGTGGGTAGATGCATCCTTCTCCTCACACATATTCAAATTATCATCCTTTGAACAAAGTTATCCCCTAGATTATCATCCAACATCTTAGGGTCTTTTTGTTAAAAAATCCAAATCAAAATCAAGGACAAAATCTCAAAGTCTCAAAACCAAAAATCAAGAATCAAAATCGAAAGTCCTAAAAATCCTAGTGTCTCATTCAAGATTTATCAAAAGCCAAAACATCCATATCATCCATCCCTAAACACCACCATCATATCATCACCTTTGATCCTCAAGGCATCCTAAAACTTTATACTTTGGGACATAAAATAACGATCGATCCAAAGAATCAAGAGATTTGTTTCCCATATTCTTGATCATTGTTTTATGGTTCAAACGAGATCTCAATACAAGAAGAGTATGGAAGCCAACAAAGAAACACCCACTTCAAGCGATCTTAGCCAAACAAACGCAAAAATGAATCCAACTGAATCAAGTAATCCATTGGCCCTCTCATCATCGCAAAATCTACAAGAAGAAAACCAAGGAGAGGACCTTACTTTTGGAATGTCTCATGAAGAAATGGCTAAAATGCTTCAAAATCCAGAGAATCACAAAATCATCAACATCATGATGAGACTCAACCCTTCGTTATACATGCTTGAACTAGCAAAACAAGGGGCTAAGTTTCCTTTGGATTTTGATGTAAGTACTATAGTGGAGACATCCTTTCCACCTATCTCATCCACCATCCCCATTTCATCCACACCTCCATCCCAAAACATCATGCAAAACATTTCAAAAATCACATCATTTGCTCCAACCCAACCCAATGTCAATAAGGGAAACACATTTCTCAATGCTCTTCAATCACACCCCCTTGTTAATAATCAAAGCTTGGATGCAAACACCACATTGGAACAAAATATACCCCAAAACCCATTACACAAAAATATTCCTCTCACATTCCATCACAATCCATCATCATCATTCTTTCACGCAACGCCTCAAACACCTCTTCTCACAAATTCACAAGAAGAGGGAGACACGTTCAGACTAGGGGGCTTATTCGACACCACAACATTTTCACAACTCACACCCCTCACCTTTCCACCTCTTCCACCATTTCCATTGTCATCCGAACCACTCCTTGGTTTAGGGCTTCCTCCCGTACCAAGTATCAATCAAACCTATATCCCAACCATCAATCAAAGCATTGCACCAAACACGCAAAATATGTCGTTGATATCGCAACAACAAATGACAAATGCGCAAGCAATGGGAACATCATCAAACGCACCCTTAACATCACAAAGCATGGTCTCTCAAGGACCAATCACATCAATACCACTATCCAACACCCAAAACATCAACACAACATCATCTACCACCATTCCAAATCCACCACCACCCCCATCACCACCAACTTTCACCACATCAAGCTAATACGACGCAACATTGCAAGTTACTTTTCAAAGAGGATACCAACAAGTTCAAAAACAAAAAGCTATACAACAAGCTGCTCAAACCGCATTACAAGTGCAACAAGCACAATAAGCCCAAGCATTATTGCAACAGCAACAACAAGAAGCAGCCCAAGCTGCACAAGCATTGCAAGCACAAAGGGTTGCTCAAGCATAACTTTTATTGCAGCAACAAGCCGCACGAGCACAAGCTGCACAAGTGCAAGCCCAAGCACAAGCTCAAGCTCAAGTGCAATACCAAGCACAACAAGCACACGCTCAAGCACAAATTCTTGCAAAAGCAGCACAAGTGCAAGCATATCAGCAAGCACTAAAGCAATACCAAGAGCAGCAAGAAGCAGCAGAATTGGCAGCCCAACAACAAGCATTGTGGGAACAACAACAAGTACAACAACAAGTGCAACAACAAGCACAAATCCTAGCGTAACAATAGCAAGATAAACAACAAGCGTTGTTCATACAAAAGCAAGTAGAAGCCTACTTTGCTCGCCAGACCATACCAATACCATCGAACAATGCACCAACCAATCCGCCCATCCAACCCACGATTACAACACCCCAAAACAATTTCATCCTACCCCCTGATCTACAAAATGATGTGACGACAGAACTTAGGTTGCTCTGGCAACAAATGCTTGACCTTCAATCAGGGCGAACAACCAAAACACCAAGCAACTTGTGTCCCTATCCATTTGATAGGAGCTTAGAGATGAAACCATTCCCCAAGGGATTTGAAATCCCAAAATTTAACAAATATCAAAGGATGGGAAACCCTGAAGATCACATCAGGGAATTCCAGGTTCAGTGCATGGAGGTCACATATGATGATACTTATCTGATGCGGCTATTCCCTAGGAGCTTGGCAGGCCCTGCCGTAGAATGGTTCTCTTGCTTACCTTTGGGCATTATAACATTCCAAGAATTCAGGGATGCATTCATTAGGAACTATGCATGTAACATTGCAATGGATGTCAGTCTCAAAGAACTATATGCTCTAAAACAAGGAAAGAGTGAATCTTTTGCTTCATTCCTTCAATGATGGTGATCCAAGGCCATCAAAGCAAGTGGACCATGTTAGAAGAACAAGAAGTATGCACCATCATAGCCAACCTTCAAATCTACTTGGAATTCCATCTCAAGGTTCAGGGTATCACTACATATGAACAATTGATCTCCAAGGCACTCAGCATCGAAAGTGCCCTTGTAACTCAACCCACAAAATCAACATCATATCACGAACTGCAAAGCAATCGCCCACCATCTAATTACAATGATAAACCTCACACTTGGGCTAGGAACAAGAACGTTACTAATGATGGTATCGTTTATGCCAAGGTGGTCATTAGTGGTCCACGCCAAAATACACCCACATCGCAAATCCAAAATCAATGCCAAAACACTCATCACACAACATATCAACCCAACAACAATCCTACCATCAATAACCTCAATGATCAAAGAGGACTACCCCAACACAAAAGTTACCCCAAACAAAAATACACTATCTTGGGGGAACCACTGGAGGACATAATGAAAAAGTTGATTGACGAAAAACTCATCAAGCCTCCTACATTCAAGAATTACCAAGAACCCAACGTCAAACCCCCTTGGTATTATAACAAAAATCAACTTTGTAAATTTCATAAAATCAAAGGTTACACCACAAACAATTGCATGAGACTCAAAAACATCATCCAAGATCTCATCAATAAGAAAATCATAAACGTGGAACCACCTACCAGAAATCAAGATCTAAAAATCTACATGAATCCGAGGCCAAATCATGGCAACAAAGGAAATTAAAATGATAAAGGGAAGGGAAGTGTGAATCATGTGTACGAAATGGTCGTTGCCTCCCTAAATGAAGATTGCATGGTCATCACCATCAAGGGCGCCCACACTGAAGATTGTGGAGTCACCACAAGAGGCGGCAAAGTCACCATTACAGGATCATCCCAACCTAATAGAATCGCTTCATCTAGAGTCGTTCCACATAGCTACAATGTTGTAGAACAACTCAAGAGAATGCCAGCACACATCTCCATCATGGAGTTGTTAAAAATCTCATCAGCACATAAGAAAATCCTTGAGAAAGCATTAGCCTCATCCACTATCCCCGCAGATCTCGATGAGGAGCAGTTGCAAGCTATGGTCAGAAATATCATAACGCCTAATCTCCTTACATTCTCTGACCTAGATTTCCCCGCCCAACCATCTCACAACCGTGCACTTCACTTGGAATCCATTGTAAACAAGAGAAAAATCAAAAGGGTCTTGGTGGATGGAGGTACAGGTTTGAACATCTATTCTCTTAGCCTCATCAAGTAGTTGAAAATATCAAAAGATTCCATTGACAAAGGTAAGGGCATCACAATAAGAGCATATGATGACCAAGAAAGAGTGTCTTAGGGCACGATTAAACTTCCTATTCAAGTAGGGCCAACGCTCATGGAAACCACATGTTAGGTCTTGGACCTCGAACTACCATATAATATCCTCCTGGGATGTCCATGGATCCATGCAATGAAAGCCATAGCATCAACCTTCCACCAATGTGTGAAATTTACAAATAATGGACAAGAGGTCACTGTCCATAGAGATATTGAACCATTTTCATATTGCAAAAATATTGAGGCCAAGTAAATTACAAAATCCTCCAAGTGCCAAAGAATGATGAGGGCCCATCCACACCATATATCGACCCCACCACTCTTGCGTCCACTTCTGCAACAAAGACACCCGCCATCCCCACCATCTCCGATATCAAGCTCATCATCCAGGAGGATGGTTGTGGAAGCTACAAACTCCTTAACAATGCTTTCATGATAGGAGAGTTACCACAATCTCCTAGATCACAGGGACGTCCACAAGAAAATCAAGCTTCCACATCGCAAACCTATCCTGAAAACTATCCCGCATTCACAAGATGGGGAGATCTTGGCCATTAGGTTATTGAAGCAGATCCATCTCACATGTTATATCAAGATGAAAGAATGGCAGCTAATTTACCAATGGATGAAAGAAGCAAGGGCCTACACATGATGCTTGCAATGGGCTACGATAGAAATCAACGACTGGGACAAAATGACAATGGGCTCATAATACCTATCATGCTAGAGATGTGACCCATAACAAATCTTGGTCTTGGATGTACCACTCTGAGAATAACCATATGTGGACAGGGTCCTTCTGTTAGAGCTGCTAATGTTTCTCCTCAACTAGTACTAGTACAAGTACACTCACCAATAGTCACAGGTAGAGAAACACATAACTTTATAACTGAGCCCTATATTAGTAGTGATGACGAAGATACTTTGACTAATCTACCTAGGCAATTCGAAGATACCACCCTGTGTATGATTAGTACCCTATCCTTTGAATCCGATCATCAAAATCATGAGATCCGCTTAGTCTACCCCCAACTGATCGACTATGACCAACGAGGACCACCAATTCTCGATACATTCAAAAACGATGAAGCGCTCTCAGAATTCATGGGATTGAGGGATAACATTCCAGATGGAGATCACAAGGCAGGATTTATAATGGAGTTGGACACACACACCTATTACAGGGAAACAATTGAATCCTTCAGTTGCAAAAGTGAGAAACTAAGAATCATATCCAAGTCCTTGAGTGAAAACCACATTTTGGCACTCTCTGACAAGAAAATAGTAAAAAGAAAGGACATATCCAGTAGTGAAAACCTCTTTGAAGTGCCCAAGGATGAAGGATTCAATCTTCCTCTAAGAGCTATTCATCAGGAAAAGTTAGCAGTCTTGGCTGAAAAATGCAATCCAGTCAACATAGGAACAGAGGAGACCCCGCATATCACATTCTATGCAGAATCACTATTAATAGAAGAGCAAGAACTCCTAGCAGCATTCCTAAAGGAAAGACAAATAAACTTCACATGGAGTTACGCTGACATGCCAGGGCTAGATCCAGAGACAGTGGTCCATCATTTAGCAGTGTATCCAGAATCAAAACTGGTCAAACAGAAGCTTCAAAAAATGCATCCCGAAATCACTTTGTTAGTCAAAATGGAGCTCAAAAAGTTGCTAGATGCAGGATTCATATGACCAATTGATTATCCAGAATGGGTATCAAACTTGGTAACTTTATCAAAACCTAACGGAGCCATCATAATCTATACATACTTCAGAGATTTAAACAAAGCATGTCCCAAGGATGATTTCCTGCTTCCCAACATCGACATGATAGTAGACATGACAATAGGACATGAGATGCTATCACTAATGGACGGATTTTCAAGATACAACCAGATCATGATAGAAAAAGAGGATCAACACAAGACGGCTTTCACTTATCCATGGGGGACCTACTACTGGAACATGATGCCATTCGGCCTAAAGAATGCAGGAGCAACCTATCAAAGGGCCATGACACTAATATTCCAAGACATGATTCATAAAACAGTCGAAGACTATGTCGACGACATTCTAGTTAAGTCAAGAAAAAGACAAGATCACATAGCAAACCTAAGTGCTATCTTTGACAGACTGGAGGAATATAAAGTCAGACTAAATCCCAAGAAGTGTGTCTTCGACATACAATCAGGTAAATTGCTAGGATACATAGTCTCATTGAGGGGTCTCGAGGTGGATCCGACGAAAGTGAAGGAAATCCTCAAGATGGAAGCACCAAAGACATTAAAACAATTGAGAGGCCTCCAAGGCCAACTTTAATCCATTCGACGGTTCATAGCACAACTGGCAGACAAGCATAACCCATATTCTCAGTTACTCCACAAGGGGGTAGCATATAAATGGGACACAAAATGTGAAGAGGCATTTAACAAAATCAAGGAATATCTACTAACACCGTCAGTCTTAATGCCACCCATCCCAAGAAAGCCATTGATCTTATATGTATCAGCAACTGCAGCAGCCCTTGGAGCTCTCCTAGCTCAGCATGATGAAAACGGAATGGAGAGGGCTATCTACTATATCAGTAGGACAATGGTCGGTCACGAGCTAAATTACTCATTCATTGAGAAAGCTTGCCTCGCTGTAGTGTTTGCATCCCAAAAATTCAAACATTACATGTTGGCACACAAGATAAAGCTCATTGCAAAAATTGACCCCCTCAAGTATCTCTTATCAAAGGAAATGCTAACCAAAAGAATGGAAAAATGGGTAATGATATTATCAGAGTATGACATCAAGTATGTAGAGTGAAAAGCCATTAAGGGATAAGTTATTGCAGATCAACTAGCAGAAGCACCCATTTATTTTGAGAACCCTCTTGTCTTAGAATTCCCAGATGAATCCATCTTTAACCTCAATGTAACTGACCATTAGAAACTATACTTTGATGGTTCATACATGCAACATGGATCAAGAGCAGGTGCCTTCTTCATCACCCCATGAGGGGATTGCATACCGAAGTCATACAAACTAGCATTTCCTTGCACAAACAACATCACAGAATATGAGGCTTTGACTATAGGTCTCAGCATAGTAGTGCAATGGAATATCATAGCTCTCAAGGTGTATGGAGACTCTCAGTTGATCATAAATCAGGTCAATAATGAATATCAGACTAAGGATGATAAGCTTACTCCATACAAGAAATTAGTGGAGACTCTTAAAGAATCCTTCATTGACATAACATTTGAGCAGATTCCAAGAACCAACAACAGAGCAGCTGATGCCATGGCTACAATTGGGTCCCTATTAGACATCCCTCACAACGTACCGAAATATGAATTTCTGATCAAGCAGCTTCTCGTCCCCACATTCGAGGTACCAAAATTAGAATTCATGTGTGAAATCATTGGTCCGGGTGATCTTTGGTACCATGACATCTACACATATCTTCGCATAGGAGTCATACCCACTGACCTACCATCGAGCCTAAAATGAACCTTTATCAAAAGAGCATCTAGATTTGTGATCCTAGGTGATACCTTATACCGTAGACGCATAGAAGGTACCTTGCTATGCTATCTAAATGCTAAGGAGGCATTAACCGCTCTAACCGAGGTTCATAACGGTATCTGTGGCTCACACTCAAGTGGAATGACCATCGCCAAGAAACTACTGAGGATGGGGTATTATTGGCCCACAATGGAAAGAGAAGCACATGATCATGCTAAAAGGTGTTTACAATGTCAGCAGCATGGGTACCTCATCCATGCTCTAGCTCAAGGGCTTCACCTGATCATCATAACATGGCCCTTCTCACAATGGGGACTCAATCTCATTGGGAAAATCTCACCCACCTCATCCAATGGCCACAAGTTCATCATCACTACAACTGAATACTTCACAAAGTGAGTGGAAGCCATACCCATGATGTATATCACTGGGAAGCAAATCTCAAAATTTATCCTGAACTATCTCATCTGTCGTTATGGTGTCCCACAAGCCATTATCTCAGATAATGGGACACCATTCAAGAACCAGGAGGTTCGCGACTTGTGCGAGAAATTCAAAATCCAGCATCGCTTCTCCACCCCGTACTATCCCCAAGGCAATGGCCAAGCAAAAGCTACGAACAAAACCATCCTCAAAATCCTTAAGAAAATAGTCAATGATGCAGGTCATGACTGGCATTTACAGCTTAATCCCACCCTGTGAGCTTATCGAACTAGCATCCACACACCCATTGGCGCCACCCCATTCTCCTTGGTCTACGGATTAGAAGTCGTACTCCCCATTGAGATCAAGCTCTCATTCCTCAGAATATCTTTGCAAAATCTCATCACTGATGAGGACTACCAGGTGTCAAGATTAAACGAGCTGGAGCTACTTGATGAAAGACACATAGACACTTTGAATCATCTGCAAGTTTGTTAGAATAGACTCAAATGGAGCTACAACAAGAAAATCAGAAGTAGGACTTTCCAAGTCAGAGAATTGGTCCTAAAAGAAAATCAGAAGAATGTCCCAAATCCCAGTAGCAAAGGCAAGTTCAAACCTAATTGGTTAGGACCTTTCGTCATCATAGCGAGCTATAAATCAAAGGCATATCAGCTATCAACACCTGAAGGGGAACCTCTGCAAGAGCCAATGAATAGCTCCCATTTCAAAAAGTTTTATGCCTAAATCTTTCAAGGTATAGAACCAAAAAATCGAAAAAATTAGAAAAAGTCCTAAAAAAATGGTTACTTTGGCAAAAACCTGGCAAACAGGCATCTTGGTAACAAGCAAAAAAAAAAAAAAAAGAAAGCAAAAAATCCAAAAAAATCAGAAAAAGGATCAAAAAAATCGTCCTCTAGTGAAAACCACTTCGGTGGCACTTTGGGCAGTACCTTGGTGAAAACCTGGCAAACAGGTGCCTTGTGTAAATAAGCACTTTCCATCCACCAGGATCTTTGCGGCTTGTTTGGCATCATCCATCCATTACGCTTCCATCATCCATCGCATTCAGGTCTCCATCCATCACACATCCACTCACATCCGCACCATAGCTTGGTTCTGTGTTCGTATCATGATCCCTCCTAGTACTACTCGGCCCATCCTCAAGGTCAATTTGTCCTTCCTTTATCGGAGTAGTCTATTGCATCGCGCTAGGGGCACGTTCTCATTGGATCGGATTCGTGTATGATCTTAAAATCCTCAAAATCAGAAAATCCAAAAACATCAAAAAAACCAAAAATTCAAAAAAAATCAAAACATCAAAAAATCCAAAAATAGGTCAAAAAGTCATTCAAAACTCAAAAACAAGGTCGTCTTGTCAAACTACATCATTTCTGAGCTTGAACGTAGGCAAGGTTGATCTTTGATCATCCCCTGAGACATTTAGGCCAGTCCTATAGGAGTCAGTCATAATAAACTAACATCTCATCATGTATATCGTCATCTGTAAATCGGTCAAGTTGTCAGTCAAACTACGTGGTCTCTGTGTGTATAATGTAGGCAATAGACTAGCCCTCAAGACCCCTAGGATAGGTCTTTAGGTTAATCTCTAGGTCAAAATCTCAAAAAATCCCAAAAACATCAAAAAAATTGAAAATCAAAACATTCGCAAAATCTAAAAAAATACCAAAAATAGCCTCAAAACATTCCAAAAAATGTCAAAAACATCTGAATATTTGAAAAAATCCATCCACCTCATCTCGCTTCCACCCGCAATAACACCACTCATAATAAACTTGATCGTCATTGTCAACCTTTGGTGAAATAGTTGGAAACAAGTCTAGTAGTTTAAAAGCAGAACTCAAAACGTCAAGTCTTAAGTCTAAGTCACTACATAAGCAAGTTGGTTATCTCTTCGTATCGGTAACACATCATCCAAACAATCCCATATCAATCATCTGATAACATCATGTCCTAGGATGAATCCTTCCTACAAGGGGCATTATTTATTAGAAAGAACACTTTGGATAAACGAAATGACGTGTCGCCATCCACTAACATGTCTTAGGATGAATCCTTCCTACAATGGGCATTATGTTTTGGCAATAAGTTTTGGTTATCATCTTAGAAAACACATATTTTTTTCCTTTAGCGGTATTGAAGAGAATTAGTTTTTTTGTTTACTTGGTCTTTATCTTTTGACTTATCTTATTTGTGCTCATTCCAAAGACGTCTCGATGATATCCCAAAACAACAGATTTAGAGAAATAGGAATGGGGCAACGATCATTATCTTTTGTCTGCTGTCCTTGTTGGACATTCTTGGCAAATACTTGCTTTGTTAGGTATGTATGGAAGAGGTCTAGGACAACTTGTTGACTATTACAGGGATAGGTTTACCTTTCCGTGTTTTGGTCTAAGGTGTTTGAAATTTCTAAAGTACATCCTAGCAAGGTTTTTGTATGTCAATTGTGAACAAGAATACTCCTATCTGATGGTCGAGTCAAACCCATCACACTAGGTACAATGCCATCCTGGTTTTCTATACCTTGATGCATCATACCATGTGTGTTATCAAACATAAGAAAAATTGGCCCTTTGAAAATCCCAATTCCTCGGCAAGTAATCATCATCATCATCATCATCATCTGCATTTGTGTCATCTTGCATCTTTTTGAAATGACTTATTCTTTTCTTACTAACCACACTAACAAGGTACTATGACAGTTGATCATCAGCACCATCATCATCATCGATCCTGCATCCACAAATCAATCATTAGCATATTGCATAAGCATATCATATAGAAATCATTAGCATATTGCATAAGCATATCATATAGAAATCATTAGCATATTGCATAAACATATCATATAGGGAACATCGCATTTTAATCATCATAAATAGGCTATCATAAACATTCTTCATAAATAGGTGCATCCATGTCATTGCATTTCACCCATTACATTGCATCTCATAGCATTATATCAATCATCACATAGCATTCATTTGCACTTCATAATCATTTCATATTACCATCTAAATTATCATATAGCATCTACAAAAGCATTCCATAATCATAATCAATAGATATATAAGCATTTAATTCATTACACACCAGCATATAACCTAGCATTAACATATCATTGCATCACATACAACATTTAGGATAATAAAATTTGTTATTCTAAGCATCTCATAAAACCATTTCATTTGCATCATATCATGACCATCATCATATTACATCCATTCATAAATCATCTCATCTATAATCATTTTTCCACACATAATTGCATATACCATAAATCAAATCATATCACATATTGCATTGGCATAAAATAAATCATCATATAGATAACATCATCGCACATCATTGCATCGCATACATCATTAAGAAATAAATGCATCCATAAAACATCAATGCAAAGCATATAGAAATAAATCATACATAAATAAAAGAACACATTGCATCGCATCAAAATTGACTCATATATCATATCATCAATGATACTATCATAGTACAAAGAATAATAATCAGATCACTATACATATATGTCAATCAGTACAAAGCGCCCATCAGGCTATCAAATACGAGCCCATAAGGCACAAAAAGGACATCATAATATCTCGATCAAGCCCAATCTCCGTGAATGTTGCCCTCGCCCCTGTCACTGTGACCCTCTGGTGGTCTCTGACTGGCCCGCTTTGAGTACTCTGGGACCCAATCTACTCTAGGTACAGTGTCATGGTAAGCTCGGCAGTAGTACTCTATCTCTCGGATTGCATCCCTATAGGATCACATTGACACTATACCCTGAGATGTGGTGGCTATCATGCTCTTAATCTACTGCCTATGGCCTAGCTCTGTGGCTGCCTGTAGCTCTGCGGCCTATCGCTGATGCACTGCCTGATCCCTCTCTGCTCTAAGTTGGTCCCTCTCTGCTGTCACTCCCTGAACCCAGGCCTGCAACTGTAAAATCAAGGCATCTCGTGCATTTACCTACCTTGTTGGCTATACCGTGGCTACGCGTGAGGCTGGTCCTCACCCTCAGCTTGTGGTGGTGGGACTAGCAGATCCTGCTGCTGCTCCTACATGGGGAAATCTCCCTAACCTGGCAGAACTAGGGGTACCCCTGGTGGATCTTGTCGGATCTCGATCCTCGGTCCTCGCCCTTGTGCTCGTCCTCTACCTCTACCTCTGACCTTGTGTGCCTCTAGATCCTCACCTATAATAGTCAATCGAAGAGGAGGTCTGAACCAATCTCTGTAGGCCTATGTGGTGCCCGAATCTACCAAACCTTGATCATAAGCCCAAGGTCAGGCTACCAAGTGTCGAAAACTGTCAACTGCCTCTGTGGTAGGAATACTAGGCCCCCATGACACCTGTGTCAAGCTGCGTGCAAAGACTGCTACATAACCATCATCCGATTGATCCTACGGCTCTCCAAACTGACGCTGTACATGCCTAGGTAGGTACTGCTCAATCATAGTGTGCTCCTGCCCCTGTATGTATCAATCCTAGTAGTAGTAAAAGAGTTGATCTGCATCGTCAGCCCATCCAGGCTGACCAAGGTACGGTCTCCAAGTAAACACAAGCATTTCATCTAGGACTCGCCTCCAGTAAGGGATCCCATGCTCTCCAGTGTGTGTGAAGGATACACCACCTCTGTATCGTGTCACCAGGGCATCCTCTGCCCCCATTAGAACCGGAATTACCCATGGACGTAGCATAGAAATGTGCTTCCATGCCCAAACATGAAGCAAAGTCACTCTAGCCCCCAGCGCTCTGCCATCCATGTATGCGTACTCGTGGAGATCCTTATAAAGTGAAGCCAGAAGGACGGGCCCCCATGTGAAGTGAACTAGTCTGTCTCAGACCATCCTCTCCCAGCAGTATCCCCATCCTAGATTGAAATACTACCCTTGTTTGTCTGGGGCAACCAAACCTGAAATGATCGCCGCAATTTCCCAGTGGAAGGGAGGTGCTATAACCCTGTACCACTCCATCTCAATCTGACCCTCGTAGTAGATAATGTCTCGAGTGGCAAGGACTCGGGTGCAGCACTCATGTCCCTCCTCCATGTCATAGATCACTTGTCGACCATGAATCAGCAACCACAAAATGCGCCAAATGTCCTCCAAAGTGACAGTTGCCTCACCAGTAGGGAGATGAAACGACGATGTCTCACCGTGCCATCTCTCAGATAGCGCTGATAGCATTCCTAGATGTGTGTGCACGGGCACTGCGTATGCAATATGCCATAGTCCTGTAGCTCCTAGCCGATCTTGGTATCTATCGCTAAAGTCCTGTAGGATGCTCGCCAAATCCCTTGACTAGTGCTCCCAAGAATAAAGCTCCCTAGGCCCGTCTTGCATCAAGGAAAGTCAGCATGTCCTAACCTAACGCTCTAGGCTTGCTTCCAGCGGCGCAATTGATGAAGGCGTCGCAGTTTGAGTTTCCTCAAACTCCGACGCTGGACCCAAAATTTAGCCAAAAAGCATCGCTGCGGTGCACTTTCATCCCCAGCGTTGCAATTTGCATGAAAAGGATGTCGCCACGGTGCACTTTTCCCAAATCAGCCCGCCGAGTCTGAGTTGAGCCCAAACCCAGCGGCAGAGTTTCTAAACTCCAAACTGCACTACTGCGGCGCTAAACAGTGCCACTGCGGTGTAAAAAGGAAATTAGCGGTGCACTTTAAACACCGAGCGGCGCTATAATAGCGCTGCTGGAGGTGAGCTCATCTTTAAAAGGCTAATAAATGCATTAATTGAAAAAACTAAGCTTCGATAGAAGTCACATACCGGGGCACCAATGCTAGTAGCCACTGGTAGGTCTGAACTCTGTTTGAAATGTGTACAGGAAGTTGTCGTTGCGCCATATAGTCGAAGGGTCAGAGCTTGAATCTCAAGGTTTGCTAGCGGAGGTGTGAAAATGACTTGAAAGTGACCCCTTGGGCCCCTTTTAAGCCTAAAAATTAGGGTTTTTGACACTCTGGGGCTGTCTTGCTAGGGTTTCGGTCCCTCAAACCTATTTTTGTCTATTTGAGGCTTGTTTTTCATCGTTTTATTGCATTTAGACATCTTTTTAGCCTCCCGGACCCCTTCCAGACATGTCGGGCACTTTGTTAACTTTTTCGCGATATCACCCAAAAAATTGAAATTTTCGTCTAATCTCTCAAGGGGGCATTATAATGGCATGTTTTCTCTCACCATGTAGCAGTGGGGCAAGCTTTTAAATTTGAATTTTTTTTGGCTTTGATCGAGATCATTTTTTCTTTGAACCAACACAACGAGTGCATTGCTTCAAAGAGGGGCAAAATGTAGACATCGAAAATATACCGATTGACATCGTGCACTTGATCCTAACTTACTAACATCATTTCTTCCTAAATCATTCCTCGGTCTAACCATTTAATCAAATCCCCTTATCTGATTAAATTCATCATTAGTCATCTCTTAATTAGATAAATCATTTTATCTAATCAAGTCAATCTCCTGTTAATTAAATCAATCTATCTGATCTAGTTATCCCTATTTAATTAAATAATCAATTTATTTGATTAAATCTCTAAAGTCTATCCATTAAATTAAATAAATTGAAACCTTATTTAACACCATCCCTTTTAATTAAATAAATCAAAATATTTATTTAATTAGCCTCTTACCATATTCCTCTCTTATTTGATTTAAATAAATCCATAAATCTAAGTCAAATAAGTCACATCATCTAATCTCCTATAAAATTAATTAACCTTTGATTAATTTAATCAAATCTTATGTCACATCCTTTAGATAATGCAAGTTGCACACAAAAATAGATTTAATTCATTTATTAAATCTCTATTTTCTTCATAAGGCATCTTTTGTTATATTCTTTCAATTTGAATTCAAAAATTCCAAGTCAACATGTACATCCAACAAGGCAATAAATTCATCTTACATGTCCTTTGCCTTGAGCCAAGTGGCATTTATTGCATTTTCCCTTCCCTTTTGCATGTGATTTCAACAAATTTTAATTTCAAATATTGGCATTTATTGGCACAAACCCCAAATCTTGCACAACCATCATCCATTCATAGCTTAACAAGTGGCACCATATCATTGGATGAATGTTAGTAGCACATTGCTAAAATTTGGACATTCATCCATCTTGAAATCCTATAAATGAAGAGCTCCTCTCCTCATTTCATCATCCACAAACATTGCAAAGTTACCATGCTAAAATACTTAGCCATTATCATCCATCATTTGAATTCTTAGCTAGGCTTTTTGCAGATTTGGCTTGGAATTCTCATCTTTCATCAAAAGTGGATCAATATCATCTTCATCTATCAACATTTCATCATAGGAATTGGGAAAGGGCCAATTTTCACATAAAATTGGCACCAATTCCCCCATGGGATCAAGTGTTTGCTTCTCTAATTAGGATTAAATCTAGTTTTATCTTTTGTATTGTGTTCTTCATCAATTTCTTTCCTATTTTGATTTTGCAAATGGATATCATGGGGAATCCTTATTTTAGCTTGTAATTCCTTGTCTAACTTGTTTATTCATGTTGTTTTACAGGTACTAGGAAAAGGGTTCGCACAGCACCAGAATTTGAGATATTCTTAGTTTGTTACATGCAATCATTTGAGGAAAATGGAAGAGTAAAATACCACATTCCACATTCCCTGAATGAAGACATGCCAGCTCCTTGAAAAGTAGAGTTTGTTGTAACCATGTTGAATCATCATCCTTGTTGACCAAACAATATTCTCCAATAGCATCTCTAGCACAAACTTGTATATCGTCTGTAAACAACATACGCACCACCAATGTTAAATAGTCTGGCACTTCTCCTACATACCAGCACAAAAACTTTCCACCTTAGCACATGAAACATGAAATCACACAAGTGTTGAATAGGACAATCCTAACATAAAGGGCATGGTATCATCAAAAAAAAAAGAAGGGCACAATCATCACTCTGAGTCATCAATCCAAGAGGATATTTTCCCACATTTTACTCATGGTGGGACTGGAGAAACTATCACCACCTCTTCGTTAGGATTCCTCGATAGTACCAAGGAGAGGGGATAATAATCACCCTTTGATTCAGTGTCACCCTAACTGTCTAAAGGGTTAGAAAAAACCTCACATGGAGAATTGCATTCCTTCAAATAGGACTTACAATGCGCACTCTCTATCCATGCCCTCTTTTTTTATTTCACCATCCTCTTCTTTGTGTTTGACTAATTCTTCTGAAACTATCTGCTCTCCTGGATGGTAATTTTCCTTGGTACTATACTCCTTGAATTTCTTGAATCCTACTCTTCCTTTTGGCGTATCAGGAGCTCCATGTATTCCACTTTTATTTTCAAGGCCTCCCTTAGATTCAAACAAACACAACTCCTCAGACTCCTGAATCATTATGACAGATCTACTTGCCTAGAATGCCTACATGCTTCTCAAGAGAATTCAATTCCCACACACTTCTTTATCAACTGTCGACCCTCTTTCATTGCAAAATGAGTTATGAAACGGGAAATAACTCAAGTAATCTACATTAAATAGGAAATTTGAAGCATGCAAGATTAATGACTCGAAATCTCCTTATGCGAGCAAGTTGATAACTTACAACTCAAGATTGAATCTAAGTCATTGCTTTTAAAACACTTAAAACTTCATCCATGGTGATATGAGCTTTGTTTTCTTTTTTATGTCCTTAGCAACTTGCTCATAGAAAACAATGATGCCATTTCAAGTGTTGCGATCTATCAATCAGCATGTATCACCAACCTAACCCGTGCTTTCATTAATATCGGCGAATTGCACAAGACAAGTTTTTCTTAAAGAGAAACTTTCTTTATACACTTCAACACTTCATTGCTAATCCTAAATTCTGATGAAAGCATTTGCATGGTGATTCTCAATCCATTGGATTATCCTGCTTTAAAATTTTATCAACGGTTCCTCAATCCTCTCATTGCTTTCATTTTTGCTTTATGCTAAACCTTCAAGATTTTTCCACGTAGCTCATTTCATGTAGTGACCATCGCTCATCGCTGTCTAGTTTGTCTTTGCCCCATTCTATCAGTGATGCAAATATCCTGGTGATGTTCTTTAGTCCCTAGTTCCATAGCATGACTGTTTGTCACACTTATCCTCCTGTCGCGCATTGCTAATTCCAACCTTGTACAGATGGTTCTATCTACGATAGGAAATGCTATGATGGCACCAACTTTGGACACATACAACCTGCATAGAACAAACATCATAAAAGACATCGCTCATATGATCATATCACATTAGCGAAATAAAAATCCTTTAGAGAACATCCACCTCTTATCGCCAATTCAGAACCCAAGTTCTAAATCAAATTTGCGATGAGCGATGGAGTTATAACATATGGCACTTGTTCATCACTAATTATCCTCATACATTTTGAAAGAAATATTTGATGAAAAGATTTAAAACTTTGTAATGTCCATCGTTTATCACGGATTTGAGATTTTCAATTCAAAACGTATCCGTGATCAAGCGATCACATCACTCATCGCCATTTCAAGTTCATCTTTTTATGGCCATCCGCGATGAGCGATAAGAAAGTAAAGAAAGAAGTATCGCTCATTGCTATTACAATTTTGAAAACTTAAAAGCCATTAGCAATGAACGATATTAAAAGGAAAATATTATTTCTTCGATTATTGCGGATTTAAAGTATGAATCGGTGAATGAATCAGCGATGAGTGATATAGCATTGAAGGTTGTTGGGTCATAAGTGGGAACCTTTTAAGCATGTGCTCATTAGTTTGTTTCTAATGAAGGGGACTCCCTAGGACAATAATTAACTCAAAACCCTCTAAGTTATAAAATACAAAGAGCGTAAGGGCTCAAAAATCCTTACCCAATTTTAAAAAATAGAAAGGTCTAAACCTAGGCTAGAAAAGGGTTGGTTACCAAGTGACAATGAATTACTAAAGATACATTTAAAATAACTGGAAATGGGTAATAGGGAGTGAATGGCCCAACATAATACTATAATATTTTTCAGATAGCAACCCTATATCCAAATACAATAAGGGTTTTAACATGGAATAAGGAAAAAAATTTAATTTTTTGAGGGTTCCATCACAACATACCTTACAGCCAAATATTCGAGAGTGTTTATCAATAGGGTTCGAGGGTCTTTACTAATTCCAGTCAGTTCCTCCACATCTTTGTACTTCACAGATTTCTTTCCAGGAATATCCCCAATGTTGCATAAGGCAATAATCGCTTTGATCGCTTCCTTAGAGATTAAGTAGGGTTTTTCCAATACAATACTATCATTCTTGAAATGATTCAACAAGAAAAAAATAAGCTCTTTATCAGCAAACCATGAAAATTCTCTCCACAAATCCATACCTAAGGTTTTTATGCTATGTAATTCATTTTTTGTTTAGTCCTATTTCCATTTCTTTCATTCTTTTATGATTAAATTCATCCAATTCAACTCCTTTTAGCTTTAGCGGAGTGACACCACTCAATTCTCTGTCCATTTTTGTGCTTTCTTGAATTTTTTAATCGAAACCTCTTCATTTTTCTTCTTCCCCTGTTGCAAACTGAGAAAATATTCCAGATTACCTATGACAAATTCTTTGAATTCCCTTCAGAATTGCTTTAAGCTCACTTTAGGATCATTCTAGGGAACCTTTCAAGTTCTCCAAATGCTCAATTAATGATCAAGAAAACTCACAAATTTCAACTTATACACCATTGAATTTAACTTAAAATGCATTAAATGCATAAAACATCAAAAGGATGCTAGAAACATTCTTCCCAACACATAAAACCCTAATTTGGTTCACAAATTATCATACCAACATTTTTTCTTCCAGTTCTTTTTCCAAAACCTTTGAATATTCATTCTTCACATTCCATCCTCATGCCAGCCTCTAACACATCATTTATCTAGGGGGTTCTTATAATTTTTTGATAGTGCTCCCCCTAAGACCATGATAGGTCTAATTATTGAATAAATTATCTATATTGGATGAGGGCACAGACACATCAGTAGTTTTATATTTTTCTTCTTCTTCCTATTTTGTCTTCCATATCTTATTCATCTCTTGTTTCATCTCTTCTTTGTCAATCTTCTTTACCAGATCATTCTTCTCTACCGAATCAGACTTCTTTCCTTTCTTACTTCTGCAAATTTTTGAGATATGTCCAAGTTTATTACAATTATACCATAAAACACTTTTCTGATTAGTCTGACCTCCATTACCTCTTGACCTACATTGATTTGCTCTATGTCCAAATTTGTTACAGATGTAGCAGTAGCCATTAAAGGATTGATTCATTCTACCTTCATGAAACCTGTTTATCATCACCTGATTGATCATTCTCACCTGAGATCTGCATTTAGTAGCCTTATGTCCAACCTTCTTACATGAAAAACATTGTCTAGAGAAAGAGCCAAGAAATTGATTCTAATTCATCCTACTCCATTCTATTGCTTTGTGACCATATTTATTACAGGAAAAAAAAATACCATTGAAAGAGGGATACCTTTGTGCATTAGGATATCTCATAGGTTGTCTTCTTGCAAACTTCCTTGAATTTATCTTATGCTCCCCTTCGTCTTGAGTCATTTGATTTTCCTTAGAACTTTCACCTACATCATTTCCCAAACCGGCTTTGTCTTTATTTGATTTCTGTCCTGCAAACAATTCTCCAAGCTTATCAGAGCTAGGTTTGAAATTGTTCTCACAAATTTTTTCCTTCTCCAGTTCAATCCTTAGGTTTACTACCTCCTATTCAAGTTTAGTGCATTCATCAGATTTAGTCTGCACCATTGTATTCAGACATTCTTCAATTCTTTTCTTTTCTTCTATCGACACTTTCAATCCTATTATCTCTTGTTTTAGCTGCTCACTTACTTCTCTGTGTCTTTGCTTGAATTTCTTTCAGCTTCCATACATTCATTTTCTTCATCAAGATTCTCTTTCAGATATATGTTTTCTCATTCCATTTGGTCAAGATCCTTAAGAGCAGTTTGAAGGTCTCCTTTATCATCCATCTAATCAACCTTCAGGATCCTCCTCAAGCAGTTAAGCTCTTCACCAACGAACCAAAGCTCTGATACCAATTGTTAAAAGATGCAAGACAACTAAGAGGGGGGGTGAATCAGTTGTCACAAAATTCAAAACTTAAAAAATTCAACACTTATCAATTCCACAACCATACTATTCTATTATTAGGAATGAGCATGAGATACATAAAACATAAAGTAAAATAACACACTAAACACCATATTTTATGTGGAAAACCCAAGGAGGGAAAAACCATGGTGAGGATTAACTCACAATATAACGTAGTTCCAGAACATAATATATAAGGCTCACTTTCAAGGGCTCGCTACCTTGAAAGGACTCACTATCCAGCTACAAAAGCTCACTGCTTATAGGGAGGCTCACTACCTACAAGGAGGCTCACTACCTACAAAAAGGATTTACATAACAAAATTGGGCTTCATAGCCAAAATGAACTGAGAATAATTCACCTAACAAGTGTTGATATAGTTTTGGTGATGCTCAATACACTGACTTAACACACTTCATTATTTTTGCTCACTTTCGCATTCACTGCTACCTCATTGATTGCCCACTATTTTTACATCTCTTCAAAAACTTGTTCAACACACACATATATACTTGATCTTATCCACAAGCATTAATTAGGTTGGCCTAATTAGATGCACTTCATATTTACCAAAAATACTAAGTGTTGGCTCCAAGTATTCACAAAATATTTCCAAAAAGCAATTGAAACATCTAGCATGCTACATCATGTTGGCATAGACCTAAGATAGGTCGCACATACATCCGCATAGCAAAATTAATCCACCATATCACAATTAACCCAAGAAGTCGGCCAGGAATAGACTTCAATGCAAAAAGCAACAAGCATTCTGTTGGTTGCCACTACGTTGTACAAGCACTATAGCACATAATATTTTGAACATTCATGGCTTCAAAAACCATAAAAAATTGGGGCACCGGTCCCAGCTCAGTTGGTTAAGGTGTTCCCTGTAGCAGGGTGCCCACCATGGGTTCGATTCTCCGGCGCTCCAGTGGTACCGGTTGGTGTGTCCCGCCAGCACTGCCGGTCACGGAAAAAAGTTTACCGGCGGTAGGGGGTTATATGGGGGGCCGTGCTACACCCGATTCCCCTCGTTAAAAAAAGAAACCATAAAATATTTCTCAAAAATGCAAGCATTAATTGTCAACTATGGAGGAATGCAGACTAGAATACCAAGGAGTGCAGTTCAAATACCGGTTCTACTAGACCAAAATACTGGATCAAGCACTATCTTAGACTAGTAGCCACAACATGGTGCCATCAATGACAACAAAAAACTATAGAGATAGTCATTCTTCTTCATTCTTCCAACAAAGACTATGGGAAAAATTGTGAATAATGTTGCACCTAAGTGGGTGGCAATTGATGAAGAACTATCTAGGGAGATTGAACCTTATAAAGGGTTACATACCCACTCATATAAATATTGATTCAAATTGAAATATGCTATTATCAACCATCAAAGTATGAGATAATTTAGGTCCAATTGTCAAACTAAGAATCCTTTGTGCATTATATAGGCAAGGCCATCAAAGATGAGCCCTCAAGGCATAGCTTAGGCCCTTAGGGAATGTTCTCTTATAATTAATTTGCAATAACTTATGTGTAATGGTCTTATGTTGTGATTATAATTCTTAAGTTGTATTGTATCCTTGACTATGATTTGGTTGTAAAGCATGGGCATGTCTAATAAAGATAATGACAATTCACTTTATTATAGAATAATTTAATAATTCAAGAGAATGTCTTGATTAAGACAAATATTAGAATCCTTATTTAAAGGATTAAGATAAAATAAGTTCTTGTATACTCGAAAGGAATCTCAGATGGATTTTTTTGACTCCTCAAGGCTTTAGGCTAAATTCTAAGGTGGGACTCAAGATTATTATTTATTTATATATACTCTTAAAGTCGACAACCTTAGTGCACTTCCAATAAGGGAGTGTAGTTTTTAGAGAGTGACTCAATGCTTAGATGGTCTTGATGAGTCTAAGTCTCTAGATAGATTGTATTCTATCCTTTATGGATAAATTTGTACCTTGTTTCCAGGTAGATGCCTATCCCAGATGGATAGATGAATTCTTGTCCCATAAGGACAAATTCCTAACCTATATGGTTAGATTCCTGTATCAGATGGATGGATGCCTACTTTGTATAGATAGATGTACCTAAGTATACAATTGATAAAAAACATTACAGCTGATAAATTAAAAAAATAAGTGGTAATTTTTGGGTTAATTGTTCAGGTTGTTACACTGACCATATGAGATGTTCTCTCATTTAGATTTCTCTTTCTCTTAAATTTGTATAAAATATATTGAAACAATATTCAATAAAATTTGACGAGCGTAACCGGTTATCACTTGAATAGAAATGATACTCCCTAAAAATATTCTATCATTCTTTGTACTAGCATTTGCAAGTTTGTATACAATATGAACAATCATAGCCACCTACATCAAATTGTAATATTATGATTGAATTTCCTCTTGTGGAGCAAGAGTATAGTTTTTTGTAGAATCAACTACAAATAGTATAGTTCCAATTGGAAATGTGTTTCTACATGTGCAAAATTTTCCATCAAGCCATCAATCATGTTGAGAGTGTTTCATATATTTTGATACAATCTTACTCATAAATTCTGATATGAATGCATGCACACTATTTTTTTCTATGATTAAATTGTAACACTTTCCAAATTTTCCATCCTTTAAAGAATACTCAACATTCTTAAATCTTTTAGCATCCACTAATTGTTGTCCAAATTCATTTTTCAATACTTTCATGCATACATTCTCCTAAAAATAAATGATTGCCACAACTAGTGCATTGTCTAGAAATACATGAACTTAAATAACATAATTTTTGATTAGATCTTTCACAAAATAAACCTAATATAAATTCCTTGATTTTTTAGGTGGTATATTAATATCGCATTCCTGCATAACCATGTTAGTACACAAAGTAAAATGTATATATCGAAAAACATCATAATAATATCAAAATTGTACATGTGTTTTACAACAACAAGAGATTCATTCCTTACTAGTTTTCACATACCATGGTTTACATTTTTCAAGTGATCTATGACTTATGGTAATACTTGTAGGTAACACTGAATCATCTAAAATTTTTGTATAAAATTCAGTTTGATTTGTGTCTAATAGGTGTTTTGGATGAGGATCATAAATTTTGGACCCCAATCTTAATTTCAAAACATCTCTAGCATTAGATGATACCCTTGTATTATCATGCCAATATTTTTTAACCAAATATTTTATTTCAATACTCAATTTCATGACAAACCTTGGGAGTCGACAATTAAAACTCCAACATTAGTTGATTGGATCATTTTCAATACTTTCTCTTATCTTTTCTAATCTTACCAATGTCTTAAGATGTATTTTTAGAATTCCACTAATGTGCTTAACATTCTTTGGATTCATTTTCAATACTTTCTCTTATCTTTTCCAATCTAACAATGTTTTAAGATGTATGTTTAGAATTCCACTAATGTGCTTGACATTCTTTTATCCAAAGTTGTTTTATTCACTATAACAATCATTATAGTTCATTGTGCCAAATTCTTATCTTTAGATTGACTTTTATTTTCAATAGACTCAATGACACTAGCAACAATAGATATAGCATGTTTAAGTGACCAATATATTTTTTTGGTTTCAAAAAATTTCCTAAATTTTTCATTACTTTTCTCATTTTCCACATTCTTATCAATTGCATCATGAGTTGGAATAAATTCCCATTTGTCTTGAATAAATCTTACCAAGAATATTATCCAAAAAATTACTTTCAATTTTCTAAAACAAAATTCATTTGCAATAACACAAGGATTCTCATTTTCAACAACAAAAGGATTTTCATTTTAACCAACACAAGGGATTCCAATTTTAATATCTTCTTCTTCAACTTGTCTAGGTTTCTTCAACTTGTCTAGGAATAGAATTGATCTCAACATTGGTATATCCAACTTCTTGTAAATAAATAATATAAATATCATATATTATCACATTTTCCATATCATTCAAAGGTAGATTTGAAGACATACCTAGATTTATGCCTATTGCCATATTCTCCATATTATTGAAAGCTGGATTTGAAGACATACTAGGATTAGTTTCTATAATTGTATTATCTTCCACATTCACCTCTTGCAAATTTTCATCATCTACATCCATCTCATCATCCATGGCCTCTTCAATAGTCATGGAACTAGATCCTTCAATATTATTCAATTCTTGAATCCTCATTCTTCTATCTCATTGTTGTTTTGCTTCATTCTCTATCTTTGCTTCAATTTCTTTAGGGGTCATGACCTTCCCATCTTTCCTATTTTGATGATATTTTGATCCCATGATTACCAATTTTTGAAGTACAAATGAATTTGAATATTAAAATTCTTTTTCATTCCTCCTCAAAATGACTAGATAATGAACATAATTCCACTCGTAAATTGCCCCAATGGTTGACTCCTCCTAAAATTGAATAAAAATTACATGTAAAGAGAATGTAGAAAATAAGAATCAATAAAAATATGTAGAATAAGTCATTGTCAGTGGTATAGTAAAATTGTTCAAGTTGCAGGAAATCATTGGTAATTTGTTATCAAAAATAAAATAAAAATAGGTCAAAAAGAAAACACGATCCTGTTTATGAAGTGAGATCTTTTTTTTATAAGAAAAACGGCATCTCATATCCTAAATGAGATCCTCTTTTCTTTTGGACTATTCAAAATATTAAAAAAGAGTAAATAGGATCTCATTTTTTAAAATTCAAAATTTTGACCTAGTTTTTGCTATGGATTTTGGGTTAGAAAACAGCTTAGGGACCCATCCTTTAGCTTTGGACCTGCTTTGACTTGCAACTTGAAGGTTATGTCAATGCCACTAGAAAAGAGTGACTTTGGATATATGTTTGAAGACATTGTTTACAATTTTTTTTAATCAAATTGAAACCCACTATAGATGAGAGTATTTAGATTTTGAATATGTAATTGTTTTACAATTGAATTATTTTTTCTATTTAAAAAATAAAAATTGATGAAATTGGTCCATAAACTTTAAATAATAGATTTTCTTATTTTTTAATAACATTTTTATAGATATTTTTCCAAAAGTATTAAAACATTCTTTTATTTAGGTCAAAATATGTCTGACATACATATGCATGGTATGGTCCTAAAAAAGTGACTTTAAAAAAATGCTTTTTAGACATGCCTATTGAAAATCAATTTGTATGATCTCGGTATTAAAATAAATTACATATATAGAAACTAGACTCCAAGTACTAGATTTCATATTATTGAATTTCTTAAATATTTAGTCTTTAAGTGCTTCAAATTTTTAGGTCAAATGTGACAAATTTTGAAAAATTAGGAAAAACACTTCCACTTTTTGACCAAAACATGGACTCAACTTCTTACACATACCCTATGTGTCCTAATTCTAATGATGATTTTGATAATATGTCTAAGGTTCCTTCTGCTAGTTTTGTTGGTAGAGTAATGTATGAAATGTTTTCACTAGACAAAATATAGCCCAAGCATTGAGAGTTCTAAGCAGGTCAATGTATAATCTTAGTAAAGAGCATTAAAATTTTGTCAAGATAGTGCTTATATATTTGTGTGGTACTTCTAATTATTGTTTGGTTTATCATGGTACTCATGAAATTTTTTATGAACATAAACAAGGTACAATTTTTTTAGTCCTATATTGTATCTTAAGCCCACAACCCATCCTTTTGTCATTTCAACTAGACTCCGTCACTAGTTCAACATTTTTATAATTGACTTTTTGTATTTTAACATTTTTGTAGTGAGCATGCTAATTCTATTTTTTATTATATGAATTTATTTCAAGAATTTGCATGATAAAAAAAAAAGCATAATATCATATTGCAATTTTAAAAAATACAATAAAATTAAAAGAGTTTTAATTTCTAAAACTTATTTCTAATTAGTTTAAAATATTCTAATGTTTTCTATTACATTATATTCTTAATATGATTTCAAACCAAATAAATAAATGAATAAAATAATTTCTTTCTATTTTCTTACTAATAGATTCCTCTATGTAATGTGTTACTTTATTTTGATCCTTGATGTCATTTTTAAAAGTTATTTTCTCTAAAGAATGTAGGTGCCTTTGATAGATGTATAATAGCTATTTTTAATGACATTTTTTAAAAGTATATTTGTATTATGATATGATAGTTTAATAGTATTATTCTAGGAATTTCTTCAATTATTTCCTATTGTCTTCTTATAGTTAGATTTTAGGATCTTTTAATAATCCATTTAATTAGATTTTAGGATCTTTTAATAAATTTTCTAGACAATATTGGAACGTATCACTTTTTGAAAAAATAAATAAATTTAATGTCATGTTTTAATTCCAATGCCTCATTTTTCATTTTTTATTCACTAAATTTTCCCTATACATAAGCATCTCATTCTTGATTGTTTATAAAAACATTATTCTACTAGCCATACTTCCCACACATTTTCTTCTTCTAGAATTTAGATTTTTGGTTTGATGATGGATAATAGTAAACAAATAAATTCCTACACCATTTTTTAGAATTGATTCTTGGCTACAATCACATAGTATAAATATAAAAAATTTGGTTTATTTGGATTTATATACATTTAAATATACTAGTCTTTTGTGGACAAAGGAGTTCAACTAGATCTTTCTTCTAGCTTTTTCATTGAATGTTTCAAATATACCATTTTACAAGAAAAATTCTGACAAAGGACCTCTTCATTCTTTACACAAAAAGTCATTTGGTTGAAGTGCATACTATTTAAGAAAACATCTTTTTTTTTTCTATAGCAGAAAATATTAGATTTACTATTTTTATTTGATAGAATATAAATATATTATTTCCTCTATATTGTATTTAATATATTTTAGATTAAAATTTATCACTAATCATTTATCATATTGACACAATTTAGATCTGCCACTTTTTTGTCTCTTTATTCAGATTTGCACATGCATTATAATTAGATTTTGAAGATTTTAATTACTATTGTTTTACAATTTATCTCACAATAATAATCTATAGACCAAAATTTTATTATTTGTCTTGATTTATTAGCTTAGTCTAGATGCTTGAGGCTTAGCACACATATGGAAACACACATACACATAGGCCTAAGTCCTAAACATTTAAAGATGAGGTGCACACACTCTCCAATCTTCCTTAATTGGTTATGTGTAAGATCAAAAGACTAGTAATAGGGGCTTGACTTGAAGGAAAGCTCACAAGCTATCAGACCATTCTCCATTTCCCCCAACATAGATGGTACATTGGACCACTTTGCAAGACTCAAATACACACAATGGATTTGTTCTTTGGGTGTAAAATCCCTAATTCTTCTTCCTTATACTTTTAACTATTTATTTATGATTGTTGTCTTCTAAATATTATATTACATTCAAATTATTTTACATTTTTGTTTTAAATATAAAATAGATAAACTAACACTTAACAGTACCTTGTTTGCATCTTTAATTTCAACTTCACTTCTTCACACATTAAATTATATATTATTCATTTTTATGATATCATTATCAATCATTTGTAATTAATTTATTTTTTATAATTTATCTACATTTCTAATAGCTTATTATCAATGCAATTCCTTATAAATGTAAATTATTATTATTTTTTTAACTAAAATAAATCAAAAATTTCTATACAATAGCTTTTGTTCAGTAAATAAAAATATTTGAAAATTTTAATTAACTTAAACTTAAATAAACTATAAATATAAAATATAAAATTTCTAACACAACAATAATAAAATCCATTGCAGGGACTAATAAGTAATACATTATTATCATTCACTATAAACATTAGTCAGCCCTAAAGAGACATAAGTTATCTCATTGGATGTTGGTTGATGGCTAGCCTTGAGGTTGAGCAGTCTGCTGTATTCGCCATGAGGTGTGGCCATGAGCTCTGAATGAGACCCCTCTTCCGCAATCCTTCCTTCCTTCACCACTGCAATGGTGGACATATTCTTTATAGTGGAGAGACGATGAGCAACAACAATGCATGTTCTGCCTTCCATCACTCTCTCCAAGGATTCCTGCACCACCCTCTCTGACTCCGCATCCAATCCACTGGTCGCCTCATCCAATAGCAGGATTGCAGGATTCTTCAGTACTGCCCTCGCTATTGCCAATCTCTGTTTCTGCCCTCCTGACATTTCCACTCCTCTCTCGCCTACCAAAGTCCCATACCCATCAGGCAATATGCTGATAAACTCATGAGCATTTGCAATTCTCGCAGCATTAATCACCTCTTCTTCTGTTGCGTTCTCCTTTCCATACGCAATGTTATCTCTGATGGAAGTAGCAAAGAGAGCAGGCTCCTGCTGTACCAGGGAAATGTGCTTTCTGAGCGAGCTTAGATGATAACTCCTCACGTCCACTTCATCAATGAAAACAGTTCCATCGGTTGGGTCATAAAATCTCTCGAT
>VDFB02058242.1:305648697-305676787 GCA_007258455.2 Sequoia sempervirens | reverse complement strand
AACATTAAATGTATTATAAACATTCATAGCTTATGATAAATTAAATTAATATAGTTGAAACTAAAAACCATTTATGTAAAGTCGGTGAGACTAATTTACTTTTTCCACCAACTATTGGTTAGTAATATGTTATTCTTAGGTCAAATATCCCATAAAATAATGGTTTTGGACTCTTCAATCTAGTCATTCATGTTGTTATGTACCTTTCAAATATTTATAATTTGAGGGTTCAATACCTCCACAACTAGAGAGGTATTGTAATATTTATATTATTTGGTGTGAATAAAGTCTTGTACCTAGTTAATTCATTTCTATGGACTTAGGGGACTTAGTTCACGTGTTAAGTTTACTTCTTAGGATATAAGCTTTCTTTTAGAAGTCTTAGTTGTCTTATCTAGAAGTCATAGTTATCTTATCTAGAATTTACATTATCCTAGGTAGTTATGAGTTAATTGTCTCATGTGATAGGATTAATACACTTGTCATGATCTTGCCTTATCCTATCTCTCACCCTTGCCTTTATAAGTAAGGCATCTCTAGCATATTTTGCATTGTATTTACAACGCATATTGTATCATATTGCAATTATTTTTTGGTGGAATAACATACTCCATTGTTGCTTCTCTCTATTTCTTATGGAGGTTGCTTTGTGTTACACATTGAAGATCATGGTTGCTCACTTCAACATGGTATATGAGCTTTGATTCAATCTTGCAATCTCCTTCATTTTTCATTAGAGAGTTTCTACCATCAAGGTTTCTATTGTGATTTGAGTTTCTTGTATGATCTTGTAAATTCCATATATGTTTTTCTCTTGCATTTTAATACGATCTTGAGAATTAGAAAGGGTTTGCAAATATTTTTTAAACCTATATTACATTTATGCATTTTGGTGAGATTTGGTGATTGCAACACTTTGGGCTATAATGACAATATTTTTGGCTATCCCATTGCATCCAAGAGGCTCGAGAAAGTTAGATTTGGCTTTTGTTTCAATCAATTAGGTCACCATTTGCAACTTTGGCAAATAAGGGTTTAAAACTCAGATCTAGGAAGCAACTTTTTACAGGGACATTTTTGGCAAACAATAACCCTGTCATTGCGTCCAACTGGCCAATTGCATGAATTTTGACATAAAATTCGACTATATTCAGGGAAAGTTATTTCTGCGGCAAATTATTTTTTCCCAAATGGGTCGTATGACCTCTCGAATGGTATAGTCATCATTATTCTATTTTTGCAAAAAATATATATTTGGAAAAATATTTTATGCACTTTCATTAAAAAAATTTGGGGCAATTTTTTTCTATGGGGAAAAAATTATTGTTGTTTCTGGAAAGTATATTTTATTGGGGAATTTATTCCTTTTTCTACGGATTTGTATTTGGGTCAGCATATTGTAAGGAATCTGGAAGATTCCATGACATCTTTATAGCCCCTGTGTAGGTACTGGTCACATCCAGTCAGCGTACCTTCAAATCATAAGCCATCCGCAGACTACAAATCATTTCAACCATAGATTTATTGCATTGGCGATACAAAGTTCATTTCACAAGGAACTCCACCTGGTCAACTTTGTTGTGTGTACTCCTCCTACGTAGGTCGATCAATATGGTTTACTTTTAGAAATAACTGACTAAGTCGACTGGTCATTGTTATGTACCACCGACTACACATTCTTCAATGCCGACCTCATTTGAATCATTGTCAACTTATTACCGCAGATCTCAGTCAAAGCATAGGGGACTAGACACATCGGCCTGTCGTACTTCACTAGGGTACACTGTTTTAATTCCTGAGATCAATACTGGTCAGGGGTCAAATCTGTCTTGTCGAATCGACATTGGCATGGTATGAATTTGTTTTGTTCATTAATCGGTGCTTTATATAGCCTAAACCTTGGTGTATATTTAGAAAAAAATTATTTAAAAACTTTGTTGGCCAAATAAAATTTAGTTTTGAAGACCTGCGGGGTGGGGTGGCTCGCAAGTGGCGCATTGGAGTGGGAGCCGCCACCAGGGCACAGCCCCTGCTCTGCTCGGCCACCACCAATGGTGGGGCGGTAAATAAGATCTTTTTTCAACCCTCTTCTTTGGATAGGGTCATATTGGTTGACCAGGACTCTGATTTTTGACCCTATTTAGTGATTATTTTTGCACCTGCTTAGTGTGAATGGTCATTTTCTAGGGCTTTTTTTGGTTTATGCATAACTTTTAATGTAGATGGTGAAATTCTGCAAACAAAACATCAGCGAAAAGCTGGCGAGGTGTATTTTCCAATGGTATAGGTGATTTTTAGAAAAAAAATTGTTTGGTAGCATTTATTTCCTGTTGAAGTCAGATGTCCTTTTTTCACTCCTAAGCTCATAATTTTTGCTTCGTTGCTCCATTTTTTGTGATTCTTGTAGCATTGGAAAGGTCTCTATGAGCTCTCCAGAGTTACTCATGTACTTTTTCCAGATTTGGCCCCTAGTATAATTAATTCAATTTTTTGGGTTTTAGCACTCTAGCTAATTACTTGGATATTTTGGCGCTTGGAAACTTTATGGTTTCATGGGATGGCTTCATTTAAGATGCTTTATACATATTTACAACATTTTTTCCTTTGTGGATATTTTGAACATTATTTGTAATCAAATTCTTATATGTAAATGCATTGAGATAAATTGTCACATTATTGTACATGTATTTTGGGGATTTTACACATAAGGTTGTGCCATATTTTCTACTTGCATTGTATTATAAAGTGTCATGGGGGGGTTGTGTAGTGCCTTTGTTATTTTCTATCACACCTTTGTCTAGTGAGTGTCCCTCCAAGGCAACAACGAATCCATTTGATTCTTGCCTCACACATGTGTTCCTTGTTTGTGCACACCCTTTTTCAGTTGCAGGTACTTTTTTGTGCACTTTCAGATGTTTTTTCTCCTTCATGTACTACATGGTGATACACAATGTTTTAGTGGATTTTTCATGCCTCTCCCAAGTCAACATTGGGGGGGTATTATATTGGTCGTGCTAATGCTTCCCTAGTTTTGCTTTGGAGTAAACTATGTATCTAGTATTTGTTCATATGTACTAGGCAGATGCAACGGCTGGTTACCCATGCATTTTGGTGAGATATCAACATTTACCATATAGACACTCTTGCATTCCTATTTTGTGGAGGTAACATTTCATCCTCAATTGATTAGTGTTCTTCAGACCATTGGCACCTATATTTTCAACTTACATCAAGGTTGAGTAGTGTCATTGAGGTCACTCGTACAAATTCATGTGCCATCTATATTTTTTATTGACAAATTTTTCGCCTTTGTTTGTCATTTGATCATTGTTCAAATAGTGTTTTTATGGGTACTCATGCAAAATGTTGTCTTCTTGATCCTGATCATCCTATTTTTGAAGCAGGTTCTTCAATTATAACACCATACCAGTCATCTTTCTATAGTTTTTTGTAGTTTCTTCCTGCTTCAATGATGTTCTTCATGTTCCTAATCTTTGGGACATTGTTCTTTGCATATTTTTCTCTCTTTTGGAGAGGAGTTTTATCTGTTTGTGAGAGATTTTTTGTTTCATACATGGGTACCTCAGCAAGCTTTATTTTCAGGACCCATCTTTTACATATTTGCATTGGTTTTTTCCTCCCTAAGTTGCACTTAACGAGGGTGTTGGTGTGAATAAAGTCTTGTACCTAGTTAATTCTTTATTAGGGACTTAGGGAACTTAGTTCACATGTTAAGTTTACTTAGGATATAAGCTTTCGTCTAGAAGTCTTAGTTGTTTTATCTAGAAGTCATAGTTGTCTTATCCTATCTCTCACCCTTTCCTTTATAAGCAAGACATCTCTAGCATATTTTGCATTGTATTTTATTGCATATTGTATCATATTATAATTCCTGTTTGGTGGAATAGCATCATCCATTGTTGCGTCTCTCTATTTCTTGTGGAGCTTATTTGGTGTTGCACATTGAAGATCTTGGTTGCTCACTTCAACAATATTATATTATAATACTATATTGTAATGTCATAAATTGCATCCTATGCAAGTTTGTATTCCATAAACCTCCCCTTGAGATAAATTAAATTTGATGATGCAATATCCCTTTCATCCAACCTTAATTTTATCCTTAACCAGTTCGTTCTCAGTCATTAAAGTGAGTTTATTTCATAGAAAAAGAATGCACATCATGCAAACGTCTGCACAACACATGGATGTCTCAAAAAAATTCTTAATTGTAATATATGTTTGGACGTTACACTTTCCAACTATCTACAAGTGTAATGCCTTTGTAGCTCACAAATGCACTAAAATGACCCTTTGCATGCATATACCTTCTCCAAACTCCATTTTGGCATGGATTCTCTCGATCTATCTCATTCTATTCACTCAATCTCTCTATTCTCTCAATCTTTCCTACTCTTTTATACCATAGCAACTTCATTCTACAATTGTGACTACACATTCTTGTTCTCATAAGGCGCTCAACATCATTCTATCAAGCTTGTCTCTTCCTTTTGGCATTACCATTTTCCTAAAGGGAGGGTAACTGTGATTATTTTATTGCATTATCTATTTATCTTGTTAGCATATTATTCTAGCATGCCTATCTTTCTTTATCTTGTCCATTTTTCTATCTCAATCATATATGGTTGTCTGTGGAGGTGGAAACACCAACATAGGGGTTTGACTAAGGAAAGCCTCTAAACAACCCCAACACCTTTCTCGGTCTTATGTGTGCAGGTATTGGCAATTTATCATTGTTGGAGGCTTCATTCTCGGACTTCTCGTTAGTGTTTCCTTTCTTCTCTTTTATCTTATCATTTCCTTTTCATTTAATCTAGTTTACATTCATCTTTGTCATTTCTCTATTATTTTAGTCTATTTTGAGATTTTAGTTATCAAACTATTAGTAGGTTCCTAGCCTTCTTTTGTCATAAACTCAGTTTCTGATCTGTATGAGATGACAGTGTGTCATAGAAACATATGTAGATCGCGTTGTCATCCTTAGTCGAGAGCTCGCCAGTTTGTTCAAAAGACCTCTGCAACCTACCCTTTCAGATTCATGAACTCTCACATTTAAAGTATGCATAAAATACACATAAACATCTTCATCGCTTTATCCTATCACCTAAGCTTTGATCCCTAAGGTAGTCAAGGAACATTTTCGCCTTATAATCTCGCCATTTTGAAGATGTAAAATTTCCTTCTCTACATATATATCTATTATATTTTCATATTTACAAATTCAACATGAAACATAAAACAAAATATTTATCTATATATCTTAAAGATCAAATTATTAATTTTTTTTTTAAATAATCTACAACATAATATCACTATGAAAGCTAGATATACAAATATATACAAATAATCCTATATATACAAATAATTACTATCTCGATTTATTAGTCTAAAGGGCCTATATATACAAATAATTACTCTCTCGATTTATTAGTCTAAAGTATCTAGCCCTTGTATTATTTGAAAGGTTTTACTTATATCATTTCACATATATGTAACTTCAAGTCACGTAAGAAGATTGGTTAAATGTGGGAGAACATTTCTTCTTAATAAAATCATGCTTCTAAACATTTTAGCAATGTTTTATAGTTGTAAAGAATGGATTATAGTAGTGCATAGTGGATATGAACTTTCCTTATCAGTAGCCATCCTTCGAAGAAAGCGTAATAGCTCACTGGTCTAGCTCCATAGCACGGGATCGGAGAAGCTACAGGTCGTAGGAACCAATAGGAATTGACGAATAAAACGTGCGTGTGAGGGCGGTTCATCGGTGGCACACTTCAATTAATATGATGTAAAGCGGACCCAGTCTAACCGATTCACCCGGTTCTTTAAATGAACCCTAGTCCCATGATCATTGTGTGTGACAACTAGGCATCAACATATTCATTAATCTACAATATATGGTTGTCAACTTCGCAATATATTTTCAATTGCTTTTAAGCTACGTGACAAGCATACAATTTATGTAAGGAGAGCAAATGGAATCTTTAAAGTTTTTTACATTAATAACTACCCCTCTTCTTTAGTGGACTTTTAGTAGACAAGTGCTCGTGACCTGTCATGCACTCTCGCCACAAGAATATTGGACCGTTTTCTTCAAGGCAACAAAACCACAAGAAAAACATTATTAATGTTGCTTGGATTCCCCGCTTGAAAATGTTGTAGATTCAAAATCAAACCAGAGACAGAAACGAAGAATAGCTTGCTCTAACCCTTACCATGGAAGGAGCTTCTGATAGCGAGGTCACTCCCAAAAGAGATGAAACAGAAGTCAAAGAACCCATGAAGGGAAATCCCAAAGCTCTGTCTCTTCCACTCTACAGTATTTTCTCCTTCGCAGATGCCCTTGATTGCCTTCTCATACTTGTGGGAACACTTGGAGCAGTCGTAACTGGTCTTGTCCTTCCCATCTACCTTTTATTCTTCTCTAGAGTTGTGAACGAGATAGGGCTAAATACACATACAGTGCCTCAGGTTTGTTCTTATCTAATTTAAAATTCATAATGTTATGAAACATCTCTTGCCATTTAATATTTTGTACTTGGGTGTCTCTGAACTTGTTCCAATGTTGTTGTAGTCAATGCATCAACCGGATGTACTGGCTACAAGATCAGGCTTTTTACTGTCCACCCCTTTTTAATTAATATATTGTAATATGTTGTTTCAGGTTGCCTTGTATATAGTTTACCTTGCTATAGCGGCATTTGCAGTTGCATGGGCAGGTAAGACATTATAAATCATGGTAATGAAGTGAATTAAAGAAATGGAAATAAGTTTCAAATCTGATAAATTTTGAACTGTGGCAGAGATATCGTGTTGGATGTATACTGCAGAAAGACAGACTACAAAGATGAGATATAAATATCTGGAAGCCATATTGAGGCAGGATGTGGCAGTGTTTGATGCACAGATAAGGACTGGAGCTATTCTAGATAGTTTTTCCACCGATTTTCTTCTTATCCAAGAGTCTCTTGGTGATAAGGTATTTAAGATGAAACATAAATACATAAAGATAGAAAACCAATTAAGACTTCCTCGTGTCTGTAACTAATCATCGTTTGATTAGAATCTATAGTCATTTTTGGCCTATGAAATATAAATTGGATTCCTTTCTCTTATCTAGTTACAATCATAAAATGACAGATGGCCAGCTTTGTGTCCCATCTAGCAACAGTCCTTGCTGGGTTTGCTTTATCGCTGAGTTATGCATGGAGTGTGGGTCTGGTTGTTCTTGCCGTAGTACCACTGGTCGTGGCGGTAGGGGGAATATATGCATCTCTTCTTTCCAAATTGACTTATAAAGGTCAAGGAGCACTCGGACTCGCGGCAACCATTGCCGAAGAAGTGAGAATCTAAATTCATATGCCGATTAAAAAGTCTTATTAACCCTAATTTAACATACATGAGAGATATTTATGATTTAAATTTTGGTGTCTTTGAAAATTTTAAATTTTGAATATTGTTGAAACAGGTGCTTTCACAAATTCGAACCGTCTATTCCTATGTCGGGGAATCCAAGGCCATGGAATCTTATTCAAAGAAGCTAGAAACTACAGTTAAGTTGGGGTACCAAGAAGGACTGGTTAAGGGTATTGGAGTGGGTATTATAAAAGCCATGACATATGCCTCGTGGGGTATGCTTTGCTGGTATGCAGGAATCCTGTTGAGGAAAGACATGTCTAACGCTGGCGATACTCTGTCCTCCATTTTCAATATGCTTTTGGGAGTGGTGTAAGATCTCTTCTCACCTTTTTCTTATGAGCCATATTTTGGTCTTCCTCAGCTCTTCTTTTTTCCTTTGGGTTCGTCTTATTTGTTTTTCAATAATTGAGATTATTATAAATTCCAAGGCGTTAAGCCTCTAATTTGCCCAAAAATTATATCAGCTTAATAAGAACAATTGTTGGTAACATGTTTCGTTGAATTTCAGATCCATAGGGCACGTGGTATCAAACCTAAACTTCATAGCAAAGGGAAGGGCTGCTTACAACAAAATAATGGAGATCATTAATCAGAAACCTATCGTAAATGAAAAATTGATTGATGGGCCTGAAACAGATCGATTGGAAGGCATCATCGAGTTTAAAAATGTTTGCTTCAGTTATCCTTCACGTCCTGATGTCATTGTTTTACAAAATTTTAATTTGTGGATACCTGTAAGAAAAACAGTAGCTCTTATTGGTGGCAGTGGCTCTGGAAAGACCACTATAATTTCTCTTCTAGAAAAGTTTTATGAACCTACTCAAGGTGCAATTTTCTCATGTTCACTTCATGCCTATGTTTCTTTGTTCATTTGTCTTCCTCTTCAATTTCTATAATTTCTTTTAATCAGAAATTCTGATAGTTTGTTTGGTTGAAATAAAAATGCAGGACAAATATTGGTAGATGGGCTTGACATTAAAAGCCTAAATACAACGTGGCTAAGACAACAGATAGGGCTGGTAAGTCAGGAGTCTGTCCTCTTTTCAACTAGCATAAGGGAAAATATATTGTATGGAAAGGAGGATGCAAACGAAGAAGAAGTGATGGTGGCTGCAAAGGCTTCCAATGCACATGATTTTATTACTAGCTTTCCCGAGGGATATGAGACCAAGGTGTGAATATTCAATTAGGTTCTATTTCTCTTTGAACATTTATTCTATAAGGTAGGTTTTTTTAAGAGAATATAAGGTAGGTTTTTGTAGAGAATTTTTCAATAAAGATGACATGTGGATTGTTAAGATAAAATTGAATTAAATTTTAAGGGTGAATGAGGTTATATTAAAAAATATGAGAAGAATATTTATATAGTTTATGGTATTTTTTCATTTGATTAAAATATGTTTTATTATTTAAGGGTTATTTTTAATGAACAATTTTGATAATTTATATAGAAGTGCATTTTGTGATTTTATCATATATAAATGGTATATGAAATCATGTCTACATTATAAGATTTACACTACACAAAAAATTAGATTAGAAGATGCATTAAATTACTTTTGGTATACACAAGTCCAACCAGCCCTAACTTCATTAGAAGAAGTTGTCTATATAGTTCATTAAGGTTTATTTAATCTCTATATGCAATTGACCCATATACCAATCTTTGAACCCACACCACATCTCACTTCCATTTTATTTTGAATAAATTTCTTGTAACAAATTCTAGTATGTAGATTTTTTTTATGTATTTGTTGCAGGTAATCATTCAATTCTCTATAGGTCAAAAATATATACTCAATCTATAAGATGCAAGGAATAGGGACTCATATATGAAATGTCCATGTCTTTCTATATAATAACACACCTTTCAATATTTGATTTAATACAAAATAAGGGGGAATATTTCCCTTGACATGAATAGATGGCATCTATGACAATCCAATCATATTGAGATTTGTTCCCTTATCAATGTCTAGAAGGCCACCCACACCCTAAGGACTCAATTTCACCTTAACTTTTACAATTGAAATGTGCATAAATTTGATTTTCATTTATTTCCCAAACACTTCCTTTCAAACACTAGCACAACAACAAAAATTAGATTTACCTCTACAAATATCTAATAGATGATTGGCATATTACAAGCAATCCTAGAATGACCTTTATTCTTCGATAATCAATATCTGCACCTTCCTGAATTCACTTATAAAAACCTTTTCTTATCATTTTTTACTTAAAAATCCAATAAATATCTTTAATAAATTGATATTTTTGAAGTTTGACTTGATCAATAGTTTTTGACAAATGATCTATGATTGAACACTAAAGATTACTTGTAAATTCCTTAAACCGTGTTTCTATTACAAATAAGAAACAAATGTACCACTAATATTAGCATCATTAAGTGACTCCTAAACATATAGTTGAGCTTTGCCAAATAGACCAATGGGACCCATCAACATACGAAAGTTGATGACATAGAAGCATCCCCCAATTGATGGAGAATACAATATTATTTAACCCAACCCTTTGCCACACTATGACTAGTAAAATGTTGCCACAGTACCTTTATTTATGCTACAGAAGGAGATCCTTCTAGTACTCATATAGGTTGAAGGACTTGGGCTAAGGGTCAAATACCCTAGCTAAAGATGCAATCCATTCATTTAGCCTTTTCTTCATTAACGTGGAGATGATGATGTCGAACTTTCCACCATAGAAACTAGATAGACCCACCATATACCAATCATTAGAAAACTTTAGATATCATCATTATTTTTTCTTCTAGCATGCTCACACGTGATTCCACATAACTACCTTTGACTAATGTGATGCGCCCAAATAGGACCAAATCTACATTATAAGAAATTTTCAATGGGACATTTTAAACACTGAGATGCTTTAATGTAAGTTAATATCTCATACCAATTTAAAAGCTTAAATAATAGATTTCTAATTAAAGAAAAAATAAAATAAAGAATAGTTAAATCAGTTTTTAAAATTAATTTTTAATGCCTTTATTTATTTGTTTTAATAGTTTATTTTGTTGACCGTTAAATTTACACTAAGCTTTTTCTAATTTATTTCATTGATTTAAAGTAATTTTTTTATAAAATATACTATTATTGTAAATTATACGAATATAAACATGTCTAATATTAGAATAAAATTACTATATATTTCATTTTTCTTGAATATTTTCACCCTTCCCATCGTTTCTTAGTACCGGCCAGTTCAGTTAGGTCATTTATCTACATTGAACAGGTGATCGATAATTTGTTGTAAGGCAGGTGGGGGAAAAAGGAGTACAACTTTCTGGAGGGCAGAAGCAAAGGATTGCTCTGGCAAGAGCCATTGTGAAGAATCCAAAGATCTTACTGCTGGATGAGGCCACCAGTGCCCTTGATTGTGCTTCCGAGCGTCTCATTCAACTAGCTCTCGATGAGCTTATCATTGGCAGAACAACAGTGGTCATTGCACACCGCTTATCTACTATTAATAGCGTTGATACCATTGCAGTTATCAAAGATGGGTGTATTGTTGAAATGGGAAGCCATGATCAACTAATGGCCAAACGAGATGGAGGGGTATATTTTTCTCTAATAAATTTTCAGGTAACAGATTACTCCAACAATGACATAGAGCAGGCGGTACAAGTAATGTCGAATTCAAGGTATATATGTAGATATAGGATATGCTTAATGTTTGTATTTGAGTACTTATTTTGCTTGCTCTTCTAATTCAATGAATTCGCATCATGCCCGATAGCAGTCAGAAACAAGATCCGAGTGCAGAGGCCCAAATATATGAAAGCAATGAGAATGAAAAAAAGACAGTTTCAGAATTTGTGACATCCAAGGGTTCCGCCTGGAGATTGTTGAAAATGAGTACAGCAGATTGGCCATATGCAATTGTGGGCATGCTTGGGTCCATAATGTTGGGTTGTCTAATTCCACTACTCGCTCTATTTATGGCTAAATCTATGGACACTTTCTTCATGAAGAATCATTCTGAAATGGAGCGCAAGATTAGGATAAATACCTTCGTGTATCTAGCCATTGCTCTCGCTGCATTGCTAGGAAACGCATTGCAACAGTTTTGCCTTGGGATAATCGGAGGCAATTTAAGCAAACAAGTTCGAGAGAAGATGCTTGCAGGTATGGGGCTCAAACTAATACAAGTTTTATTCGTATGAAAGAAAATCTATAGTTTTTGTATGATGTTACGTTGTTAGTTTTTGTATGGAGGATTTTATATCTTTAATATGAGTTTATTTTGTTATTTGAAATTATTGAAGGTATAATCTTGGTTTCATTTTTTGTATTATATTTTTGAAGTGGATTTGAATCTTGATAGTTGGCATAATCGAAGAACATACCATCACTCTCATCAATTTTGTTCAATCAATTGAACTACAACATTTTGTTAGTGAGTTTGACTTAAACAACACACTCTAAGCTTTGATTAGGTGGTTCATCTAAAATCACACTAATAAGTGAGTTCTAGTGGAGAAGTTAGTGTGATTTGAGATGAGCCACCTAAACAAGTCAAAGCTTAGAGTGCGTTATTTAAGCTTTCCCTTACTAATGTGCCTTATTTTGAGTTTTATGTTCACCTTTTTGTTTTGATATCTTCATATAAAATATATATTATGCTCATTATATATATAAAATGATCTATTTGAAAGTAGATGATCTATTTTATTATGTTTTGACCAATAATACAAGGTATAGTCATCATGCATGTGTCCATTCCTTGTATGATTGGTCAAAACATAATAAAATAGATCATCTAGATTCAAATAAATATGGGTCACAATGAAGAATTGCTATCCATACATCATAATTGGGTGACACATGCATTGATAAAATATATATTATGAATTGGAATCACAATTTCTTTATATGTATATAAATTGTATGTTAAAAATTGCATCAGACAAATTCACCGCCAACAATTTACCACGGGAAAATTCATGGCCATGACAAATTCACCTCAAGAAAACTCACCACTAGCAATTCACCACCATGGAAACTTAATCACATACTTTTAATGTGTTCCCCTACAGTGAATTGCTGGTGGTGAATTTTTCTGGGAGTGAATTTGTCATGGTGATGAATTCTCTCCAAAACCATTAAAATATACTAAAATATATTCAAATGTATTTTGGCCATACACATATTTTCAAATATAATTCATATTTACTTTTAAAATTTTCACTTATTTTAAACTAGAAGATAATTAATATATATGATTAAATTAAATTAATTAATTAACTAATATACTGCAATATAAAAATATTATAGTAAAACTAGAATTTACCTTTTATAGTTTTTGATAATTAAATATTTTATTTTTAAAATCTATCTTTCATATAATTTCTATAAATATTTGATTTTCTAAAAATATTTTTAATATATAAAAAAATAATAAATAAAGGATGAGAATAGTTTATAAAATTGTATGTTTTTACCTCGTATCTTGCAGCCATTTTGCGTAATGAGATAGCTTGGTTCGATAAAGATGAGAACAGTAGCCTTCAAATCTCCTCCCGCATTTCTTCGGATGGGACTCACGTAAAGACTGTAATTGAAGAAATGTTTGTCATATCCCAGCACTTCACCAATATCGTTGCTTCCTTCATAATTTGCTTTACAGCTCAGCGGCAATTCAGCTTAGTCCTCCTTGCCACCTACCCTATTCTTGCTGGGGGGAACATTGCTCAGGTTTGTACAGAATTCAGTTAATGAAAAACCTTTCTAACATGTAAAGTTACAGACACTTTCATTGCGTTTACATGCAGAAAATGTTGGATAAGGGATTTAGTGGAGATCAAGCGAAGGCGCACAACGAAGCCACCGTTCTGGCAGGCGAAGCAGTGAGCAATATCAGAACACTCATGGCATTCAACGGAGAGAGGAAAGTTCTGTGTTCATTTCAGAATTTGCTTGCTAAACCGGTGAGACGCAGCTTCAGAAGAGGCCAAATCGCCGGGTCGATATATGGGCTTTCTCAGCTAGGCCTGTATTGCTCCTATGCTTTGGCTCTTTGGAATGCCTCAAGACTTGTCCTTAATGGAACGGCAAGTTTTTCTCAAGTTATTGTGGCATATATGGTACTGAATCTTGCTTCTTATACACTCTCCGATACAATGACTTTAGCTCCAAATGTTGTGAAAAGCACCGAAGCTGTGAAGTCGGTCTTCAAAATCCTTGACAGGCAAACACGAATGGAGCCAGAAAGTCCACAAGCATTCAATGCCCAACATTTGAAGGGAGACATAGAGTTCAGGAAAGTCAAGTTTTGTTACCCTAATCGACCAGATTTTACAGTTTTTGAAAACCTGGACCTGAAACTAGAAGCAGGAAAGAGCTTAGCCCTTGTAGGATCCAGTGGGTGCGGTAAGAGCTCCATTATTGCACTGATCGAGAGATTTTATGACCCAACCGATGGAACTGTTTTCATTGATGAAGTGGACGTGAGGAGTTATCATCTAAGCTCTCTCAGAAAGCACATTTCCCTGGTACAGCAGGAGCCTGCTCTCTTTGCCACTTCCATCAGAGATAACATTGTGTATGGAAAGGAGAACGCAACAGAAGAAGAGGTGATTAATGCTGCGAGAATTGCAAATGCTCATGAGTTTATCAGCATATTGCCTGATGGGTATGGGACTTTGGTAGGCGAGAGAGGAGTGGAAATGTCAGGAGGGCAGAAACAGAGATTGGCAATAGCGAGGGCAGTACTGAAGAATCCTGCAATCCTGCTATTGGATGAGGCGACCAGTGGATTGGATGCGGAGTCAGAGAGGGTGGTGCAGGAATCCTTGGAGAGAGTGATGGAAGGCAGAACATGCATTGTTGTTGCTCATCGTCTCTCCACTATAAAGAATATGTCCACCATTGCAGTGGTGAAGGAAGGAAGGATTGCGGAAGAGGGGTCTCATTCAGAGCTCATGGCCACACCTCATGGCGAATACAGCAGACTGCTCAACCTCAAGGCTAGCCATCAACCAACATCCAATGAGATAACTTATGTCTCTTTAGGGCTGACTAATGTTTATAGTGAATGATAATAATGTATTACTTATTAGTCCCTGCAATGGATTTTATTATTGTTGTGTTAGAAATTTTATATTTTATATTTATAGTTTATTTAAGTTTAAGTTAATTAAAATTTTCAAATATTTTTATTTACTGAACAAAAGCTATTGTATAGAAATTTTTGATTTATTTTAGTTAAAAAAATAATAATAATTTACATTTATAAGGAATTGCATTGATAATAAGCTATTAGAAATGTAGATAAATTATAAAAAATAAATTAATTACAAATGATTGATAATGATATCATAAAAATGAATAATATATAATTTAATGTGTGAAGAAGTGAAGTTGAAATTAAAGATGCAAACAAGGTACTGTTAAGTGTTAGTTTATCTATTTTATATTTAAAACAAAAATGTAAAATAATTTGAATGTAATATAATATTTAGAAGACAACAATCATAAATAAATAGTTAAAAGTATAAGGAAGAAGAATTAGGGATTTTACACCCAAAGAACAAATCCATTGTGTGTATTTGAGTCTTGCAAAGTGGTCCAATGTACCATCTATGTTGGGGGAAATGGAGAATGGTCTGATAGCTTGTGAGCTTTCCTTCAAGTCAAGCCCCTATTACTAGTCTTTTGATCTTACACATAACCAATTAAGGAAGATTGGAGAGTGTGTGCACCTCATCTTTAAATGTTTAGGACTTAGGCCTATGTGTATGTGTGTTTCCATATGTGTGCTAAGCCTCAAGCATCTAGACTAAGCTAATAAATCAAGACAAATAATAAAATTTTGGTCTATAGATTATTATTGTGAGATAAATTGTAAAACAATAGTAATTAAAATCTTCAAAATCTAATTATAATGCATGTGCAAATCTGAATAAAGAGACAAAAAAGTGGCAGATCTAAATTGTGTCAATATGATAAATGATTAGTGATAAATTTTAATCTAAAATATATTAAATACAATATAGAGGAAATAATATATTTATATTCTATCAAATAAAAATAGTAAATCTAATATTTTCTGCTATAGAAAAAAAAAAGATGTTTTCTTAAATAGTATGCACTTCAACCAAATGACTTTTTGTGTAAAGAATGAAGAGGTCCTTTGTCAGAATTTTTCTTGTAAAATGGTATATTTGAAACATTCAATGAAAAAGCTAGAAGAAAGATCTAGTTGAACTCCTTTGTCCACAAAAGACTAGTATATTTAAATGTATATAAATCCAAATAAACCAAATTTTTTATATTTATACTATGTGATTGTAGCCAAGAATCAATTCTAAAAAATGGTGTAGGAATTTATTTGTTTACTATTATCCATCATCAAACCAAAAATCTAAATTCTAGAAGAAGAAAATGTGTGGGAAGTATGGCTAGTAGAATAATGTTTTTATAAACAATCAAGAATGAGATGCTTATGTATAGGGAAAATTTAGTGAATAAAAAATGAAAAATGAGGCATTGGAATTAAAACATGACATTAAATTTATTTATTTTTTCAAAAAGTGATACGTTCCAATATTGTCTAGAAAATTTATTAAAAGATCCTAAAATCTAATTAAATGGATTATTAAAAGATCCTAAAATCTAACTATAAGAAGACAATAGGAAATAATTGAAGAAATTCCTAGAATAATACTATTAAACTATCATATCATAATACAAATATACTTTTAAAAAATGTCATTAAAAATAGCTATTATACATCTATCAAAGGCACCTACATTCTTTAGAGAAAATAACTTTTAAAAATGACATCAAGGATCAAAATAAAGTAACACATTACATAGAGGAATCTATTAGTAAGAAAATAGAAAGAAATTATTTTATTCATTTATTTATTTGGTTTGAAATCATATTAAGAATATAATGTAATAGAAAACATTAGAATATTTTAAACTAATTAGAAATAAGTTTTAGAAATTAAAACTCTTTTAATTTTATTGTATTTTTTAAAATTGCAATATGATATTATGCTTTTTTTTTTATCATGCAAATTCTTGAAATAAATTCATATAATAAAAAATAGAATTAGCATGCTCACTACAAAAATGTTAAAATACAAAAAGTCAATTATAAAAATGTTGAACTAGTGACGGAGTCTAGTTGAAATGACAAAAGGATGGGTTGTGGGCTTAAGATACAATATAGGACTAAAAAAATTGTACCTTGTTTATGTTCATAAAAAATTTCATGAGTACCATGATAAACCAAACAATAATTAGAAGTACCACACAAATATATAAGCACTATCTTGACAAAATTTTAATGCTCTTTACTAAGATTATACATTGACCTGCTTAGAACTCTCAATGCTTGGGCTATATTTTGTCTAGTGAAAACATTTCATACATTACTCTACCAACAAAACTAGCAGAAGGAACCTTAGACATATTATCAAAATCATCATTAGAATTAGGACACATAGGGTATGTGTAAGAAGTTGAGTCCATGTTTTGGTCAAAAAGTGGAAGTGTTTTTCCTAATTTTTCAAAATTTGTCACATTTGACCTAAAAATTTGAAGCACTTAAAGACTAAATATTTAAGAAATTCAATAATATGAAATCTAGTACTTGGAGTCTAGTTTCTATATATGTAATTTATTTTAATACCGAGATCATACAAATTGATTTTCAATAGGCATGTCTAAAAAGCATTTTTTTAAAGTCACTTTTTTAGGACCATACCATGCATATGTATGTCAGACATATTTTGACCTAAATAAAAGAATGTTTTAATACTTTTGGAAAAATATCTATAAAAATGTTATTAAAAAATAAGAAAATCTATTATTTAAAGTTTATGGACCAATTTCATCAATTTTTATTTTTTAAATAGAAAAAATAATTCAATTGTAAAACAATTACATATTCAAAATCTAAATACTCTCATCTATAGTGGGTTTCAATTTGATTAAAAAAAATTGTAAACAATGTCTTCAAACATATATCCAAAGTCACTCTTTTCTAGTGGCATTGACATAACCTTCAAGTTGCAAGTCAAAGCAGGTCCAAAGCTAAAGGATGGGTCCCTAAGCTGTTTTCTAACCCAAAATCCATAGCAAAAACTAGGTCAAAATTTTGAATTTTAAAAAATGAGATCCTATTTACTCTTTTTTAATATTTTGAATAGTCCAAAAGAAAAGAGGATCTCATTTAGGATATGAGATGCCGTTTTTCTTATAAAAAAAAGATCTCACTTCATAAACAGGATCGTGTTTTCTTTTTGACCTATTTTTATTTTATTTTTGATAACAAATTACCAATGATTTCCTGCAACTTGAACAATTTTACTATACCACTGACAATGACTTATTCTACATATTTTTATTGATTCTTATTTTCTACATTCTCTTTACATGTAATTTTTATTCAATTTTAGGAGGAGTCAACCATTGGGGCAATTTACGAGTGGAATTATGTTCATTATCTAGTCATTTTGAGGAGGAATGAAAAAGAATTTTAATATTCAAATTCATTTGTACTTCAAAAATTGGTAATCATGGGATCAAAATATCATCAAAATAGGAAAGATGGGAAGGTCATGACCCCTAAAGAAATTGAAGCAAAGATAGAGAATGAAGCAAAACAACAATGAGATAGAAGAATGAGGATTCAAGAATTGAATAATATTGAAGGATCTAGTTCCATGACTATTGAAGAGGCCATGGATGATGAGATGGATGTAGATGATGAAAATTTGCAAGAGGTGAATGTGGAAGATAATACAATTATAGAAACTAATCCTAGTATGTCTTCAAATCCAGCTTTCAATAATATGGAGAATATGGCAATAGGCATAAATCTAGGTATGTCTTCAAATCTACCTTTGAATGATATGGAAAATGTGATAATATATGATATTTATATTATTTATTTACAAGAAGTTGGATATACCAATGTTGAGATCAATTCTATTCCTAGACAAGTTGAAGAAACCTAGACAAGTTGAAGAAGAAGATATTAAAATTGGAATCCCTTGTGTTGGTTAAAATGAAAATCCTTTTGTTGTTGAAAATGAAAATCCTTGTGTTATTGCAAATGAATTTTGTTTTAGAAAATTGAAAGTAATTTTTTGGATAATATTCTTGGTAAGATTTATTCAAGACAAATGGGAATTTATTCCAACTCATGATGCAATTGATAAGAATGTGGAAAATGAGAAAAGTAATGAAAAATTTAGGAAATTTTTTGAAACCAAAAAAATATATTGGTCACTTAAACATGCTATATCTATTGTTGCTAGTGTCATTGAGTCTATTGAAAATAAAAGTCAATCTAAAGATAAGAATTTGGCACAATGAACTATAATGATTGTTATAGTGAATAAAACAACTTTGGATAAAAGAATGTCAAGCACATTAGTGGAATTCTAAACATACATCTTAAAACATTGTTAGATTGGAAAAGATAAGAGAAAGTATTGAAAATGAATCCAAAGAATGTTAAGCACATTAGTGGAATTCTAAAAATACATCTTAAGACATTGGTAAGATTAGAAAAGATAAGAGAAAGTATTGAAAATGATCCAATCAACTAATGTTGGAGTTTTAATTGTCGACTCCCAAGGTTTGTCATGAAATTGAGTATTGAAATAAAATATTTGGTTAAAAAATATTGGCATGATAATACAAGGGTATCATCTAATGCTAGAGATGTTTTGAAATTAAGATTGGGGTCCAAAATTTATGATCCTCATCCAAAACACCTATTAGACACAAATCAAACTGAATTTTATACAAAAATTTTAGATGATTCAGTGTTACCTACAAGTATTACCATAAGTCATAGATCACTTGAAAAATGTAAACCATGGTATGTGAAAACTAGTAAGGAATGAATCTCTTGTTGTTGTAAAACACATGTACAATTTTGATATTATTATGATGTTTTTCGATATATACATTTTACTTTGTGTACTAACATGGTTATGCAGGAATGCGATATTAATATACCACCTAAAAAATCAAGGAATTTATATTAGGTTTATTTTGTGAAAGATCTAATCAAAAATTATGTTATTTAAGTTCATGTATTTCTAGACAATGCACTAGTTGTGGCAATCATTTATTTTTAGGAGAATGTATGCATGAAAGTATTGAAAAATGAATTTGGACAACAATTAGTGGATGCTAAAAGATTTAAGAATGTTGAGTATTCTTTAAAGGATGGAAAATTTGGAAAGTGTTACAATTTAATCATAGAAAAAAATAGTGTGCATGCATTCATATCAGAATTTATGAGTAAGATTGTATCAAAATATATGAAACACTCTCAACATGATTGATGGCTTGATGGAAAATTTTGCACATGTAGAAACACATTTCCAATTGGAACTATACTATTTGTAGTTGATTCTACAAAAAACTATACTCTTGCTCCACAAGAGGAAATTCAATCATAATATTACAATTTGATGTAGGTGGCTATGATTGTTCATATTGTATACAAACTTGCAAATGCTAGTACAAAGAATGATAGAATATTTTTAGGGAGTATCATTTCTATTCAAGTGATAACCGGTTACGCTCGTCAAATTTTATTGAATATTGTTTCAATATATTTTATACAAATTTAAGAGAAAGAGAAATCTAAATGAGAGAACATCTCATATGGTCAGTGTAACAACCTGAACAATTAACCCAAAAATTACCACTTATTTTTTTAATTTATCAGCTGTAATGTTTTTTATCAATTGTATACTTAGGTACATCTATCTATACAAAGTAGGCATCCATCCATCTGATACAGGAATCTAACCATATAGGTTAGGAATTTGTCCTTATGGGACAAGAATTCATCTATCCATCTGGGATAGGCATCTACCTGGAAACAAGGTACAAATTTATCCATAAAGGATAGAATACAATCTATCTAGAGACTTAGACTCATCAAGACCATCTAAGCATTGAGTCACTCTCTAAAAACTACACTCCCTTATTGGAAGTGCACTAAGGTTGTCGACTTTAAGAGTATATATAAATAAATAATAATCTTGAGTCCCACCTTAGAATTTAGCCTAAAGCCTTGAGGAGTCAAAAAAATCCATCTGAGATTCCTTTCGAGTATACAAGAACTTATTTTATCTTAATCCTTTAAATAAGGATTCTAATATTTGTCTTAATCAAGACATTCTCTTGAATTATTAAATTATTCTATAATAAAGTGAATTGTCATTATCTTTATTAGACATGCCCATGCTTTACAACCAAATCATAGTCAAGGATACAATACAACTTAAGAATTATAATCACAACATAAGACCATTACACATAAGTTATTGCAAATTAATTATAAGAGAACATTCCCTAAGGGCCTAAGCTATGCCTTGAGGGCTCATCTTTGATGGCCTTGCCTATATAATGCACAAAGGATTCTTAGTTTGACAATTGGACCTAAATTATCTCATACTTTGATGGTTGATAATAGCATATTTCAATTTGAATCAATATTTATATGAGTGGGTATGTAACCCTTTATAAGGTTCAATCTCCCTAGATAGTTCTTCATCAATTGCCACCCACTTAGGTGCAACATTATTCACAATTTTTCCCATAGTCTTTGTTGGAAGAATGAAGAAGAATGACTATCTCTATAGTTTTTTGTTGTCATTGATGGCACCATGTTGTGGCTACTAGTCTAAGATAGTGCTTGATCCAGTATTTTGGTCTAGTAGAACCGGTATTTGAACTGCACTCCTTGGTATTCTAGTCTGCATTCCTCCATAGTTGACAATTAATGCTTGCATTTTTGAGAAATATTTTATGGTTTCTTTTTTTAACGAGGGGAATCGGGTGTAGCACGGCCCCCCATATAACCCCCTACCGCCGGTAAACTTTTTTCCGTGACCGGCAGTGCTGGCGGGACACACCAACCGGTACCACTGGAGCGCCGGAGAATCGAACCCATGGTGGGCACCCTGCTACAGGGAACACCTTAACCAACTGAGCTGGGACCGGTGCCCCAATTTTTTATGGTTTTTGAAGCCATGAATGTTCAAAATATTATGTGCTATAGTGCTTGTACAACGTAGTGGCAACCAACAGAATGCTTGTTGCTTTTTGCATTGAAGTCTATTCCTGGCCGACTTCTTGGGTTAATTGTGATATGGTGGATTAATTTTGCTATGCGGATGTATGTGCGACCTATCTTAGGTCTATGCCAACATGATGTAGCATGCTAGATGTTTCAATTGCTTTTTGGAAATATTTTGTGAATACTTGGAGCCAACACTTAGTATTTTTGGTAAATATGAAGTGCATCTAATTAGGCCAACCTAATTAATGCTTGTGGATAAGATCAAGTATATATGTGTGTGTTGAACAAGTTTTTGAAGAGATGTAAAAATAGTGGGCAATCAATGAGGTAGCAGTGAATGCGAAAGTGAGCAAAAATAATGAAGTGTGTTAAGTCAGTGTATTGAGCATCACCAAAACTATATCAACACTTGTTAGGTGAATTATTCTCAGTTCATTTTGGCTATGAAGCCCAATTTTGTTATGTAAATCCTTTTTGTAGGTAGTGAGCCTCCTTGTAGGTAGTGAGCCTCCCTATAAGCAGTGAGCTTTTGTAGCTGGATAGTGAGTCCTTTCAAGGTAGCGAGCCCTTGAAAGTGAGCCTTATATATTATGTTCTGGAACTACGTTATATTGTGAGTTAATCCTCACCATGGTTTTTCCCTCCTTGGGTTTTCCACATAAAATATGGTGTTTAGTGTGTTATTTTACTTTATGTTTTATGTATCTCATGCTCATTCCTAATAATAGAATAGTATGGTTGTGGAATTGATAAGTGTTGAATTTTTTAAGTTTTGAATTTTGTGACAACTGATTCACCCCCCCTCTTAGTTGTCTTGCATCTTTTAACAATTGGTATCAGAGCTTTGGTTCGTTGGTGAAGAGCTTAACTGCTTGAGGAGGATCCTGAAGGTTGATTAGATGGATGATAAAGGAGACCTTCAAACTGCTCTTAAGGATCTTGACCAAATGGAATGAGAAAACATATATCTGAAAGAGAATCTTGATGAAGAAAATGAATGTATGGAAGCTGAAAGAAATTCAAGCAAAGACACAGAGAAGTAAGTGAGCAGCTAAAACAAGAGATAATAGGATTGAAAGTGTCGATAGAAGAAAAGAAAAGAATTGAAGAATGTCTGAATACAATGGTGCAGACTAAATCTGATGAATGCACTAAACTTGAATAGGAGGTAGTAAACCTAAGGATTGAACTGGAGAAGGAAAAAATTTGTGAGAACAATTTCAAACCTAGCTCTGATAAGCTTGGAGAATTGTTTGCAGGACAGAAATCAAATAAAGACAAAGCCGGTTTGGGAAATGATGTAGGTGAAAGTTCTAAGGAAAATCAAATGACTCAAGACGAAGGGGAGCATAAGATAAATTCAAGGAAGTTTGCAAGAAGACAACCTATGAGATATCCTAATGCACAAAGGTATCCCTCTTTCAATGGTATTTTTTTTTCCTGTAATAAATATGGTCACAAAGCAATAGAATGGAGTAGGATGAATTAGAATCAATTTCTTGGCTCTTTCTCTAGACAATGTTTTTCATGTAAGAAGGTTGGACATAAGGCTACTAAATGCAGATCTCAGGTGAGAATGATCAATCAGGTGATGATAAACAGGTTTCATGAAGGTAGAATGAATCAATCCTTTAATGGCTACTGCTACATCTGTAACAAATTTGGACATAGAGCAAATCAATGTAGGTCAAGAGGTAATGGAGGTCAGACTAATCAGAAAAGTGTTTTATGGTATAATTGTAATAAACTTGGACATATCTCAAAAATTTGCAGAAGTAAGAAAGGAAAGAAGTCTGATTCGGTAGAGAAGAATGATCTGGTAAAGAAGATTGACAAAGAAGAGATGAAACAAGAGATGAATAAGATATGGAAGACAAAATAGGAAGAAGAAGAAAAATATAAAACTACTGATGTGTCTGTGCCCTCATCCAATATAGATAATTTATTCAATAATTAGACCTATCATGGTCTTAGGGGGAGCACTATCAAAAAATTATAAGAACCCCCTAGATAAATGATGTGTTAGAGGCTGGCATGAGGATGGAATGTGAAGAATGAATATTCAAAGGTTTTGGAAAAAGAACTGGAAGAAAAAATGTTGGTATGATAATTTGTGAACCAAATTAGGGTTTTATGTGTTGGGAAGAATGTTTCTAGCATCCTTTTGATGTTTTATGCATTTAATGCATTTTAAGTTAAATTCAATGGTGTATAAGTTGAAATTTGTGAGTTTTCTTGATCATTAATTGAGCATTTGGAGAACTTGAAAGGTTCCCTAGAATGATCCTAAAGTGAGCTTAAAGCAATTCTGAAGGGAATTCAAAGAATTTGTCATAGGTAATCTGGAATATTTTCTCAGTTTGCAACAGGGGAAGAAGAAAAATGAAGAGGTTTCGATTAAAAAATTCAAGAAAGCACAAAAATGGACAGAGAATTGAGTGGTGTCACTCCGCTAAAGCTAAAAGGAGTTGAATTGGATGAATTTAATCATAAAAGAATGAAAGAAATGGAAATAGGACTAAACAAAAAATGAATTACATAGCATAAAAACCTTAGGTATGGATTTGTGGAGAGAATTTTCATGGTTTGCTGATAAAGAGCTTATTTTTTTCTTGTTGAATCATTTCAAGAATGATAGTATTGTATTGGAAAAACCCTACTTAATCTCTAAGGAAGCGATCAAAGCGATTATTGCCTTATGCAACATTGGGGATATTCCTGGAAAGAAATCTGTGAAGTACAAAGATGTGGAGGAACTGACTGGAATTAGTAAAGACCCTCGAACCCTATTGATAAACACTCTCGAATATTTGGCTGTAAGGTATGTTGTGATGGAACCCTCAAAAAATTAAATTTTTTTCCTTATTCCATGTTAAAACCCTTATTGTATTTGGATATAGGGTTGCTATCTGAAAAATATTATAGTATTATGTTGGGCCATTCACTCCCTATTACCCATTTCCAGTTATTTTAAATGTATCTTTAGTAATTCATTGTCACTTGGTAACCAACCCTTTTCTAGCCTAGGTTTAGACCTTTCTATTTTTTAAAATTGGGTAAGGATTTTTGAGCCCTTACGCTCTTTGTATTTTATAACTTAGAGGGTTTTGAGTTAATTATTGTCCTAGGGAGTCCCCTTCATTAGAAACAAACTAATGAGCACATGCTTAAAAGGTTCCCACTTATGACCCAACAACCTTCAATGCTATATCACTCATCGCTGATTCATTCACCGATTCATACTTTAAATCCGCAATAATCGAAGAAATAATATTTTCCTTTTAATATCGTTCATTGCTAATGGCTTTTAAGTTTTCAAAATTGTAATAGCAATGAGCGATACTTCTTTCTTTACTTTCTTATCGCTCATCGCGGATGGCCATAAAAAGATGAACTTGAAATGGCGATGAGTGATGTGATCGCTTGATCACGGATACGTTTTGAATTGAAAATCTCAAATCCGTGATAAACGATGGACATTACAAAGTTTTAAATCTTTTCATCAAATATTTCTTTCAAAATGTATGAGGATAATTAGTGATGAACAAGTGCCATATGTTATAACTCCATCGCTCATCGCAAATTTGATTTAGAACTTGGGTTCTGAATTGGCGATAAGAGGTGGATGTTCTCTAAAGGATTTTTATTTCGCTAATGTGATATGATCATATGAGCGATGTCTTTTATGATGTTTGTTCTATGCAGGTTGTATGTGTCCAAAGTTGGTGCCATCATAGCATTTCCTATCGTAGATAGAACCATCTGTACAAGGTTGGAATTAGCAATGCGCGACAGGAGGATAAGTGTGACAAACAGTCATGCTATGGAACTAGGGACTAAAGAACATCACCAGGATATTTGCATCACTGATAGAATGGGGCAAAGACAAACTAGACAGCGATGAGCGATGGTCACTACATGAAATGAGCTACGTGGAAAAATCTTGAAGGTTTAGCATAAAGCAAAAATGAAAGCAATGAGAGGATTGAGGAACCGTTGATAAAATTTTAAAGCAGGATAATCCAATGGATTGAGAATCACCATGCAAATGCTTTCATCAGAATTTAGGATTAGCAATGAAGTGTTGAAGTGTATAAAGAAAGTTTCTCTTTAAGAAAAACTTGTCTTGTGCAATTCGCCGATATTAATGAAAGCACGGGTTAGGTTGGTGATACATGCTGATTGATAGATCGCAACACTTGAAATGGCATCATTGTTTTCTATGAGCAAGTTGCTAAGGACATAAAAAAGAAAACAAAGCTCATATCACCATGGATGAAGTTTTAAGTGTTTTAAAAGCAATGACTTAGATTCAATCTTGAGTTGTAAGTTATCAACTTGCTCGCATAAGGAGATTTCGAGTCATTAATCTTGCATGCTTCAAATTTCCTATTTAATGTAGATTACTTGAGTTATTTCCCGTTTCATAACTCATTTTGCAATGAAAGAGGGTCGACAGTTGATAAAGAAGTGTGTGGGAATTGAATTCTCTTGAGAAGCATGTAGGCATTCTAGGCAAGTAGATCTGTCATAATGATTCAGGAGTCTGAGGAGTTGTGTTTGTTTGAATCTAAGGGAGGCCTTGAAAATAAAAGTGGAATACATGGAGCTCCTGATACGCCAAAAGGAAGAGTAGGATTCAAGAAATTCAAGGAGTATAGTACCAAGGAAAATTACCATCCAGGAGAGCAGATAGTTTCAGAAGAATTAGTCAAACACAAAGAAGAGGATGGTGAAATAAAAAAAGAGGGCATGGATAGAGAGTGCGCATTGTAAGTCCTATTTGAAGGAATGCAATTCTCCATGTGAGGTTTTTTCTAACCCTTTAGACAGTTAGGGTGACACTGAATCAAAGGGTGATTATTATCCCCTCTCCTTGGTACTATCGAGGAATCCTAACGAAGAGGTGGTGATAGTTTCTCCAGTCCCACCATGAGTAAAATGTGGGAAAATATCCTCTTGGATTGATGACTCAGAGTGATGATTGTGCCCTTCTTTTTTTTTTGATGATACCATGCCCTTTATGTTAGGATTGTCCTATTCAACACTTGTGTGATTTCATGTTTCATGTGCTAAGGTGGAAAGTTTTTGTGCTGGTATGTAGGAGAAGTGCCAGACTATTTAACATTGGTGGTGCGTATGTTGTTTACAGACGATATACAAGTTTGTGCTAGAGATGCTATTGGAGAATATTGTTTGGTCAACAAGGATGATGATTCAACATGGTTACAACAAACTCTACTTTTCAAGGAGCTGGCATGTCTTCATTCAGGGAATGTGGAATGTGGTATTTTACTCTTCCATTTTCCTCAAATGATTGCATGTAACAAACTAAGAATATCTCAAATTCTGGTGCTGTGCGAACCCTTTTCCTAGTACCTGTAAAACAACATGAATAAACAAGTTAGACAAGGAATTACAAGCTAAAATAAGGATTCCCCATGATATCCATTTGCAAAATCAAAATAGGAAAGAAATTGATGAAGAACACAATACAAAAGATAAAACTAGATTTAATCCTAATTAGAGAAGCAAACACTTGATCCCATGGGGGAATTGGTGCCAATTTTATGTGAAAATTGGCCCTTTCCCAATTCCTATGATGAAATGTTGATAGATGAAGATGATATTGATCCACTTTTGATGAAAGATGAGAATTCCAAGCCAAATCTGCAAAAAGCCTAGCTAAGAATTCAAATGATGGATGATAATGGCTAAGTATTTTAGCATGGTAACTTTGCAATGTTTGTGGATGATGAAATGAGGAGAGGAGCTCTTCATTTATAGGATTTCAAGATGGATGAATGTCCAAATTTTAGCAATGTGCTACTAACATTCATCCAATGATATGGTGCCACTTGTTAAGCTATGAATGGATGATGGTTGTGCAAGATTTGGGGTTTGTGCCAATAAATGCCAATATTTGAAATTAAAATTTGTTGAAATCACATGCAAAAGGGAAGGGAAAATGCAATAAATGCCACTTGGCTCAAGGCAAAGGACATGTAAGATGAATTTATTGCCTTGTTGGATGTACATGTTGACTTGGAATTTTTGAATTCAAATTGAAAGAATATAACAAAAGATGCCTTATGAAGAAAATAGAGATTTAATAAATGAATTAAATCTATTTTTGTGTGCAACTTGCATTATCTAAAGGATGTGACATAAGATTTGATTAAATTAATCAAAGGTTAATTAATTTTATAGGAGATTAGATGATGTGACTTATTTGACTTAGATTTATGGATTTATTTAAATCAAATAAGAGAGGAATATGGTAAGAGGCTAATTAAATAAATATTTTGATTTATTTAATTAAAAGGGATGGTGTTAGATTAAATCAAATAACGTTTTAATTTATTTAATTTAATGGACAAACTTTAGGGATTTAATCAAATAATTTAGTTATTTAATTAAATAGGGATAATTAGATCAGATGGATTGATTTAATTAACAGGAGATTGACTTGATTAGATAAAATGATTTATTTAATTAAGAGATGAATAATGATGAATTTAATCAGATAAGGGGATTTGATTAAATGG
>VDFB02058242.1:305609187-305648597 GCA_007258455.2 Sequoia sempervirens | reverse complement strand
ATTTAATTATTTTTTAATGTTATTGGAAAAATAGGTCCTCATAAGCAACTATTTATAAATTTTGAGTAGGCGAAACAGGTCTTCCTGACAACTATTTATAGAGATTTTAATTGGCGAGAATGGGTGTGATGCAATGCTCTGGTTTTAATAATGATGATGGCGAATATGTAGGTGTTTTTTATTAAATGCTTTCAGGATTCAGGTGAAAAATTAGTCGATCCACTTGAAACACGTAGTTTGACAGTGGCAAATTTGTTACTTAAATATGCCTCATAAAAAAATATTTGGCAAATTGACATGCATTGGACCTATGTTTCGTAAATTTCGAGCAATTTGGATACCCTATGGGTGCAAGAAATTCACCAAATTTGAGTTGACTGATTCCTAGGTACCTGGTGGGGAATTAGCCACTAATTTTCCTTGAATAATGGCATCCCCAAATTTTGATTGGTTGTGTAAAATAATTCAGTTTATTTAAACCACATTAGACCTAAATGGTTGCTTCATCAGATCATCATCGAAACAAACCTTTTAACCCCACTAGACTTTGTACTAAATTCACTCATTTAGATACTTCTCAAACAAGTAGGATTTTAAAATATTGAACAACCTAGGGCTTTGACATCCATCAAAATATTGGAAAGAACAAGCAAAGAACTTTTAGAAACTTAATTACAATCAATTCTTAAAAGTTATTTTAAGTTCTTAGCTATAATAAGAATGGCTTACCTGTGATTTTTCTTGGAAACCCTAGTCTTCTACTACACAACCCTCTTTAGGAACTCAAATTTCTCATTCTTATAAATTCAAAAATGATTTGATTATAATGATATAGAAAAGTTCAAATAAATTTCTTTAAAACAATAGTAGTTTTCCTTAATTGCTACAATAATTGTTCATGCAAATGAAACTAGTTGTTTGCAAATACTCATTTTCATCATTCAATATCATTCGTTGATCTTGAAATATTATGGTATGATAGACAATTAGCATGTTCACAAGGTATGCCACATAAATGATTCAAAAAAGCTTAGGTCAAAATATAGTAAATTAGCATTGTGCATTGGAGTGGGGAATGGACACATGTTCATTATCTTTTAATTGCTAAGGCATCAGTGGATTGTGGGAGGAATATTTGGGTTGTAAAATGCACTACAAAGTATTTAAATCAATGAGAAATTGACAAGTGTCACCCTCTTAAACAATATAAGGATAGCACAATTTACCTATGTGTTGATCATCAAAACATGCAATGCAAAAAAGATTTTGTGCTCTAATCAAGAGTCACCATGTGTCTTACATAGTCAAATGAAATCAATCCACTACAATTTATGGGCTGGGCTTAAAGATCACACACTAAGCCTTTGACTGCTTAGGTGGATCTTGTGGGGGCCATTAAATCCTTCCTTGTTTTTGTTCCCTAAACTATCCCGTAAACCATCACAGTGAGTAGTCAAATCACCATTGCATCAGCCAAACGAAATTCAAACCATCGTTTCCACATTGGGGAAGTTTGAATGGGTCAATAGAAAGAGAGCCTCTGTGATTATTGCTTGGATGAAAGGCATGGATATCTTCAGGAGGAAGTCAAACTATGGCACCATATGCAACAATCTAGTTTCCAACCGGACCAATGTACTTCCATCCTATGCTAAAATGGGAGCTTTGCAATTTTGTCAGATGTTGTAGTTGGAAATGCTCGAGTAGACATGTATCCAAAATATGGAAGCATAGACAAGGCATGTGAACTGTTTGTACGAATGTGTTAAAGAACTGTGGTCTCATGGAATGCCATGGTTGCAGGATATATGCAAAATGTATTTGTTGAAAGGCTCGAGGAACTTCCAAGAAAATGCAATTGGTTGGTGAAAATCCATACTTCGTAACCTTTTCCTGTAGCCTCCCTGCCTGTGCCAAAATGGGAGCTTTAGAAAAGGGTATCGAATCCATCCAAGGATAAAGGACATGGGAATTTTGTCAGATGTTGTAGTTGCAACTAACTTGGTAGACATCATAGACAAGGGGCATGAACTACTTGAAAAAATACCTAAAATAAATGTGGTCTCATGGATTGCCATGATTGCAAGATACTCAGAATGCATAAACAAGATTAACAGAATTCCTCAAATAAACACATTCCCGTGGAATACCCTGAATGCAGATTATTCACAAAGTCAATTATTTTAAAAAGTTTTAGGAACTTTCAATAAAATGTAATTGGCAGATGTAAAGAAAGACTCTGCAACCTTTTCCAGCATCCTCCTAGCATGTGCTAAAATTGGAGCTTTGGAACAGGGTATGGACATCCATCAAAGCATAAAGGATTGAGCAATTTTGTGAGATGTAGTTACAACTACCCTGGTAGACATGTATGCAAAATGTGGAAGTAGACAATGTATGTGAATTTTTTTGAAACCACATTCCTTACTCATTTACAAGGAATTCTACATCCTCATTTTTTTCTTATTTTTCTAAAACTTTACCACTCTTTTGTTATCTATTCTCATTCTTTTCTAAAAAGTTGCATGTAATAATGGCATGGGTGCACTCTACAAGTGTGTTGAATTCTTATATAAAATTGGGCCTTGTTCTTCTTATTCACAACCTGAGTTTTTTCAATAGAACCCTTCTATCATTTTCTATTAGTTAGATTATCTAGTTTTCATCTTTCATTCTTATTATTTTTTAAATGTCTTAAAACAATCTTGTCATTCATAAATTTAATTGTTAGTAAATCAATCAATTTTTTGTTTTGTTATCATTTCCCAACTGAATCCCATTTAAAGTAATAATTTATTTTAAGTAAGACATACTAAGCAATCTAACTAGAAAGAAAAATATTTTTTTATTTAATTGGTAGAGAATTTGTTTGTGATTGCAATAACTTAAGTAAACCCATTCATGATAGACTACTTGTTGAATCCTAATATAGACAATTGAAAAGGCTTTCCTACATTTAAATTATGTAGGCTATTTGCTCACTATCTATATTTATAGTGAACTCGATGTGAATCCTAACCTTCATTATTTGTTCCTTTTTTCATCCTCGAAAGAATTTTTCTCTCTAAATGATAAATTCCCATTATAATGTCCAAAAATTAGTCAATTCTACTTTGATTTTTTTATTTTATAATACCTCTTCATCAAACTCTAATTCCTTCACCTCCTCATTCTTCCCCACCTCAAATCATACCTCCATCCACTCACAAACAACTGGAGAACCAATGCAAAGGAGATGGTGACCAAGTGGATGAGATGTTAAGAGAATCAGAGATTGAATATCTTGTCACCTAAGCCTAGGGAGAGCTCTATCAAGTCGAGGAGTAGACTCAACACTCACCAAGAAATAAAGATGATGTGAATGTGAATCTCCCTCATCCTCCTCAACCTCTACATACATGGGATACAAGTCTTCCAATATGGCTCAACCATATTGTACAAAAAAATGAACTTAAATTTAAAAAGAAGAAGATTTCTCTTCTTTAGCGATAGTATTCAAGGCACAACTAAGAATGAAAATGGCTAAGAGACTCTCCACCATATCAGTATATGGGAAAGGAAATAGAGTGGCACAAATAGCCACCCCCATGGTAGACAAGCTTGAGGATTTACTCTCCCATCATCTTATATCATGGGTATAGAACCTTAAACCTCCTCCATAATATGATATGATTGACTATAATAAATCACCCACAAGAACCATAGTTCATCATGTTAAACATTGACATACATGTATAATTGGGTAAGCGCCCCTAAGATACATGTTCAATCATCTATAGATTAATATGCATTAATTTGTACTTCGATGATTAATTCATAGCTAGTTAGTTTCTATATTCATTAAGGAAAAATACTTAAAATGGTTCTTCTCTTTATCTACATATTCTATGGGTTCCTTCCTCTATCTCACTAAATATTTTCATGGAACACATTCAAGTCAACATAGGTTTGTAGGTCGATTTCATCAATGTTATGCGTTGCAATCAAGGCATGTAAATGAGAAGATGATGTACTTTATCTTCTAATATCAATGGATTCTTTCATAGATCTCCTAACTTCTTCTCAAATCTAATATATCGAGAAAGTATTTATTACGAATATTTTCCCAAAGCTTGGTAATCAAAATCTCTTGCATTAATATACAACTTTTATAACACTTTGTACTACCTTTTATGATTATACATAGGTGATAGATCATTTTAAGGCCATCTCCTCTTTGACCTATGATGCCTCTATTTCTTTAGCCACATCCTCTTCTCAAGAAATCAACAATTATACAAAGAAGAATGCCAATAACTTATAATTTTCTCGTTAACCTAATCCCTATCAAATAATTAACGAAGCTAACCAAAATTTTGTTTTTGATAAAGGGAAAAACGGGTTTTACAGGGACCCGAAACCACCAAGTTTACAACAAAAGAGAAAGGACTAAACATTCCAACAGTAAAAAAAGGCTTCACAAAGGGAAAAAACCAGAAAAGGCAACAGCCACCCACAAAATACCAGGAAGGTCAGACATAAAACCAGCCAAAAATCCAACAAAAGGACCAGCCACAACTAACCCAGAGTCTTCAGAATAGACTCAGTCTCTGCCTCCAAGTTTTGCATGTCCTAAACACCCTTCTTGAAGGTTTGAATCATCTACAGCGTAGGAGGAGACTTCCTCTTCAAATTATCTCTAGTTCTCTTTGAAATACCAACATCCTCATCCTGGTTTTTATTGAATTGACCTCTTTGAGATCAACCACCAAAGACCCCTATTGAGCTTTGTCCAATTTTTCAGTCATGGTATTGATGATGATGGCATTGTGTCTTGCCATCCTATTGTTATGCTCGGCTATAATTTTAACAGTATTTTTCATTTTATCCAATTCAATTTCAACCCTTTTGTCCATGCCCACTTGGTTCTAGGTTTCTTTACTCGCACCATAATCTTTTCACTCCACCTCTTTCTTGTGAAGTGTCGTAACCTTGGCTCCCATTTCTTCCAGTTTACTTTGAAGGGCCCAGTTTTTTATTTTTAGCTTGTTGATTTCATGAAAGATCCATTTCAAAATTCTGAAATGGTCAGCAGCATTATTCCTAGCTAAACCTAAGATATCCACAGTAGGTTCCCTTTCTAGGTTGAAGCAAGTTTTAGCAAAGTCAGGGGTAATAGGGGAACCAATTTTGTTACTCCTCTTCCTCATCTAAACTTACTATCTCCCTTTATTCACAAGTTAACTCTAATTGGATGAAGCTAGAAAACCCTCAAAATCCATCTTTCATGAGTTTCTTTCCAATAACCTTATCCAACTTCTTCATATCCAACCCTTGAACCCTAACCTCTTCTTAATCTACCAAATTTTCCAATTTTTTCAGTCTATAGATATATTCTTCTATGAAACATGCCTTACTATCATCCTCTCCTTTTTTCCTTAATTAGTTCTTTGGACTTCCTTATCACCAAATCACGTTCCTCCTTACCTAATTTTTTTTCTCTCTTCACCTTCATAGGGTTCTCAAGTAAGATATGCTTCTATTAATCCAACCCCAGGTAATTATTGCAATTTTTTTCTTAAGTTTCTACATGGCCTTTTTCTTGAACTTTTTCTTTTTTCCTTTGTATTATTTTTCCAATTTCTTTTTTTTCAATGAGGATTCTCCTATTCTACATTTGTTTTAAATTTTTTATTTCTTACATTGTTTAACATTTTCTCCTCTATTTTGGTTATTCATTACTACTTTAGCAACATAGATTATATTTATACTAGACAATTATTCACTTTTTGATCATGGTTCCAACACATTTTTATACAACTAAATTTGGGACAACTACAAATATCATGTGATTTATCACAAAAAAAGCCACATGTCGATTTTCCTTCTTTTTTCCTTTTATGATCATTAGTGCAATGTCCAAACTTTTACCATAGTTATAACATTTTGGCCTTTTGGTCCTTCATCTTTCTATAATACCTCTATTCTTATTGTGGTAGTTTCCCCTAGTACATCCTTCTCTATAGTTATCATTGAAACTCATGGAGGGTCCTACATCTTGAATTTGTGGTACCACATAGTGTATATTGTTAAGTGTTGTTATACTTTCTCTCAATTGAATTTCCCACTATCAATGTGGCAAATGAATATTCAATGTTCTTATAGAAAAACGGGATATGCTCCATCCATACACATATCCAAAAAATGCTTCCCTAATCAATCAATGAACCATTAGTTCATATTCATCTTCATGAAGTAACATTGGAAACCTATTTGTGTCATGTTTGTCCCACTTTATATTTTATATTTTATACTTACTATGTTTCTAGGGGATTTCTCAAGTTCCCCTCTTAGTTTGGTAGCAAGGCTCTTGGTGCTTTTGATTATCATTCATTCCTTAGATGCTCTTCCCTATTATAATTTTTAAACCAAAATTTACTTGTTCTAGGTTGGGGGAAGTCTTAGCCTTCTCACCTTTCATTAAAATTCCTTACTTCAACATTATATTTTCCAACTCTAATTTGAAATTATCAATTTCATCATTTCCTACTTAATTGTTCCCCCATATCTTTGACTACCTAGATTCTACTATGGTGATCAATTTTACCACATCCTTATATGAAGAGGAAATATTTACATCTACTTCTACTATAATGTGAAGGGTTAGTCCTAAAATGAACCACTCGATTAGTCTCTCTTATGTGAAGGTTTCTTCTAGTTTTCTAGACACATTTTAAAATCATTTTTCATCATATTTTACCTACTCCTTAATTTTTCTCATCTTCCATGTATTTTATTTATGTTTTTGTTCATACATTAGGTGAGTGGAAATTTTTCAAAAATAAGTTACTCAATTCTTTCCATGTTTTATCATCCTTAAAGAGAAATCTTTAATGCACCATCTTAATGACTCATCATTGAGGTTATCCATAAAATCAGATAATAGGATCTAGTCATATTTAGTGCTAACCCTAAAGTTATTTGTGTTCTAGGGGTGTGAAAGGGATATATTTTCTTGGATATTGAGGCCTTTTGATTGGTCACTCTTTTGAATTTTAGAAGCATATTCAAAGGGAAATCATTTCTTGAATGGGGAGGTTTTCAAATTTAATCACATCAAAGTAAACTTTCTCACTTGCTTTGGGTGGTTATGTACATGTAATAGATATATCATGTTGTGATTGGTCCAAGAAAGTGACTAGGTGACATGCAGGAAATATCACTATTAGTATATGGCATTGGCTTGGTCATTAAAGGATTATCTTGTGGTGGGTTTTAATTAGTTGGTAGAATCTCTAGAATTCTAAGTTGCATTGAGTAGTTGTGAACTAGGGTTTAGGATTATCACATGCTACCTTAATTTTAGGGAAGGTTGTTGAAATAAAGAGAGGAGTAGTCCACCAAAATGAAATGGTGGGGAAAAGGGGGTGTCCTAGGTCCTTCATACAAAGAACTTAGGAAAAAAAGGGTGTCCCCTCTTCTCAAATTTCATTAGGAAAGAGAAATCACTAGAGGTTAAGATTGGCTTTCAACCTTAAGGTGATTCAACCCTAAATTATATTTCTCAGGTTTCCGTGACCTAATAGATAGATTTAGAATTAATTGGAAATGATTTAATGCAACTAAATTAATGAAATGAGAAGACCTAGATAATGACATGCAGTTTCTCAAAGTTACAAAAATGAAATCAACAGTTTGTAAGTAGATCTAAGAAGGGTTTGAACACATGTACCGTGCATAAAATTTTGATTCTAAGCACCAGGTAGAAGGATATGTTCACCCTAGGGAAAATGGGTCCTAAACGGGGGCCCAAAATATGTTTTGGTGTTTTGTATGGGTCCCACTGTCAAAAAGCCAAAAATAAAATCTTTAATTGAGTTTCTATAACTTGACAACAATGGTGACAACTTTGACAAAAATGCAAAATTTCTCCTTGAGATCTTTTTTGTCCTTCTTTCACCTGTAAATCTACACATATAAAGAGGAAAAATTGTTTGTTTTTTAATGGGAGTTTTCCTTAGTCAAACCCCATGTTTGGTAATTAAACCTTGACAAAAAGATAATGAAAATTGATAAAAGGAATGAATGATGAATGAACACTTGCTTGCTACAACTCACCAAACTTTTAATGACTTCCCTTAGAGAACTAAAAATAATGTATCACTCCAAAGAAACCATATCTGGCTTTGCTTGATTGGACACTTGAAAATGCTTGGATGTGTTAGGATCAACAATACATGTTAGCCTTCACAAGGTGACATGAACACACATAAGCTTGAATATGATGCTAGGACCTTGAATGCTACAAAAAAATGATGAAAAATCTACTCTTGAATGCTCTTGAAAATTATATTTTCTTTTGTAAACTCTTGATAGTGTGTCTTGCTAGATAGATCTCAAACAATAAAAAGACTATGTATTTATAGGTTTTTATCTAATTTCTTGAAAGCTAGATTCTAAAAGTTGACATTTGTAAATGAAATTTGAATCATTAAAATACTGCCAAAAACATATTAAAAATTGGGATTCGGGACTTAAGGAGGACCCACTCGCCCTTGGGTGAATGGGTCATGGATCCTAGCCCATAAATTGAGGACACACATTCTCAAATGTAATTTAATTATTAATTGCATCAATTAAACATAGGATCCCCTTTCAAAAAATGAGAAAATAAGGCTTTGGAATGCATAATTTGACAAATTAGAAGTTTAATTAAGTCCAATCAATTAAGGGACCCTAACATAGTGTGAAATTGTAAAGATATACGATTTCCTACACTACAGTTGTATAAATAATCTTAGGATTTTAAAAGGAAAAGATGTAAAGAGGGGTGACCTGATCAAGGAAATGGATACCTAATAGCAATGGAATAAGTGGTATTAGGGTGAGGGAAATTTTGATACCACTAAATAATATGGACAAAATTGTAAAGGAAAGGGATTAAGGATTATGAATAGAGAGTCCCAAATGCACTTTTTGGTAAAGGAAAATATAGAAGTCCAAAATTCTATGAATCGAGAGAAATGGGTTAGGGATCATTAATTTGGTGTGTGCCTAATGCTAGAAGAAAAAAGAGCAAGAGAAATGGATTGGAAGACTTTAACAGTTCAACGATTCATTTTACCGCATACCTTATACCTTTTGGGTATGATGTTATGAGTAATCCTACAAGTATGGGTCCCATAAGGAGGGAGGGAGATGGGAAGTTAGATGAGGGAAATGAGTAAGGAAAATGCTAAAAGACAGATTTTGACACTTAAAGGAAAAGTGAATCCTCAAATTAGGAATTGGGGATGGTGAATATACTCAATGCCAAAGGAAGCATGGAAAAGAGTAAGAGGAGGAGAATTGAGGTTCATGGATTAGTCTTGTAGCTTAGGAAGTATATGATTATATGAAGACCTAATATCCTAGGCCAAAGGCAAAGACAAAGTACGCAATGGGAGCATGGGGAAAACCATGATAATTTACCTAGGTAATGAGAAGTCTAAAAGACTAAAATAATCAAAAGTCTTGGAAACAAAAATGGAAATGTTGTGTTTCAAGGAATGGAGGGAAAGAATACTAGCAAGAGAAAATCTATAAATCCAAAAAAGGCTAGAAATAGACACAATCACACCTAACACTTAGAAACTTCTATAGTTTGAGATATTTAGGTATTGACACATATAACGAAAGGAAAAACAGTACAACAAGAAAATTTTAGAATAAGGGAGTCCATTGAAGGAATTCTTAGATTGGTTGAGATATTTAGGTATTGACAAGTATAACAAAAGGAAAAACACTACAACAAGAACATTTTAAAATAAGGGAGACCATTGAAGGAATTCTTAGATTGGTTATAGATGGTGGATTCAACAAGTAGTATATCATAAATGGATTTACTTAAGTTAATGCAAAACACTACAACAAGAACATTTTAAAATAAGGGAGTCCATTGAAGGAATTCTTAGATTGGTTATAGATGGTGGATTCAACAAATAGTATATCATAAATGGGTTTACTTAAGTTAATGCAAACACAAAAAAATTCTCTACCAAGTAAATAACAAATTATTTTACTTTCTAGTTAGATTGCTCAACATGTCTTGTTTAAAATAGATTTGTACTTTAAATGAAATTCAGTTGGAAAATGATAACAAAACAAGAAATCGATTGATTTACTAGAAATTAAATTTATGAGTGACAATATTGTTTAAAGACATTTAAAAGGAAATAATTCTCGAATGAAAGATGCAAAGTAGATAAACTAGTTGATGAAAAGTGATAAAAAGGTCTACTTAAAAGCCTCAGGTTGTGAATAAGAGGAATAGAGTCCAATTTTATCTAAGAATTGTGGCACACTTGTAGAGTGTAACCATGCCTTACATGCTAACTTTTTAGAAAAAAATAAGGATAGATAACAAAAAAGAGTGCTAAAATTTTGGAAAAATGAAAAAAAAAAGAATGTTGAATTCCTTGTAAATAAGGAATGTGGTTTCAAAACAATTCACACACATTGTTTGTGCTTCCACATTTTGCATAGATGTCCACCAGGGCAGTTCAACTACAACATCGACAAAATTACTCTATCCTTAATGCTTTGATGGATGTCCATACCCTATTCCAAAGCTCCCATTTGGCCACGAGGCTAGGAGGATGCTAGAAAAGGTTGCAAAGTTTGTCTTTACATCTGCCAATTGCATTTGCTTGAAAGTTCCTAGAGCCTTTAAAAATAATCGTCTTTGTGAACAATCTACAATCGGGGCAAAGGTTATGATGTCGGCTTTGCACCGGTCAATTGCATTTTCTTGGAAGTTCACGGAGCCTTTCAACAAATACATTTTCTTATATCCTGCAACTATGGCATTCCATAAGACCACAGTTCTTTAACGCATTCAAAAAATAGTTCCGTGCATTGTCTATGCTTCCACATTTTGGATACATGTCTACGAGCATTTCCAATGGTGACCTTAACCGCACACTCTAAGCGCTAACTTGCTTAGGTGGTGAGATCCATGGGCCCCATTAATCGACCTTTCCGTTCTTTAAAATTTCCACATTTTGTTTCCTAGGGATTTAAGTTCACTGTAGCCTCTCGTTCCTCTGTTTGAGCGTTAGCCATTTACGTTCCTATAGCTATTTGTTTCCACCGTTAGAGGTTTCTCATGTGGACTAGTACGAGCTCATATATTAGATCGAGTTCACATTTTTATTTTGAAATTTGTGACGAACTATGTAGGTAGATTTAGATTTCCATTATCTCATAGTTATGCAGGGAAAAAAAATGTTCTATTTAATTATTTTTTAAATGTTTGTTTATATGTAAAAAGGCCTCATCCATGTGTTTTTTATTTTTTTCTTCGAAAAGATTAATCAATGACATTTATATAAATATTTAATTTTGATATTTTAACTTTGAATATTGTAATTCAATTTTTTAATTTGATAAATTAATATTGCAATTAAGTTTTTTAATCTTATAATTTAAGAATTATTATTAGTGTTTGTTGATTTATTTTAATAATATAAGATAAAATTTAATTAGAGAAAATAAAGAATTATATTTGTAAAAGAGATTGTTAATGCACATATTTGAATTTGAAAATTTGGATTGAGGTAGTCATCAAAACACACATTATGATTATTAAATGAAAAGCTTTTCCAATTACAACAATTAATTCAGGGGAAAAGAACATCTAATAGTAATGTGTAAGCTGTACAATACTAATAAACAAATAATGAGTGGCAAAGTTCAAGGATTTGAAACAAGAGAAACACAATAGGGTAGAATTAGGTATTTGCTAGCCCATGTTTTTAGTGAGCTCAAACATGAGAATTTTCTTAATGTAAAATGCAAGATTTTTAACTTTTCAAATTTTTAATTTTTTTTTTACTTTTGATTGCTTCAAAACCAACTAAAAAAAACAAAACTCATTAAAATAGTATTGCAAGTACCAATAAAATATAGGAGTGTAAACCTTGATTTTCATGAAAGATAAAATTAATATGCTATCTACCTTTTCTCCTTGATTTATGTGTAGCAAGATTTAACGTATTTTAGTGAAAACAAAAATAAAAAATTAAATAATTTTGTTTTAAAAGTTTGCAATCACTAAAAAAATCTAACTTCTAATTTGTTAAGAAGTACAAATAGTATAGATATTTAATTACATATATCTAAAAGACCAAAATAAAGGTGTTTATCTATTCATTTCAATAGACACCTCAACATTGATATTTTTTGATGTCTTTTAGATAGATATAATTAAGATATCTATGTTAGTTTAAACACGTATCATATATATATTCTTCATAAGTTGGAGAAAATTCAATATATTCATATAATCATATATTTAATAAAATGGAATATATCACAACATTTTTGAAAGCATGCAATATTATTAATAAATTCTATCAAAAATTTTAAATTACAAAATATATATTTTTAAAACTAATAAATATTTTTCTCTTTTTCTAAAACAAGTTTATTCTTGCACATTTTTTGCTTTGCACCTCTTGTTTTATATATTTAAGCTAGGATTATGACATGATTTTTATTTTATTTGTTTTCTATTTTAGTCTCCTTTAATACTAAGTGACAACACTTAAAGGTGTTATCAAATAGTAGATATACACAAATATTTATATAGCCTTATTAGCCACATACTACACATTTAGGTTTTTGGTAGTTATTTTATGTAGTATTTTGGTTGATAAGATTATAAATACTTGTGTCTATTGGTCATTTGATAACATCTCTAGGTGCTATTACTACTTTTTAAGAATTTGGGAGTTGTGATACTTTAAGATATTTTTTACAAATTTATAAAAATGAAACAACTACGAAGGTATTGTTAATTTATCAAAATTAATGGTCATTTCCAAAGATATGTAAGAGTGATACAAACGTTATTAACCAAACAAATTATGATTTTATGATTTCATAATTTTCTTTTAAGGTATGTAGCTCAAGATCTAGGATAAAGCTAGAGTAGATGTGAAACATTCCAATCATACTCAAGGTAGTGCAAGAAAGAAATTGCTTAAAAACCCCATCATTGTAACCATTTTAAAAGTATTTTAATACATAGCAAATTTTTACTAGACTTTGGTATGAATTTTCTTAATATTTATTATTTTCATGTTTATGATTACTTGTTAGGTTTATTCATACAACTATATAGGTCTAGCCAAAGCTACTAGGACTCTCATGTGCCTTGAGAAAAAATTCTATAGACTGATATGTTGGTGTGTAAGGGTGTTAAGTGATATCCATTTGGTCAATTACATCCATGAGAATTTCTCATAACAATAGATTTTTTAAGTCACAATCTTCACATAAGGTACAATATAATATTAATTTTTTAAAGCATATTGTTTTACATGATTCTAAAAATAATTTTGTGGGCATGCTTAATGATGATTATAATAATTCTACATCTTCTTCTATAACAATCAGTACATTTTCACTTGATGAGATACTTGTGAATGGATATTATGGTCCTTTGTATGCTAGAGCTTATGTTTGTTACAAACCAATTAAGAGTGTTCTTATTGATCTTACTTGTCAATTTAACATATACTCAAAAAATATTTAATGATAATTTTAATAGCTATAATATGAATATTCAATTATTTCCATTAAGATAACTAATGGAATGCCAACTGTGGCTATGGGTTTCTTTATTTTACTTTTGGTAGTTTGTTTGAAAGAAGATCAGCTTTAAATATCATATATTTCTTACTTTGGATGAATTCCATGTATTACTTGGTTTTCCATAGATTCAACAATGTCAATAAGTTACTTATATATTACATTAGTATATTAAATAGGTTTAAAGGGGTGATGTTGTTACTATTGCTAGAGAACCATATGTATCATTATCAAAATTAGGTAATTTTATTTTGTATACATTTATTAAGATGCTTAAGGAAACATGCTAAGAAATATACATCTTCATTATTTTTGGTACCTTAATTTGGTGGGGTCATATCTCCTAAATTTTTTTATCAAAAATTGAAATTGTTAGATGCATTGGAAAAAACTCCAAACAAATATTATAAGTAGAAATATAAAGAGGGTTAGTCAAAGGAAACACAACATTCAAGGGATAGAAATTACTCTATTGAATGTTGGTGATACTTCTATAAAAATTCTTGAACTTTGCCACTCATTATTTGTTTATTAGTATGTATAGTACATATTACTATTAGATGTTTTTTTCTCCTATAAAATCATTTAATAACTATAAAATGTGTTTTGATGACCATGTCCACCACAATCTAAACTTTCAAATTCAAATATTTGCGTGTTAATAATTTCTCTTACAAATATAATTCTTTATTTTATCTAATTAAATTTTATCTTAGATCAAGAAATATTAATAGTAATTCTTAATTTATAAAATTTTAAAAAATTATTACAATATTAATTATCAAATTAAAAAATTAATTTTATTCTAAATTAAATTATTAAATAAATAAATTATATTTTAATTTAAATTATGAAATTATTAGTTTTTTACATAAAATTTTAAAAAATAAATAAATAAAAAACACATGGAGGGGTACCTTTTTATATATAAAGAAACATATATAAATATTCTTAAAAAAATTTAAATAAAACAGTTTTTCCCTACATAACTATGAGATACGGAAAATCTAAATGAACTTAAATAGTTAGTCACAGTTTTCATCTCAAACGGTATATATGGGCTGCCACTTGCGTGAGAAACCTATAACGGTGAAAACGAACAGCTACAGAAACGAAAATGTCTAATGTTCAAATGGGGAACGTGAAAGGCTATCCCAACGGAATTCCTAGAACACGGAACGTGCAAATGTTAAGAAACGAAAAGGTCGGATTATGGGGCCCATGGACGTGGCCACCTACGCAAGTCAGCGCTTAGAGTGTGTCGTTTAAGTTGGCCCATTTCCAACTACAACATCTAACAAATTTCCCATTCAGTATTATGATATTGCAGTATGAAAGTGTAAAGCATTGTAATAAAGAATTGACATGTGTCCTAAGCAGGGACCACTACTAGCGATGGAGCTTCAGTCATGAATTGGAAGGCATGCATTAAAGTTGTTATAACATGCTAAGGTACAAAATTGGTAAGCGATATGAAATGGGCCAATCATGAAATGGAGCAAGAGCCTTAAAGAATAAACTTACAGAACCAAGTGACTGAGGCAAGCAATCAAAAAGAAAATAAAAATAAAGTGTTAAGGGCATCGACCAGGGTCTAGGGTTTTTTTTTGCAACCCTAGTGCATGTTTGTACCCTTACAAATATAACAATAATTTGTAAATTTTCAAAGGCATGGAATGGGCAAAGAAATTTTTTTTATAGAAATGTGCTATCAATGTAGATTATCAAACCCAAGTCACAATTGTAAAATATTTTTTACTAAAAAATATTTTTTTAAATAAAAGTTTATTCATTTCATGCCATGGTTTGGGAACTTGTTTGAATTGATAAAGGAATTTCTAAAGATAAAACACAAATAAAATGTTCCTAGATTACACTAACCTAGAAGTTACTCTCAAAAAGACATTTTTCATACCCATCTCCCAAAATTTCTATCTATGAATAGATGAAAATGACATGTAAACATATTATATTGAAATTTACCCCACAATTGACATTATTCAATGAGATGGGAGCTATTTAGTCAAGATGTAAACTATTTAACATTAAATGTATTATAAACATCCATAGATTATTGTAAATTAAATTAATATATTTGAAACCAAAAACCATTTACTTAAAGTCGGTGAGAAGTATTTACTTTTTCCACCAACTATTGGTTAGTAATATGTTTTTGTCAGGTCAAATATCCCATAAAATAATGGTTTTGGACTCTTCAATTTCCATTCATTCATGTTGTCATCTACCTTTCAAATATTTATAATCTAAGGGTTAAATACCTCCACAACTGGAGAGGTATTGTAATATTTGTATTTTTTGGTGTGAATAAAGTCTTGTACCTAGTTAATTATTTACTAGGGACTTAGGGAACTTAGTTTATGTGTTAAGTTTACTTAGGATCTAAGCTTTCTTTTAGAAGTCTTAGTTGTCTTATCTAGAAGTCATAGTTGTCTTATCTAGACTTTACATTATCCAAGGTAGTTATGAGTTAGTTGTCTCATGTGATAGGATTATGACACTTGTCATGATCTTGTCTTATCCTATCTCTCACCCTTGCCTTTATAAGTAAGGCATCTCTAACATATTTTGCATTGTATTATATATTACATATTGTATCATATTGCAATTCTTTTCTGGTGGAATAACATATTCCATTGGTGCTTCTCTCTATTTATTGTGGAGGTTATTTGGTGTTGCACATTGAAGATCTTGGTTGCTCACTTCAACATGGTATCAAAGATTTGAATCTTTCAAGCCCCTTCATTTTTCATTAGAGAGTTTCTACCATCAAGTTTTCTATTGTGATTTGAGTTTCTTGTATGATCTTGCAAATTCCCTATATGATTTTCTCTTGCATTTCAATACGATCTTGAAAATCAGAAAGGGTTTGCAAAGATTTTTTAATCCTATATTACATGTATGCATTTTGGTGAGATCTGGTGATTACAACACTTTTCGCTATAGTGGCAATATTTTTGGCTATCCCATTGCATCCAAGAGGCTCAAAAAAGTTAGATTTGGCTTTTGTTTCACTCAATGAGTCACCATTTGCAACTTTGGAAAATAAGTGTTTAAAGCTCATATCTAGGAAGCAACATTTAATAGGAGCATTTTTGGAAAAAAATAACCTTGCCATTGTATCCAAGTGGCTAATTGCATGAATTTTGGCATAAAATTTGAGTATATTCAGGTAAAGTTGTTTCTGAGGTAATTTTTTTTCCCGAACAGGTCGTACGACCTCCCAAATGGTATAATCATCATTATTCTATTTTCACAAAAAGGAAAATATTTGTAAAAATATTTTTTGTAGCTTCATTCAAAAATTTTGGGGCAATTTTCTATTGGGAAAAAATTATTGTTGTTTCTGGAAAATATATTTTATTGGGGCATTTATTCCTTTTTCCATGGATTTGTATTTGGGTCGTCATATTGTAAGAAATCTGGAAGATTCTGTGGCATCTTCGTAGCCCCTATGTAGGTACTAGGCACATCTAGTCAGTGTACCTTCAAATCCTAAGCCATCCATAGATTGAAAATCATCTCAACGACAGATTTAATGCATTGGCAATACAAAGTTCATTTCACAAGGTACTCCAACTGGTCAACTCTACTGCATGTACTCCTCCTGCATAGGTCGACATATGGTTTTCTTTTAGAAAAAGTCGATTAAGTCAACCGATCATTGTTATGTACCACCAACTGCACATTCTTCAATGCTGACCTCATTTCAATCATCTCCAACTTATTATTGTAGATCTCAGTCAAAGCAGAGGGGATTAGACATATCGACCTATCATACTTCACTAGGGTACATTGTATTTATTCCTCAGATCAATACTGGTCTAGGGTCAAATATGTCTTGTCAAATCCACATCATCATGGTATGAATTTTTTTTGTTCATTAATTAGTGCTTTATATAAACCTTGATTTATATTTAGAAAAAAATTATTTAAAAACTTTATTGGCCAACTATTGTTTATATAGTCGATAGTTTAGGTTTGAAGACCCACGAGGTGAGGTGGCTCATGGGTGGCGCATGGGAGCTGCCACTGGGGCGCCACCCACACTCTGCTTGCCCACCACCAATGGTGGGGTGGTAAATAAGCTCTTTTTTAAACCCTCTTCTTTCGATAGGGTCATATTGGTCGACCAAGAGCCTAATTTTTGACCCTATTCACTGATTTTTTTGCATCTGCTTAGTGTGAAGGTCATTTTCTAGGCCCTTTTTTCATTTTTGCATAACTTTTGATCTAGATGGAAAAATTTTGTAAATGAAATATCACCGAAAAGCTAGCAAGGTGTATTTTCTATTCGTATAGGTGATTTTTAGAAATTTTGTTGTTTGGTAGCATTTATTTCTTGTTGAAGTCAGATGTCCTTTTTCACTCCTAAGCTCATAACTTTTGCTCTGTTGTTCCGCTTTTTGTGATTCTTGCGACGTTGGAAAGGTCTCTCCAAGCTCTCCAAAATTACTCATTCACTCTTTCCAGATTTCCCCCTAGTATAATTAATTCATTTTTTTGTGTTTTAACATGCTCTAGCTAATTACTTGGATATTTTGGCACTTGGAAACTTTATGGTTGCATGGGATGGCTTCATTTGGGATGCTTTATATGTATTTACAACATTTTGTCCTTTGTGGACATTTTGAATATAATTTGTAAGCAAATTATTATATGTAAATGCTTTGAGATAAAGTGCCACACTATTGTACTTGTATTTTGGGGATTTTGCACATAAGGTTGGCCAATATTTTGTACTTGCATTGTATTATAAAGTGTCATGGATGGGTTGTGTAGTTCCTTTGTTATTTTCCATCACACCTTTGTCAAGTGAGTGTCCCTCCAAGACAACAACAAATCCATGTGATTCTTGCCTCGTGCATGCATTCCTTGTTTGTGCACACCCTATTTCAGTTGTAGATACTTTTTTGTATACTTTCAGCTGTTGTTTCTTCTCCTTCATGGACTACATGGTGATACACAAACTTTTAGTAGATCTATCATGCCTCTCCCAAATCAGCGTATTATACTGTTTGTGCTAATGCTTCCCTAGTTTCGCTTTGGAGTGAACTATGTATCTAGTATTTGTTCCTATGTACTAGGCAGATGCAGTGGCTGGTTACCCATGCATTTCAGTGAGATATCAATATTTTCCATATAGACACTCTTGCATTCATGTTTTATGGAGGAAATGTTTCATCCTCAATTGATTAGTGTCCTTCAGACTATTGGAACCTATATTTTCAACTTACATCAAGGTTGAGTAGTGTTGTTGGGATCACTCATACTATCCTTCAAACTATTGGCACCTATATTTTCAATTTACATCAAGGTTGATTAGTGTTGTTGGGATCACTCATACAGAAATTCATTTGTTATCTATATTTTTGATTGACAAATGTTTTTCCTTTGTTTTCCATATGATCATTATTCGAATAGTGTTGTTAGATCTAGAATGTTGTCTTCTTGATCATGATCATCTTATTTTCAAAGGAGGTTCTTCAATTATAGCACGATAGCAATCATCTTTCGATAGTTGTTTGCAGTTTCTTCCTACTTCAGTGATGTTCTTCATGTTCCTAATCTTTGGGACATTGTACTTTGCGTCTTTTTCTCTCTTTTGGAGAGGAGTTTTCTCCCATAAGGTTTTTCTCCTTTTCTCCGTTAGTGAGAGATTTTTTGTTTCGTACATGGGTACCTCATTAGGCCTTGTTTTTAGAACCCATATTTTACATATTTGCATTGGTTTTTTCCTCCCTAAGTTGCACTTAAGGCGGTGTTGGTGTGAATAAAGTCTTGTACCTAGTTAATTCTTTACTAGAGACTTAGGGGACTTAGTTCACATTTTAAGTTTACTTAAGATATAAGCTTTCTTTTAGAAGTATTAGTTGTCTTATCTAGAAGTCATAGTTATCTTATCCTATCTCTCACCTTTTCCTTTATAAGCAAAGCATCTCTAGCATATTTTGCATTGTATTTTATTGCATATTGTATCATATTATAATTCTTATTTGGCAGAATAGCATCTTCCATTGTTTCTTCTCTCTATTTCTTGACCAGGTTATTAGGTGTTGCACATTGAAGATCTTGGTTGCTCACCTCAACAATTTTATATTATAATACCATATTGTAATGTCATAAATTGCATCCTATGCAATTTTGTATTCCATAAACGTCCCCGTTAGAAAAATTCAATTTGATGATGCAATATCCCTTCCATCCAACCTTAATTTTATTCTTAAACCGTTCGTTCTCAGTCATTATAGTGAATTTATTTCATAGACAAACACACATTGTGTAGACGTCTGCATGACACATGGATGTCTCAAAAAGATTCTTAATTGTAATATATGTTTGGAAGTTACACTTTCCACCTATCTACAAGTGTAATTCCTTTGTAGCTCACAAATGCACTAAAATGACCCTTGGCATGCATATACACTCTCCAAACTCCATTTTGGCATGGATTCTCTCAATCTATCTCATTCTATTCACTCAATCTCTCTATTCTCTCAATATTTCCTACTCTTCTGTACCATAGTAGCTTCATTCTACCATTGTGACTGCACATTCTTGTTCTTATAAGGTGCTCAAAATCATTCTATAAAACTTGTCTCTTCCTTTTGGCATTAGCATTTTGCTAAAGGGAGGGTAACTATGATTATTTTATTGCATTGTCTATTTATCTTGTTAGCATATTATTCTAGCATGCCTATCTTTCTTTATCTTGTCCATTTTTCTATCTCAATCACATATGGTTGTCTATGGAGGTGGAAACACCAACACAGGGGGTTTGACTAAGGAAAGCCCATAAACAACCCCAACACCTTTCTCAGTCTTATGTGTGTAGGTATTGATGATTTATCATTGTTGGAGGCTTCATTCTCAAACTTCTCATGAGTTTTTCCTTTCTTGTCTTGTATCTTATCATATCCTTTTCATTTAATCTAGTTTACATTCATCTTTTTCATTTCTCTAATATTTTAGTGTATTTTGAGATTTTAGTTATCAGACTGTTAGTAGGTTCCTAGCCTTCTTTTGTCATAAACTCGGATTCTAATCTATATGAGATGCTAGTGCATCACAAGAATGTATGTGCATCATGCTGCCATCCTTGGTTGAGAGCTCGCCAGTTTCTCCAAAAGACCTATGCAACCTAACCTTTAGATTCATGAACTCTCGCATTTTAAGTATGCATAAAATACACATAAACCTCTTCATTACTTTATCCCATCACCCAAAGCTTTGATCCCCGAGGAACATTTTCCCCTTATAATCTCATCATTTTGAAGGTGTCAAATTTCCTTCTGTACATATACATCTATTATATTTTCACAATTACAAATTCAACATGAAACATAAAACAAAATATTTATGTATATGTCAAAAAGATCAAATTATTAATTTTTCTTTTTATTTTTAAATAATCTACAACATAATATCACTATGAAAGCTAGATATATAAATATATACAAATAATCCTATATACACAAATAATTACTATCTCAATTTATTAGTCTAAAGTATTTAGCCTGTATTATTTGAAAGGTTTTACTTATATCATTTCGCATATATGTAACTTCAAGTTACATAAGAAGATTGATTAAATGTGGGAGAAATCTCTACTTAATAAAATTATGCTTCTAAACATTTTAGTAATGTTTTATAGTTGTAAAAAATGGATTATACTAGTGCATAGTGGATATGAACTTTCCTTATCGGTAGCCATCCTTCGAAGAAAGCGTAATATCTCACTGGTCTAGCTCCATAGCAGGGGATCGGATAAGCTACAGGTCGTAGGAACCAATAGGAATTGACGAATAAAACGTGCGTGTGAGGGCGGTTCATCGGTGGCACATTTCAATTGATATGACGTAAATAGATGGAATCAAGCGGACCCAGTCGAACCGATTCACCCGGTCCTTTGAATGAACCCCAGTCCCATGATCATTGTGTGTGACAACTAGGCATCAACATATTCATTAATCTACAATATATGGTTGTCAACTTCGCAATATATTTTCAATTGCTTTTAAGCTACGTGACAAGCATACAATTTATATAAGGAGAGCAAACGGAATCTTTAAAGTTTTTTACATTAATAACTACCCCTCTTCTTTAGTGGATGTTTAGTAGACAAGTGCTCGTGACCTGTCATGCACTCTCGCCACAAGAATATTGGACCGTTTTCTTCAACGCAAGAAAACCACAAGAAAAACATTATTAATGTTGCTTGGATTCCCTGCTTGAAAATGTTGTAGATTCAAAATCAAACCAGAGACAGAAACGAAGAATAGCTTGCTCTAACCCTTACCATGGAAGGAGCTTCTGATAGCGAGGTCACTCCCAAAAGAGATGAAAGAGAAGTCAAAGAACCCATGAAGGGAAATCTCAAAGCTTTCTCTCTTCCACTTTACAGTATTTTCTCCTTTGCAGATTCCCTTGATTGCCTTCTCATACTTGTGGGAACACTTGGAGCAGTCGTAACTGGTCTTGTCCTTCCCATCTACCTTTTATTCTTCTCTAGAGTTGTGAACGAGATAGGGCTAAATACACATACAGTGCCTCAGGTTTGTTCTTATCTAATTTAAAATTCATAATGTTATGAAACATCTCTTGCCATTTAATATTTTGTACTTGGGTGTCTCTGAACTTGTTCCAATGTTGTTGTAGTCAATGCATCAACCGGATGTACTGGCTACAAGATCAGGCTTTTTACTGTCCACCCCTTTTTAATTAATATATTGTAATATGTTGTTTCAGGTTGCCTTGTATATAGTTTACCTTGCTATAGCGGCATTTGCAGTTGCATGGGCAGGTAAGAAATTATAAATCATGGTAATGAAGTGAATTAAAGAAATGGAAATAAGTTTCAAATCTGATAAATTTTGAACTGTGGCAGAGATATCGTGTTGGATGTATACTGCAGAAAGACAGACTACAAAGATGAGATATAAATATCTGGAAGCCATATTGAGGCTGGATGTGGCAGTGTTTGATACACAGATACGGACTGGAGCTATTCTAGATAGCTTTTCCACCGATTTTCTTCTTATCCAAGAGTCTCTTGGTGATAAGGTATTTAAGATGAAACATAAATACATACAGATAGAAAACCAATTAAGACTTCCTCGTGTCTGTAACTAATCATCGTTTGATTAGAATCTATAGTCATTTTTGGCCTATGAAATATAAATTGGATTCCTTTCTCTTATCTAGTTACAATCATAAAATGACAGATGGCCAGCTTTGTGTCCCATCTAGCAACAGTCCTTGCTGGGTTTGCTTTATCGCTGAGTTATGCATGGAGTGTGGGTCTGGTTGTTCTTGCCGTAGTACCACTGGTCGTGGCGGTAGGGGGAATATATGCATCTCTTCTTTCCAAATTGACTTATAAAGGTCAAGGAGCACTCGGACTCGCGGCAACCATTGCCGAAGAAGTGAGAATCTAAATTCATATGCTGATAAAAATGTTTTATTAACCCTAATTTAACATACATGAGAGATATTTATGATTTAAATTTTGGTGTCTTTGAAAATTTAAAATTTAAAATATTGTTGAAACAGGTGCTTTCAGAAATTCGAACCGTCTATTCCTATGTCGGGGAATCCAAGGCCATGGAATCTTATTCAAAGAAGCTAGAAACTACAGTTAAGTTGGGGTACCAAGAAGGACTGGTTAAGGGTGTTGGAGTGGGTATTATAAAAGCCATGACATATGCCTCCTGGGGTATGCTTTGCTGGTATGCAGGAATCCTGTTGAGGAAAGACATGTCTAACGCTGGCGATACACTGTCTTCCATTTTCAATATGCTTTTGGGAGTGGTGTAAGATCTCTTCTCACCTTTTTCTTATGAGCCATATTTTGGTCTTCCTCAGCTCTTCTTTTTTTCTTTGGGTTCGTCTTATTTGTTTTCCAATAATTGAGATTATTATAAATTCCAAGGCGTTAAGCCTCTAATTTGCCCAAAAACTATATCAGCTTAATAAGAACAATTGTTGGTAACATGTTTCGTTGAATTTCAGATCCATAGGGCACGTGGTATCAAACCTAAACTTCATAGCAAAGGGAAAGGCTGCTTACAACAAAATAATGGAGATCATTAATCAGAAATCTATCGTAAATGAGAAATTGATTGATGGGCCTGAAACAGATCAATTGGAAGGCATCATCGAGTTTAAGAATGTTTGCTTCAGTTATCCTTCACGTCCTGATGTCATTGTTTTACAAAATTTTAATTTGTGGATACCTGCAAGAAAAACAGTAGCTCTTATTGGTGGCAGTGGATCTGGAAAGACCACTATAATTTCTCTTCTAGAAAAGTTTTATAAACCTATTCAAGGTGCAATTTTCTCATGTCCACTTCATGCCTATGTTTCTTTGTTCATTTGTCTTCCTCTTCAATTTCTATAATTTCTTTTAATCAGAAATTCTGATAGTTTGTTTGGCTGAAACACAAATGCAGGACAAATATTGGTAGATGGGCTTGACATTAAAAGCCTAAATACAACGTGGCTAAGACAACAGATAGGGCTGGTAAGTCAGGAGCCTGTCCTCTTTTCAACTAGCATAAGGGAAAACATATTGTATGGAAAGGAGGATGCAAATGAAGAAGAAGTCATGGTGGCTGCAAAGGCTTCCAATGCACATGATTTTATTACTAGCTTTCCCGAGGGGTATGAGACCAAGGTGTGAATATTCAATTAGGTTCTATTACTCTTTGAACATTTATTCTATAAGGTAGAGTTTTTTAGAGAATATAAGGTAATGTTTTTGTAGAGAATTTTTCAATAAAGATGACATGTGGATTGTTTGATAAAATTGAATTAAATTTTAAGGGTGAATTAGGTTATATTAAAAAATATGAGAAAAATATTTATATAGTTTATGGTATTTTTTCATTTGATTAAAATATGTTTTATTATTTGAAAGATATTTTTTAATGAACAATTTTGATAATTTATATAGAAGTGCATTTTGTGATTTTATCATATATAAATGATATATGAAATCATGTCTAAATTATAAGATTTACAATACGCAAAAAAATAGATTAGAAGATGCATTAAATTACTTTTGGTAGACACAAGTCCAACCAGCCCTAACTTCATTAGAAGAAGTTGTCTATATAGTTCATTAATGTTTCTTTAATCTCTATATTCAATTGACCCATATACCAATCTTTGAACCCACACCACATCTCACTTCCATTGCATCTTGAATAAATTTCTTGTAACAAATTCTAGTAAGGAGATTTTTTTTATTTATTTGTTGCAAGTAATCATTCAATTCTCTACAAGTCAAAAATATATACTCAATCTATAAGATGCAAGGAATAGGGACCTACTTATGAAATATCCATGTCTTTCTATATAATAACACACCCTTCAATATTTGATTTAATGCAAAATAAGGGGGAATATTTCCCTTGACATGCATAGATGACATCTACAACAATCCAACCATATTGAGATTTGTTACCTTATCAATGTCTAGAAGGCCACACACCACAAGGACTCAATTTCACCTTAACTTTTACAATTGAAATGTGCATAAATTTGATTTTCATTTATTTCCCGAACACTTCCTTTCAAACACTAGCACAACAAGAAAAATTAGATTTACCTCTACAAATATCTAATAGATAATTGGCATATTACAAGTAATCCCAAAATAACCTTTAGTCTTTGATAATCATTGTCTTCACCTTCTTGAATTCACTTGTAAAAACCTTGTTCTTATCACTTTCTACTTGAAAAACCAATAAACATCTTTAATAAATTGATATTTTTGAATTTGGCCTCATCAATAGATCATGTTGTTTGAAAAATGAATTATGATTGAACACTAAAAGTTACTTGTAAAATCCTTAAACCATGTTTCACAAATGTACCACTAATATTAGCATTATTAAGTGACTCCCAAACATCTAGTTGAGCTTTGCCAAATAGACCAACGGGACCCATCAACATACGAAAGTTGATGACATAGAAGCATCCCCCAATCGATGGAGAATACAATATTATTTAACCCAACCCTTTGTCATGCTATGAGTAGTAAAATGTTGCCACACTACCTTTATTTATGCTACAGATCCTTCTAAGACTCATATAGGTTGAATGACTTGGGCTAAGGGTCAAATACCCTAGCTAAAGATGCAATCCATTCATTTATCCTTTTCGTCATTAACGTGGAGATGATGATGTCGACCTTTACTCTTAAAATCCACCATATAAACTCGATAGACTCACCATATACCAATCATTAGAAAACTTTAGATATTATAATTATTTTTTCTTGTAGCCTGCTCACATGTGGTTCCACATACCTACCTTTGACTAATGTGATGCGCCCAAATAGGAGCAAATCTACATTATAAGAAATTTTCAATGGGACATTTTAAACACCCAGATGCTTTAATGTAAGTTAATATCTCGTACCAATTTAAAAGCTTAAATAATAGATTTCTAATTAAAGAAAAAATAAAATAAATAATAGTTAAATAAGTTTTTAAAATTAATTTATAATGCTATTATTTATTTGTTTAAATAACTTATTTTGTTGACTGTTAAATTTATTCTAAGCTTTATCTAATTTATTTCATTGATTTAAAGTAAGTTTCTTTATAAAATATCGTATTATTGTAAATTATACGAATATAAACATGTCTAATATTAGAATATAATTACTATATATTTCATTTTTCTTGAATATTTTCACCCTTCCCATCGTTTCTTAGTATCGGCCAGTTCAGTCAGGTTATTTATTTACATCGAACAAGTGATGGATAATTTGTTTGTTGAATAAGGCAGGTGGGGGAAAAAGGAGTACAGCTTTCTGGAGGGCAAAAGCAAAGGATTGCACTAGCAAGAGCAATTGTGAAGAATCCAAAGATCTTACTGCTGGATGAGGCCACCAGTGCCCTCGATTCTGCTTCCGAGCGTCTCATTCAAATGGCTCTCGATGAGTTTATCATTGGCAGAACAACAGTGGTGATTGCACACCGCTTATCTACTATTAATAACGTCGATACCATTGCAGTTATCAAAGATGGGTGTATTGTTGAAATGGGAAGCCATGATCAACTAATGGCCAAACAAGATGGAGGTGCATATTTCTCTCTAATAAATTTGCAGGCAACAGATTACTCCAACAATGACATAGAGCAGACAGTACAAGTAATGCCGAATTCAAGGTATATATGTAGATATAGGATATGCCTAATGTTTGTGTTTGAGTACTTATTTTGGTTGCTCCTCTAATTCAATGAATTCGCATCATGCCCGATAGCAGTGAGAAACAAGATCCGGGTGCAGAGGACCAAATATATGAAAGCAATGAGAATGAAAAAAAGACAGTTTCAAAGACGGGTTCAGAATTTGTGACATCCAAGGGTTCCGCTTGGAGATTATTGAAAATGACTGCAGCAGATTGGCCATATGCAATTGTGGGCATGCTTGGGTCCATAATGTTGGGTTGTCTAATTCCACTACTCGCTCTATTTATGGCTAAATCTATGGACACTTTCTTCATGAAGAATCATTCTGAAATGGAGCGCAAGATTAGGATAAATACCTTCGTGTATCTAGCCATTGCTCTCGCTGCATTGCTAGGAAACGCATTGCAACAGTTTTGCCTTGGGATAATCGGAGGCAATTTAAGCAAACAAGTTCGAGAGAAGATGCTTGCAGGTATGGGGCTCAAACTAATACAAGTTTTATTCGTATGAAAGAAAATCTATAGTTTTTGTATGATGTTACGTTGTTAGTTTTTGTATGGAGGATTTTATATCTTTAATATGAGTTTATTTTGTTATTTGAAATTATTGAAGGTATAATCTTGGTTTCATTTTTTGTATTATATTTTTGAAGTGGATTTGAATCTTGATAGTTGGCATAATCGAAGAACATACCATCACTCTCATCAATTTTGTTCAATCAATTGAACTACAACATTTTGTTAGTGAGTTTGACTTAAACAACACACTCTAAGCTTTGATTAGGTGGTTCATCTAAAATCACACTAATAAGTGAGTTCTAGTGGAGAAGTTAGTGTGATTTGAGATGAGCCACCTAAACAAGTCAAAGCTTAGAGTGCGTTATTTAAGCTTTCCCTTACTAATGTGCCTTATTTTGAGTTTTATGTTCACCTTTTTGTTTTGATATCTTCATATAAAATATATATTATGCTCATTATATATATAAAATGATCTATTTGAAAGTAGATGATCTATTTTATTATGTTTTGACCAATAATACAAGGTATAGTCATCATGCATGTGTCCATTCCTTGTATGATTGGTCAAAACATAATAAAATAGATCATCTAGATTCAAATAAATATGGGTCACAATGAAGAATTGCTATCCATACATCATAATTGGGTGACACATGCATTGATAAAATATATATTATGAATTGGAATCACAATTTCTTTATATGTATATAAATTGTATGTTAAAAATTGCATCAGACAAATTCACCGCCAACAATTTACCACGGGAAAATTCATGGCCATGACAAATTCACCTCAAGAAAACTCACCACTAGCAATTCACCACCATGGAAACTTAATCACATACTTTTAATGTGTTCCCCTACAGTGAATTGCTGGTGGTGAATTTTTCTGGGAGTGAATTTGTCATGGTGATGAATTCTCTCCAAAACCATTAAAATATACTAAAATATATTCAAATGTATTTTGGCCATACACATATTTTCAAATATAATTCATATTTACTTTTAAAATTTTCACTTATTTTAAACTAGAAGATAATTAATATATATGATTAAATTAAATTAATTAATTAACTAATATACTGCAATATAAAAATATTATAGTAAAACTAGAATTTACCTTTTATAGTTTTTGATAATTAAATATTTTATTTTTAAAATCTATCTTTCATATAATTTCTATAAATATTTGATTTTCTAAAAATATTTTTAATATATAAAAAAATAATAAATAAAGGATGAGAATAGTTTATAAAATTGTATGTTTTTACCTCGTATCTTGCAGCCATTTTGCGTAATGAGATAGCTTGGTTCGATAAAGATGAGAACAGTAGCCTTCAAATCTCCTCCCGCATTTCTTCGGATGGGACTCACGTAAAGACTGTAATTGAAGAAATGTTTGTCATATCCCAGCACTTCACCAATATCGTTGCTTCCTTCATAATTTGCTTTACAGCTCAGCGGCAATTCAGCTTAGTCCTCCTTGCCACCTACCCTATTCTTGCTGGGGGGAACATTGCTCAGGTTTGTACAGAATTCAGTTAATGAAAAACCTTTCTAACATGTAAAGTTACAGACACTTTCATTGCGTTTACATGCAGAAAATGTTGGATAAGGGATTTAGTGGAGATCAAGCGAAGGCGCACAACGAAGCCACCGTTCTGGCAGGCGAAGCAGTGAGCAATATCAGAACACTCATGGCATTCAACGGAGAGAGGAAAGTTCTGTGTTCATTTCAGAATTTGCTTGCTAAACCGGTGAGACGCAGCTTCAGAAGAGGCCAAATCGCCGGGTCGATATATGGGCTTTCTCAGCTAGGCCTGTATTGCTCCTATGCTTTGGCTCTTTGGAATGCCTCAAGACTTGTCCTTAATGGAACGGCAACTTTTTCTCAAGTTATTGTGGCATATATGGTACTGAATCTTGCTTCTTATACACTCTCCGATACAATGACTTTAGCTCCAAATGTTGTGAAAAGCACCAAAGCTGTGAAGTCGGTCTTCAAAATCCTTGACAGGAAAACACGAATGGAGCCAGAAAGTCCGCAAGCATTCAATGCCCAACATTTGAAGGGAGACATAGAGTTCAGGAAAGTCAAGTTTTGTTACCCTAATCGACCAGATTTTACAGTTTTTGAAAACCTGGACCTGAAACTAGAAGCAGGAAAGAGCTTAGCCCTTGTAGGATCCAGTGGGTGCGGTAAGAGCTCCATTATTGCACTGATCGAGAGATTTTATGACCCAACCGATGGAACTGTTTTCATTGATGAAGTGGACGTGAGGAGTTATCATCTAAGCTCGCTCAGAAAGCACATTTCCCTGGTACAGCAGGAGCCTGCTCTCTTTGCTACTTCCATCAGAGATAACATTGCGTATGGAAAGGAGAACGCAACAGAAGAAGAGGTGATTAATGCTGCGAGAATTGCAAATGCTCATGAGTTTATCAGCATATTGCCTGATGGGTATGGGACTTTGGTAGGCGAGAGAGGAGTGGAAATGTCAGGAGGGCAGAAACAGAGATTGGCAATAGCGAGGGCAGTACTGAAGAATCCTGCAATCCTGCTATTGGATGAGGCGACCAGTGGATTGGATGCGGAGTCAGAGAGGGTGGTGCAGGAATCCTTGGAGAGAGTGATGGAAGGCAGAACATGCATTGTTGTTGCTCATCGTCTCTCCACTATAAAGAATATGTCCACCATTGCAGTGGTGAAGGAAGGAAGGATTGCGGAAGAGGGGTCTCATTCAGAGCTCATGGCCACACCTCATGGCGAATACAGCAGACTGCTCAACCTCAAGGCTAGCCATCAACCAACATCCAATGAGATAACTTATGTCTCTTTAGGGCTGACTAATGTTTATAGTGAATGATAATAATGTATTACTTATTAGTCCCTGCAATGGATTTTATTATTGTTGTGTTAGAAATTTTATATTTTATATTTATAGTTTATTTAAGTTTAAGTTAATTAAAATTTTCAAATATTTTTATTTACTGAACAAAAGCTATTGTATAGAAATTTTTGATTTATTTTAGTTAAAAAAATAATAATAATTTACATTTATAAGGAATTGCATTGATAATAAGCTATTAGAAATGTAGATAAATTATAAAAAATAAATTAATTACAAATGATTGATAATGATATCATAAAAATGAATAATATATAATTTAATGTGTGAAGAAGTGAAGTTGAAATTAAAGATGCAAACAAGGTACTGTTAAGTGTTAGTTTATCTATTTTATATTTAAAACAAAAATGTAAAATAATTTGAATGTAATATAATATTTAGAAGACAACAATCATAAATAAATAGTTAAAAGTATAAGGAAGAAGAATTAGGGATTTTACACCCAAAGAACAAATCCATTGTGTGTATTTGAGTCTTGCAAAGTGGTCCAATGTACCATCTATGTTGGGGGAAATGGAGAATGGTCTGATAGCTTGTGAGCTTTCCTTCAAGTCAAGCCCCTATTACTAGTCTTTTGATCTTACACATAACCAATTAAGGAAGATTGGAGAGTGTGTGCACCTCATCTTTAAATGTTTAGGACTTAGGCCTATGTGTATGTGTGTTTCCATATGTGTGCTAAGCCTCAAGCATCTAGACTAAGCTAATAAATCAAGACAAATAATAAAATTTTGGTCTATAGATTATTATTGTGAGATAAATTGTAAAACAATAGTAATTAAAATCTTCAAAATCTAATTATAATGCATGTGCAAATCTGAATAAAGAGACAAAAAAGTGGCAGATCTAAATTGTGTCAATATGATAAATGATTAGTGATAAATTTTAATCTAAAATATATTAAATACAATATAGAGGAAATAATATATTTATATTCTATCAAATAAAAATAGTAAATCTAATATTTTCTGCTATAGAAAAAAAAAAGATGTTTTCTTAAATAGTATGCACTTCAACCAAATGACTTTTTGTGTAAAGAATGAAGAGGTCCTTTGTCAGAATTTTTCTTGTAAAATGGTATATTTGAAACATTCAATGAAAAAGCTAGAAGAAAGATCTAGTTGAACTCCTTTGTCCACAAAAGACTAGTATATTTAAATGTATATAAATCCAAATAAACCAAATTTTTTATATTTATACTATGTGATTGTAGCCAAGAATCAATTCTAAAAAATGGTGTAGGAATTTATTTGTTTACTATTATCCATCATCAAACCAAAAATCTAAATTCTAGAAGAAGAAAATGTGTGGGAAGTATGGCTAGTAGAATAATGTTTTTATAAACAATCAAGAATGAGATGCTTATGTATAGGGAAAATTTAGTGAATAAAAAATGAAAAATGAGGCATTGGAATTAAAACATGACATTAAATTTATTTATTTTTTCAAAAAGTGATACGTTCCAATATTGTCTAGAAAATTTATTAAAAGATCCTAAAATCTAATTAAATGGATTATTAAAAGATCCTAAAATCTAACTATAAGAAGACAATAGGAAATAATTGAAGAAATTCCTAGAATAATACTATTAAACTATCATATCATAATACAAATATACTTTTAAAAAATGTCATTAAAAATAGCTATTATACATCTATCAAAGGCACCTACATTCTTTAGAGAAAATAACTTTTAAAAATGACATCAAGGATCAAAATAAAGTAACACATTACATAGAGGAATCTATTAGTAAGAAAATAGAAAGAAATTATTTTATTCATTTATTTATTTGGTTTGAAATCATATTAAGAATATAATGTAATAGAAAACATTAGAATATTTTAAACTAATTAGAAATAAGTTTTAGAAATTAAAACTCTTTTAATTTTATTGTATTTTTTAAAATTGCAATATGATATTATGCTTTTTTTTTTATCATGCAAATTCTTGAAATAAATTCATATAATAAAAAATAGAATTAGCATGCTCACTACAAAAATGTTAAAATACAAAAAGTCAATTATAAAAATGTTGAACTAGTGACGGAGTCTAGTTGAAATGACAAAAGGATGGGTTGTGGGCTTAAGATACAATATAGGACTAAAAAAATTGTACCTTGTTTATGTTCATAAAAAATTTCATGAGTACCATGATAAACCAAACAATAATTAGAAGTACCACACAAATATATAAGCACTATCTTGACAAAATTTTAATGCTCTTTACTAAGATTATACATTGACCTGCTTAGAACTCTCAATGCTTGGGCTATATTTTGTCTAGTGAAAACATTTCATACATTACTCTACCAACAAAACTAGCAGAAGGAACCTTAGACATATTATCAAAATCATCATTAGAATTAGGACACATAGGGTATGTGTAAGAAGTTGAGTCCATGTTTTGGTCAAAAAGTGGAAGTGTTTTTCCTAATTTTTCAAAATTTGTCACATTTGACCTAAAAATTTGAAGCACTTAAAGACTAAATATTTAAGAAATTCAATAATATGAAATCTAGTACTTGGAGTCTAGTTTCTATATATGTAATTTATTTTAATACCGAGATCATACAAATTGATTTTCAATAGGCATGTCTAAAAAGCATTTTTTTAAAGTCACTTTTTTAGGACCATACCATGCATATGTATGTCAGACATATTTTGACCTAAATAAAAGAATGTTTTAATACTTTTGGAAAAATATCTATAAAAATGTTATTAAAAAATAAGAAAATCTATTATTTAAAGTTTATGGACCAATTTCATCAATTTTTATTTTTTAAATAGAAAAAATAATTCAATTGTAAAACAATTACATATTCAAAATCTAAATACTCTCATCTATAGTGGGTTTCAATTTGATTAAAAAAAATTGTAAACAATGTCTTCAAACATATATCCAAAGTCACTCTTTTCTAGTGGCATTGACATAACCTTCAAGTTGCAAGTCAAAGCAGGTCCAAAGCTAAAGGATGGGTCCCTAAGCTGTTTTCTAACCCAAAATCCATAGCAAAAACTAGGTCAAAATTTTGAATTTTAAAAAATGAGATCCTATTTACTCTTTTTTAATATTTTGAATAGTCCAAAAGAAAAGAGGATCTCATTTAGGATATGAGATGCCGTTTTTCTTATAAAAAAAAGATCTCACTTCATAAACAGGATCGTGTTTTCTTTTTGACCTATTTTTATTTTATTTTTGATAACAAATTACCAATGATTTCCTGCAACTTGAACAATTTTACTATACCACTGACAATGACTTATTCTACATATTTTTATTGATTCTTATTTTCTACATTCTCTTTACATGTAATTTTTATTCAATTTTAGGAGGAGTCAACCATTGGGGCAATTTACGAGTGGAATTATGTTCATTATCTAGTCATTTTGAGGAGGAATGAAAAAGAATTTTAATATTCAAATTCATTTGTACTTCAAAAATTGGTAATCATGGGATCAAAATATCATCAAAATAGGAAAGATGGGAAGGTCATGACCCCTAAAGAAATTGAAGCAAAGATAGAGAATGAAGCAAAACAACAATGAGATAGAAGAATGAGGATTCAAGAATTGAATAATATTGAAGGATCTAGTTCCATGACTATTGAAGAGGCCATGGATGATGAGATGGATGTAGATGATGAAAATTTGCAAGAGGTGAATGTGGAAGATAATACAATTATAGAAACTAATCCTAGTATGTCTTCAAATCCAGCTTTCAATAATATGGAGAATATGGCAATAGGCATAAATCTAGGTATGTCTTCAAATCTACCTTTGAATGATATGGAAAATGTGATAATATATGATATTTATATTATTTATTTACAAGAAGTTGGATATACCAATGTTGAGATCAATTCTATTCCTAGACAAGTTGAAGAAACCTAGACAAGTTGAAGAAGAAGATATTAAAATTGGAATCCCTTGTGTTGGTTAAAATGAAAATCCTTTTGTTGTTGAAAATGAAAATCCTTGTGTTATTGCAAATGAATTTTGTTTTAGAAAATTGAAAGTAATTTTTTGGATAATATTCTTGGTAAGATTTATTCAAGACAAATGGGAATTTATTCCAACTCATGATGCAATTGATAAGAATGTGGAAAATGAGAAAAGTAATGAAAAATTTAGGAAATTTTTTGAAACCAAAAAAATATATTGGTCACTTAAACATGCTATATCTATTGTTGCTAGTGTCATTGAGTCTATTGAAAATAAAAGTCAATCTAAAGATAAGAATTTGGCACAATGAACTATAATGATTGTTATAGTGAATAAAACAACTTTGGATAAAAGAATGTCAAGCACATTAGTGGAATTCTAAACATACATCTTAAAACATTGTTAGATTGGAAAAGATAAGAGAAAGTATTGAAAATGAATCCAAAGAATGTTAAGCACATTAGTGGAATTCTAAAAATACATCTTAAGACATTGGTAAGATTAGAAAAGATAAGAGAAAGTATTGAAAATGATCCAATCAACTAATGTTGGAGTTTTAATTGTCGACTCCCAAGGTTTGTCATGAAATTGAGTATTGAAATAAAATATTTGGTTAAAAAATATTGGCATGATAATACAAGGGTATCATCTAATGCTAGAGATGTTTTGAAATTAAGATTGGGGTCCAAAATTTATGATCCTCATCCAAAACACCTATTAGACACAAATCAAACTGAATTTTATACAAAAATTTTAGATGATTCAGTGTTACCTACAAGTATTACCATAAGTCATAGATCACTTGAAAAATGTAAACCATGGTATGTGAAAACTAGTAAGGAATGAATCTCTTGTTGTTGTAAAACACATGTACAATTTTGATATTATTATGATGTTTTTCGATATATACATTTTACTTTGTGTACTAACATGGTTATGCAGGAATGCGATATTAATATACCACCTAAAAAATCAAGGAATTTATATTAGGTTTATTTTGTGAAAGATCTAATCAAAAATTATGTTATTTAAGTTCATGTATTTCTAGACAATGCACTAGTTGTGGCAATCATTTATTTTTAGGAGAATGTATGCATGAAAGTATTGAAAAATGAATTTGGACAACAATTAGTGGATGCTAAAAGATTTAAGAATGTTGAGTATTCTTTAAAGGATGGAAAATTTGGAAAGTGTTACAATTTAATCATAGAAAAAAATAGTGTGCATGCATTCATATCAGAATTTATGAGTAAGATTGTATCAAAATATATGAAACACTCTCAACATGATTGATGGCTTGATGGAAAATTTTGCACATGTAGAAACACATTTCCAATTGGAACTATACTATTTGTAGTTGATTCTACAAAAAACTATACTCTTGCTCCACAAGAGGAAATTCAATCATAATATTACAATTTGATGTAGGTGGCTATGATTGTTCATATTGTATACAAACTTGCAAATGCTAGTACAAAGAATGATAGAATATTTTTAGGGAGTATCATTTCTATTCAAGTGATAACCGGTTACGCTCGTCAAATTTTATTGAATATTGTTTCAATATATTTTATACAAATTTAAGAGAAAGAGAAATCTAAATGAGAGAACATCTCATATGGTCAGTGTAACAACCTGAACAATTAACCCAAAAATTACCACTTATTTTTTTAATTTATCAGCTGTAATGTTTTTTATCAATTGTATACTTAGGTACATCTATCTATACAAAGTAGGCATCCATCCATCTGATACAGGAATCTAACCATATAGGTTAGGAATTTGTCCTTATGGGACAAGAATTCATCTATCCATCTGGGATAGGCATCTACCTGGAAACAAGGTACAAATTTATCCATAAAGGATAGAATACAATCTATCTAGAGACTTAGACTCATCAAGACCATCTAAGCATTGAGTCACTCTCTAAAAACTACACTCCCTTATTGGAAGTGCACTAAGGTTGTCGACTTTAAGAGTATATATAAATAAATAATAATCTTGAGTCCCACCTTAGAATTTAGCCTAAAGCCTTGAGGAGTCAAAAAAATCCATCTGAGATTCCTTTCGAGTATACAAGAACTTATTTTATCTTAATCCTTTAAATAAGGATTCTAATATTTGTCTTAATCAAGACATTCTCTTGAATTATTAAATTATTCTATAATAAAGTGAATTGTCATTATCTTTATTAGACATGCCCATGCTTTACAACCAAATCATAGTCAAGGATACAATACAACTTAAGAATTATAATCACAACATAAGACCATTACACATAAGTTATTGCAAATTAATTATAAGAGAACATTCCCTAAGGGCCTAAGCTATGCCTTGAGGGCTCATCTTTGATGGCCTTGCCTATATAATGCACAAAGGATTCTTAGTTTGACAATTGGACCTAAATTATCTCATACTTTGATGGTTGATAATAGCATATTTCAATTTGAATCAATATTTATATGAGTGGGTATGTAACCCTTTATAAGGTTCAATCTCCCTAGATAGTTCTTCATCAATTGCCACCCACTTAGGTGCAACATTATTCACAATTTTTCCCATAGTCTTTGTTGGAAGAATGAAGAAGAATGACTATCTCTATAGTTTTTTGTTGTCATTGATGGCACCATGTTGTGGCTACTAGTCTAAGATAGTGCTTGATCCAGTATTTTGGTCTAGTAGAACCGGTATTTGAACTGCACTCCTTGGTATTCTAGTCTGCATTCCTCCATAGTTGACAATTAATGCTTGCATTTTTGAGAAATATTTTATGGTTTCTTTTTTTAACGAGGGGAATCGGGTGTAGCACGGCCCCCCATATAACCCCCTACCGCCGGTAAACTTTTTTCCGTGACCGGCAGTGCTGGCGGGACACACCAACCGGTACCACTGGAGCGCCGGAGAATCGAACCCATGGTGGGCACCCTGCTACAGGGAACACCTTAACCAACTGAGCTGGGACCGGTGCCCCAATTTTTTATGGTTTTTGAAGCCATGAATGTTCAAAATATTATGTGCTATAGTGCTTGTACAACGTAGTGGCAACCAACAGAATGCTTGTTGCTTTTTGCATTGAAGTCTATTCCTGGCCGACTTCTTGGGTTAATTGTGATATGGTGGATTAATTTTGCTATGCGGATGTATGTGCGACCTATCTTAGGTCTATGCCAACATGATGTAGCATGCTAGATGTTTCAATTGCTTTTTGGAAATATTTTGTGAATACTTGGAGCCAACACTTAGTATTTTTGGTAAATATGAAGTGCATCTAATTAGGCCAACCTAATTAATGCTTGTGGATAAGATCAAGTATATATGTGTGTGTTGAACAAGTTTTTGAAGAGATGTAAAAATAGTGGGCAATCAATGAGGTAGCAGTGAATGCGAAAGTGAGCAAAAATAATGAAGTGTGTTAAGTCAGTGTATTGAGCATCACCAAAACTATATCAACACTTGTTAGGTGAATTATTCTCAGTTCATTTTGGCTATGAAGCCCAATTTTGTTATGTAAATCCTTTTTGTAGGTAGTGAGCCTCCTTGTAGGTAGTGAGCCTCCCTATAAGCAGTGAGCTTTTGTAGCTGGATAGTGAGTCCTTTCAAGGTAGCGAGCCCTTGAAAGTGAGCCTTATATATTATGTTCTGGAACTACGTTATATTGTGAGTTAATCCTCACCATGGTTTTTCCCTCCTTGGGTTTTCCACATAAAATATGGTGTTTAGTGTGTTATTTTACTTTATGTTTTATGTATCTCATGCTCATTCCTAATAATAGAATAGTATGGTTGTGGAATTGATAAGTGTTGAATTTTTTAAGTTTTGAATTTTGTGACAACTGATTCACCCCCCCTCTTAGTTGTCTTGCATCTTTTAACAATTGGTATCAGAGCTTTGGTTCGTTGGTGAAGAGCTTAACTGCTTGAGGAGGATCCTGAAGGTTGATTAGATGGATGATAAAGGAGACCTTCAAACTGCTCTTAAGGATCTTGACCAAATGGAATGAGAAAACATATATCTGAAAGAGAATCTTGATGAAGAAAATGAATGTATGGAAGCTGAAAGAAATTCAAGCAAAGACACAGAGAAGTAAGTGAGCAGCTAAAACAAGAGATAATAGGATTGAAAGTGTCGATAGAAGAAAAGAAAAGAATTGAAGAATGTCTGAATACAATGGTGCAGACTAAATCTGATGAATGCACTAAACTTGAATAGGAGGTAGTAAACCTAAGGATTGAACTGGAGAAGGAAAAAATTTGTGAGAACAATTTCAAACCTAGCTCTGATAAGCTTGGAGAATTGTTTGCAGGACAGAAATCAAATAAAGACAAAGCCGGTTTGGGAAATGATGTAGGTGAAAGTTCTAAGGAAAATCAAATGACTCAAGACGAAGGGGAGCATAAGATAAATTCAAGGAAGTTTGCAAGAAGACAACCTATGAGATATCCTAATGCACAAAGGTATCCCTCTTTCAATGGTATTTTTTTTTCCTGTAATAAATATGGTCACAAAGCAATAGAATGGAGTAGGATGAATTAGAATCAATTTCTTGGCTCTTTCTCTAGACAATGTTTTTCATGTAAGAAGGTTGGACATAAGGCTACTAAATGCAGATCTCAGGTGAGAATGATCAATCAGGTGATGATAAACAGGTTTCATGAAGGTAGAATGAATCAATCCTTTAATGGCTACTGCTACATCTGTAACAAATTTGGACATAGAGCAAATCAATGTAGGTCAAGAGGTAATGGAGGTCAGACTAATCAGAAAAGTGTTTTATGGTATAATTGTAATAAACTTGGACATATCTCAAAAATTTGCAGAAGTAAGAAAGGAAAGAAGTCTGATTCGGTAGAGAAGAATGATCTGGTAAAGAAGATTGACAAAGAAGAGATGAAACAAGAGATGAATAAGATATGGAAGACAAAATAGGAAGAAGAAGAAAAATATAAAACTACTGATGTGTCTGTGCCCTCATCCAATATAGATAATTTATTCAATAATTAGACCTATCATGGTCTTAGGGGGAGCACTATCAAAAAATTATAAGAACCCCCTAGATAAATGATGTGTTAGAGGCTGGCATGAGGATGGAATGTGAAGAATGAATATTCAAAGGTTTTGGAAAAAGAACTGGAAGAAAAAATGTTGGTATGATAATTTGTGAACCAAATTAGGGTTTTATGTGTTGGGAAGAATGTTTCTAGCATCC